>UESW01000037.1:0-155759 GCA_900491605.1 Calamus simplicifolius | reverse complement strand
ACCAGCACAAAACCCTACACGTTGTTTTTCACGGGCTCACAACTAACCCAACACAAGCACTCCGGCTTGCAACGAGGTATATCAACCTCCACTGATTCAATCCACTGATTGAATCAGCAACCAATAAAATCAGAGTTTAAGTAATGAAAGCTCCCCTTGAGCAAATATACAAATTAAGTATAAAGAATAAAAGGTTAGAAAAGCCTGATAAGATAGCAGATGGATGTGGCTTTGGCTTTCTTCCTTCTCCTCTTAACTCCTCTTGAAGTGTGAATCAGGCCTCAGCAAGATCTTGACCGTTGAAACTTTGGAGTTGAGATGAAGCTTTTTCTCCTTTTGAAAATCCTTCGATTTGATCTTTGAAAAGCTTTGGATTTTCTTTTGACTTTTGTGGATTGAAGATCTGGAGCAGACGAAACTTCTCTTTGATTTCACTCCTTTTGAATCACTCTACTTTGAGCTAGAAGATTTTTCCAATAAGCTCTGTTTTTCCCTCTTTTTGAAAGATATTCTTTTCTCTCTTTTTGATTTTCTCTTTGTTTGATGAAAAGAGCTCCTCTATTTATAGATTCTGCAAAAATATATCCGTTAGAGACAAGGAAAAATAGCCGTTATTCAAAAATCTTACCGTTGGAGCTGACGTGTCATCGTAAAAATATCGTCCAGATTTGCTGGAGTCGACTCATGCTTTTCCCGAGTCGGCTCGAGCTCGTCTTACCAAAATAGAAATGTTTATAAAGGTTAGGGGTCGACTCGCCAGAAATAAAGTGTCGACTCCTGATAGTCGGGAGTCGACTCGAGAAAGGCTTGGGGTCGACTCGCGAAGTGCTCAGAAAAACACTCTTCTGGTGTCTGAGCGGAGTCGACTCGCACAGTCAGGAGTCGGCTCGACAGAATCAGGGGTCGACTCGAAATTTCGTGGGTCGACTCGACACAGATGCACATTTCTGTACACTGAGCGGAGTCGACTCTGAAACTCAGGAGTCGGCTCCGGAACGTATCAAAAATCAGAAACTTTTCTGATTGACATTAAAATCGTTCCAGATTCATTTTAATTCATTGTTTTGACTTGAATACAATAAAATTGACATTAAGAATTGATTCAAGAACTATTCCAAAAACTCATTGATAAAACATGAATTATAAATTTCTTTTGAAAGTTTAAATATTGAGCTTAAAGTTCACTTTCAAAATTGATTAAAGTTAAACTTGACATTTCATTGATTGTTCAAAATAAATTTGTTGCTCATTAATAAACTCATTACATCCTTTAATGAACTCAATGGCTTTTAGTAATCATCAAAATCAAAAGGATTGGATCATATAATTTTTCTATAATCTTCCAACAATCTCCCCCTTTTTGATGATGACAAAAACATTGAGTTTGTTCATGATTGATTAGTGAATTTATTTTGTTTTCATAGTTAGGCTTAGGCTCCCCCTTAATGAGGTAGCTCCCCCTATGAAACTTAATTAAATATCATTGTTTATCTCATTGATTACTTTGATTTCTCAAATGTATCACAATCATAGAACTATAAAATTCTCCCCCTTTTTTGTTATCAACAAAAAGGTAGAGAATCATAAACATTCATTCAAATTTCATTCATTCATTGAAATAAGAGAAATAGAGAATTCATTTCATTAAAGGTCTAATACATCAAAATGTTCAGTACATTGATTTCAAAATGAAAGCATAATAAAAACTTCAGTACATAACAAGGATTGAAATCTAATAACTCAAAAATGAGTTCTTACAATTCTAGTTAAATGATCTACTATATTTTTCATTCCTTCAGATTGAATTTTTACATAATCCTTGAGCCTCTCATCAACAAAGGTGCACGCAGTCTGAATCTTGTCTTGAAGCTCCGCGTTGCACTTGGCATATGTCTCTCCATCTCCGCATATATCCTTAAGTTCTTCAAAAATATTTTTGAGATCACCACTTAAGGATGCCGAAGAAGAGCTGAGAGTAGACTCTATCTTAGAGATACGATCATCAAGTGAATAAAGAGTCTCTCTCAAATTCATAAACTTATTCTCAAATTCAGTTTTAAGTTTTCAGATTGATCATCAAATAAGCTTTGAGTTGCATAAGTTGTTGATCTGAAAAACGGCAGAAGATGAAGCTTGATCAAAAGATGGAACTGGGGCTGGAGCAGAGGCAGAAATCAAAGGGCTCGGAGGTGCAGGTGAAGGATGTCTAACAGAGGGTCCTGCAGCCTCAGCATCTGTAGCTCTATCTTCTGTCACTCCTTTCCTTTCCCATTTTCCATTCTTTTTGATAAATCCCATCCGATGAATTGTTGCCAGGCTATAAAAATCAGTGTGTCTTAGATTCTTCATAGGCTCATTATCAGAAATCACTACACCTTGGCTCCGAAAAATCTTTGTAAGGATCATCCATAAGGCAGACTAGATTTTCTTTTCCCTCCACAGTCTGCTATGTACCATAGTATCATGCTGGGAAGATTATAGGCTTGCCTGTCACTATGGCATCCATTACAAAGATATCTCTTCCGATACATAGTCAAATCTACCAGTTTTAGGAAAGAGTATCCTACTGCAAATATTGTGTAGTAATCTCAATTCTAAAGAAAGCTGATTAGCAAAACCTCTTCAAATCCAACCACATCCCGGTTTAATAATCTCGATAAAGCTGGGGCGCGGTCATCAGAAGAAAAGGTGGAAGTGCCAGATAAGGGTAATTCCAACAATCTAGATAGAATCTCAGCAGTAACAGATAGCCTGACTCCTCTCACATTGCTAACTAAGCCGTGATCTCCTCTAGACAGATTCTTGTAGAATTCCTTTACCAAGAGGGATAGGTCGGGCACTCTAGAGAACAAATTTTCTCCCATCCCATCTCAATCAGTCTCCCAACAAGAAAACCCTCAGCCTCAAATAATTCGAAATCCACCTTCCTACCCGTAGTAATGATCCTATCCGCTAGACGATCTACCTGGGAAGAAGTGGCAGCAGGAGAAGCAGTCGGAGTAGAAGCAGATGAAGTGGAGTCCGTGCTTGGAGAAGGCTCACGCACCGGACGCTTCACCGTTTTCCTCACGGCACGCTTCCGCTTGATGCCGCCCGCCGCAAGACTAGATCCTCTAGTTTTGGGTGCCATTTGATGATTGGAGTGATAATCAGGGATTTTGGAAGTTTGGAAGGTTTGGAAATTGAGAGAGTATTTTGAAGATTGGGTCGAATGAAATGAGCGGCGAGTCGACTCTGCCCTAGATAAATCAACTTGGGACCACCTCGAGTCGGCTCGCGCAAACCCAGGTGTCGACTCCGCACAGTCACAGAAAGGCCATCCCGACATGGAGTCGACTCGCGCCTAAGAGGGGTCGACCCGAGAGTTTCAGTCGAAACCGGGAGTCGACTCCGATACGCACCGAGTCGGCTCCGAGACCATTTCAGACCAAAAACATGAAATTTCTGAAATGTGTCCGGAATATGATCATAAAAATTGATAAATAATCATTGGATATGAGTGAATCAATTAGATATGAATTCTAGATAAGATTTCCTTAAGATTGAGGATTTGAAAGAATCTTAGATAAAATTTCCTTAGGGGTTTCAAATTCATTCTAAAGGATCACAAATACCTAACTCTCCTCTAAGATAACAGAATCTCTCTTCATTTAAAGGTTTAGTAAATATGTCAGCTAATTGTTCTTCAGTGTTAACATAATCAAGACATATTTCATTATTTGCTACATGTTCTCTTATAAAATGATATCTGATTTCTATGTGTTTAGTTCTTGAATGTTGAATTGGATTTTTGTTAGATTAATTGCACTAGTGTTATCACATCTTATGGGTGTTTTATCAAGTGTGATACCATAGTCTTCAAGTTGTCGCTTAATCCATAGGATTTGCGCACAGCAACTTCCAGCCGCTACATATTCAGCTTCAGTAGTTGATAATGCAACTGAATTTTGCTTTTTGCTAAACCATGTGATTAAGTTACTTCCTAAGAATTGGCATGCACCACTTGTGCTTTTTCTATCTAGTTTGCATCCAGCATAATCAGAATCCGAATATGCAATTAGATTTAATGTGGAGTCTCTAGAATACCATAAACCTACATTTTTTGTTCCACTTACATATCTTAGTATTCTTTTAACAGCAATTAAATGTGATTCTTTAGGTTCTGATTGAAATCTAGCACATAAACATACAGAAAACATAATATCTGGTCTACTTGCGTTAAATAAAGAAGGGATCCGATTATACCTCGATAATACTTTTGATCAACCTTTTTACCTTCTTCATCTTTGTCCAGCTTGCATGAAGGACTCATTGGTGTTCCGAGGGGTTTCATTGATTCCATACCAAACTTCTTTAGGATTTCTCTTGTGTATTTTGTTTGGTTGATGAAGATTCCCTCTTTGCTTTGTTTGATCTGGAGTCCAAGGAAGAAGTTGAGTTCTCCCATCATGCTCATCTCGAATTCTCCCTGCATCAACTTTGCAAATTCTTGACAAAGAGAATCGTTAGTAGCACCAAAAATAATGTCATCAACGTATATTTGTACTACAAGTAAATCTTTACTTTTTCTTTTCAAAAAAAGTTTTATCAACATTTCCTCTTGTAAAATCATTTTCAATTAAGAATTTACTTAACCTATCATACCAAGCTCTAGGTGCTTGTTTCAAACCATATAAAGCTTTGTGCAATTTAAAAACGTGATTTGAAAATTCGTGATCTTCAAAACCTGGTGGTTGTTCTACATAAACTTCTTCATTTATAAATCCATTTAAAAATGCGCTTTTTACATCCATTTGAAATAAGTTAAAATTCATATGACATGCAAATGCAAGTAATAGCCTAATGGCTTCTAATCTAGCTACAGGCGCAAAGGTTTCATCAAAATCAATACCTTCCTCTTGATTATATCCTTTAGCAACCAATCTAGCTTTGTTTCTAATTACTATGCCATTTTCATCTAGTTTATTTCTAAAAATCCATTTTGATCCTATTACTGAATGATTTTTAGGTCTTTCAACTAAAGTCCATACATTATTTCTTGTAAATTGATTTAATTCTTCTTGCATTGCTAACATCCAATTATTATCTTTTTCAGCTTCTTCTATAGTTTTTGGTTCAATTTGTGATACAAATGCAAGATGATTACTAATATTTCTCATATATGATCTAGTTCTTATTCCTTGAGATGGATCACCTATAATCAATTCCTTGGGATGACTATGAGCATATCTCCAGTCTCTTGGAAGATCTATATCATTATGATCAATATTGACATCATCGTCCTTATGTGAATCATCATCTTTAGCTTCTTGCTCATGATCAGAAGATACTTCAATATTAAGTTTTTCAAGATCTTTTTCAATTATGTTTGTATCTTCCTCATCATCAAGCTTTTCAGAACTAGATGCTAAAGACTCATCGAAAACTATATGAATGGATTCTTCAACTACTAAGGTTTTCTTGTTAAATACTCTATAAGCTTTACTAGTTGTTGAATATCCTAAAAAGATTCCTTCATCAGATTTAGCATCAAATTTTCCTAAATTGTTTTTACCATTATTATGAATAAAACATTTACATCCAAATGCATGAAAGTATTTTATATTTGGTTTTCTTTCATTCCATAATTCATAAGGTGTTTTCTTTAAGATTGGTCTTATTAGGGCTCGATTTAAGATGTAGCATGCTGTGTTAATAGCTTCCGCCCAAAAGTACTTTGGTAGGTTACTTTCGCATAGCATGGTACGGGCCATGTCTTCTAGAGTCCTATTTTTCCTTTCAACTACACCATTTTGCTGTGGAGTCCTAGGGGCTGAAAAATTATGATTAATTCCATTTTCAGAACAAAAACTTTCAAATAAGTGATTTTCAAATTCTGTTCCATGATCACTTCTTAGAGATACTATGGTAGTGTTTTTCTCATTTGTGACTTTCTTGAAGAATTTCAGGAATATCGAGAAAGTCTCATCTTTGTGAGCTAAAAACATTACCCAAGTATATCTAGAATAATCATCTACAATCACTAGACCATATTTCTTTCCTCCTAGACTTGTGGTTCTAGTTGGTCCGAAAAGATCCATGTGAAGTAGCTCTAATGCCCTAGAAGTTGAAACAATGTTTTTAGATTTGAAAGAACTTCTAGTTTGTTTTCCAAATTGACATGCATCACATATTTTGTTGTTTTCAAAATCTAGTTTAGGTAATCCTTTAACTAAATCCATTTTAATTAATTTTGAAATAAGGTGTGTGCTTGCATGACCTAATCTACGATGCCACAACCAACTAATTTCATTTATGTTAGCATTGTCAGCAATTAAGCAATGATCACTCAAAGATAATTTTTCTAGATCAACCAAGTAAACATTGCCATGTCTATAACCAGTAAATACAATGCTATCATCAATAGAATTAGTTACAGTGCATACAGAAGATTTAAATGAAACATTAAAGTTTTTATCACATAATTGGCTTATACTAATTAGATTATGCTTCAAACCATCAACATAAAGTACATTATCAATAAATGTAGATGGAGTTATACGGACTTTACCAAGGCCCATAATTTGACCTTTACCGTTATCGCCAAACGTAACAACTCCACCTTTCTTTTCTTCTAGGGTGATGAATTCATCTTTGTCACCCGTCATATGTCTTGAGCAGCCACTATCAAGGTACCACTTTTTCTTTGATCTTTTGGCTACAAGACATTCCTGCAACATAATTTAAACTTTATGTTTAGGTACCCAAGCTTTCTTGGGTCCTTCATGGTTAGTAGCAACAAAATTGTTCCTTTCGGAACCCATATTTTCTTTGCTTTAACATTTAACTTGTTGTTATTATTTAATGTTTTGCATTCAAATGATTTATGTCCTTTTTCATTGCATTTGAAACAAGTTATATTACTTTGGTTGGCTTTTACAAAAATATTCTTTAAAGATTTTTGTTTCCTTAATGTGTTATACCCTAAACCTGCTTTGTCAAAAAAGCTTTTTGACTATCTAAATCATGTTAAGTTTAGTTGAACTTAAGGTGAATTTCTCAACAATGTCTTTATATTTTTTAACATCTTTCTTAAGAGAGTCATTTTCTTTAACTTGCTGTTCTTTTTCTAAAGCTAAAGTTTCTAATTGATCTTTTAAATCTTTTGTTGAGTTTTTAGTTTCAGATTTAACAAATCTATTTCTTGATTAAGATTATCTCTTTCTTTGCTAAGTTCTTCTTTTTCATTAGTTAAGTTCTTAACTTCTAAAGTTAATTCATTTTTACTTTTAGCTAAGCTAATATTTCATTTTTCAAAAACTTATACTTCTTTTTCAAAGATTTAAAATCAATCATAATTCATTGAAAGCCTCAAACATTTCATCAAATGTAAATTCATCATCGGGGGTTTCGGTACTTACCTCATTTCGTTGTCGTCGTTGTTGGCCATGAAGCAGATATTAGCAACTTCTTTTTGTTCTTCTTCTTCGGAAGAAGACTCTTCACTATCAGTCCAAGTTGCCATGTAGGCCTTTTTCTTTTTCTTGTAGGCCTTCTTAAGTAAAGGACAGTCATATCTAAAATGCCCTGGCTTTTTACATTCATAGCATACTAAGGGCTCTTTCTCTTTGTCCTTTTCCTTTTTCTTATCCTTTTCTTTTTCTCCTTCCATTTTTGAAACAAATCTCTTTTTGTGGAAGGGCCTCCTTCTTTGCATAAATTTCTTGAATTTCCTTGCAAGGAGGGCTGTCTCATCATCATCATCCTCTTCATCATCGCTGCTGCTTATTTCCTTTTCCGCAGCTTTGAGGGCGATGGTCTTCTTCTTTCTTGACTCATCCTCATTGACATGTTGTTTAACTTGAAGCTCATGAGTCATCAGCGAACCAAGAAGCTCTTCCAATGGTAGGATGTTCAGATCTTTGGCTTCTTGTATGGCGGTCACCTTGGCTTCCCAAGTCCTTGGAAGTGACCTAAGGATTTTGCGAACAAGCTCAGAGTTAGTATAAACTTTTCCAAGACTTTTTAAACCATTCACAATATCAGTGAATCTAGTGAACATGCATGTGATGGTTTCATTTTGTTCCATAGTAAATAATTCATATTTATGAACCAAAATATTTATCTTTGATTCTTTTACTTGGTTTGTTCCTTCATGTGTTATTTCCAACCTATCCCAAATTTCTTTTGCGGAATTACATGTTGAGATTCGGTTGAATTCATTTGAGTCTAAGGAACAATATAAAATATTAATGGCCTTAGCATTTAGTTGTGCCATTCTCCTATCATTATCATTCCAATCCCTTTCGGGCTTAGGAACAATAGTGCCATCAATAACGTGTGTGGGTGTACTAGGTCCATTATTATTACTCCCCACAATTCATAGTCAGAAGCTTGAATGAATATTCTCATTCTAGCTTTCCAATATGAATAGTTGGTTCCATTAAATAAAGGAGGTCTATTCGTAGAATGACCTTCAGCAAAACATGAACCACTTTGTGTTGCCATAAGGATCTTTAGCCCTTGATCGTGAGATCAAATTCTAAATGAGCACTTGCTCTGATACCAATTGTTGGCCCAGATGGCAACCCAAGAGGGGGGGGGTGAATTGGGTTCTTAAAAATTTAAGACTTTTTAATGTTTTAAACAGATTTGCTCAAGATGTGCAAGTGAGTGAAATTAACTAAGAAGCAATGCACAAGCAATTAATAAAGAGAGATAGAGAGAGAGAAAATATAGCACGGCAAACACAAGATAATTTTATAGTGGTTCGGTGCAACCAACACCTACGTCCACTCCCAAGATTCACTTGGGTCCACACTATAATCTCTCTAGATTACAGCCGAGTTGTTTTCCAAGCTCACAACTCAAACTTGTTTTTTTCCGGGTGCACAACGAACCCAGCTGGTTTTACTCGGGCTTACCAGCACAAAACCCTACACGTTGTTTTTCACGGGCTCACAACTAACCCAACACAAGCACTCCGGCTTGCAACGAGGTATATCAACCTCCACTGATTCAATCCACTGATTGAATCAGCAACCAATTAAATAACAGTGTTTAAGTAATGAAATGCTCCCCTTGAGCAAATATACAAATTAAGTATAAAGAATAAAAGGTTAGAAAAGCCTGATAAGATAGCAGATGGATGTGGCTTTGGCTTTCTTCTTCTCCTCTCTAACTCCTCTTGAAGTGTTGAATCAGCCTCAGCAAGATTCTTGACCGTTGAAGACTTTGGAGTTGAGATGAAGCTTTTTCTCCTTTTGAAAATCCTTCGATTTGATCTTTGAAAGCTTTGGATTTTCTTTTGACTCTTGTGGATTGATGAGAAGGAGCAGACGAAACTTTCTCTTTGATTTCACTCCCTTTGAATCACTCTACTTTGAGCTAAAAGATTTTCCTATAAGCTCTGTTTTTCCCTCTTTTTGAAATCTCTCTTTTTGATTTTCTATGGATTGTTCTGAGTTGAAAAGAGCTCCTCTATTTATAGATTCTGCAAAAATATATCCGTTAGAGACAAGGAAAAATAGCCGTTATTCAAAAATCTTACCGTTGGAGTGACGTGTCATCGTGAAAAAATATCGTCCAGATTTGCTGGAGTCGACTCATGCTTTTCCCGAGTCGGCTCGAGCTCGTCTTACCAAATATAGAAATGTTTAAAAAGGTTAGGGGTCGACTCGCCAGAAATAAAGTATCGACTCCTGATAGTCGGGAGTCGACTCGAGAAAGGCTTGGGGTCGACTCGCGAAGTGCTCAGAAAAACACTCTTCTGGTGTCTGAGCGGAGTCGACTCGCACAGTCAGGAAGTCGGCTCGACAGAATCAGGGGTCGACTCGACAATTTCGTGGGTCGACTCGACACAGATGCACATTTCTGTACACTGAGCGGAGTCGACTCTGAAACTCAGGAGTCGGCTCCGGAACGTATCAAAATCAGACTTTTCTGATTGACATTAAAATCGTTCCAGATTCATTTTAATTCATTGTTTTGACTTGAATACAATAAAATAGACATTAAGAATTGATTCAAGAACTATTCCAAAAACTCATTGATTGAAACATGAATTATAAAATTTCTTTTTGAAAGTTTAAACATTGAGCTTAAAGTCACTTTCAAAATTGATTAAAGTTAAATTTGAGCATGTTCATTGATAGTTCAAAATAAATTTGTTGCTCATTCTAATAAACTCATTACATCCTTTAATGAACTCAATGGATTTTAGTAATCATCAAAATCAAAAGGATTGGATCATATAATTTTTCTATAATCTTCCAACATAACTTAATCTCTTAGTTTAGCAAGAAGCAAAATTCGGTTGCATTATCCACTGCTGAGGCAGAGTATGTTGCAGCTGGAAGTTGCTGTGCTCAAATCCTTTGGATTAAGCGACAACTTGAAGATTATGGTATCACACTTGATAAAATTCCTATTAGATGTGATAATACTAGTGCCATCAATCTAACTAAGAATCCAATTCAACATTCAAGAACTAAACACATAGAAATTAGACATCACTTTATTAGAGAACATGTAGCTAATAATGATATTTGTCTTGATTATGTGAATACTAATGATCAATTAGCTGATATTTTTACCAAACCATTAAGTGAGGAAAGATTTGTTATCTTAGAGGAGAATTAGGAGTTTGTGATCCTTTAGAATGACTCACTGAAACTCTTAAGGACAACAACTATCTAGACTTCATTAATTTCTTGAAAATCCTCTATGTCAATAAGGAAATTTATCTAGAAATTTGATTCATTGTTTCCCCAATTGATTAAGGAACACTTATCTATAGTTTGATGATTAATTTGATTAGTTTCATATCCTTGAAATTCTAATTTTTTACTGAAACTATTGTGGAGTCGACACCTGCAGTTTGTGGAGTCGACACCTTCATATTTTGATGTTTTGTCTGGGCAATTAGAGCCGACTCCGGCTTCTGCAGAGCCGACTCTAATTCGAGCGCTGACAGATTTTCTGGTTCGGAGCCGACACCTCGCTTTGCGGGAGTCGACTCTAAGTGGAACTAGGTCAAAATAAAAAGGCGGAGTCGACACCCAAACGACCATATCGTCTCCTAATCCTTTCTAAAGCCATTCCAAACCGATTCCAACCCCTCCAAATCCCTCAAATCTCTTAATAACTCATTCCAATAGATTCCTATGGCTCCTAAGAAGTGTGCTATCGTTGGTGGATCGACCGTTCCCATGAAGCGTCGCTCGATTCGTAGGCAACCCTCACCGTCTTCATCATCTGCCACCCAAGATACTTCTCCACCTTCACCATCTTCTCCACGAGTAGATCAATTAGCGGGTAAGGCCATTACAACTGAAAGAAAAGTAGATTTGATTTCTTTGCTTCGGAGGGGTTCGCTATTGGCCGATTATTGAAGGAAATGGGATGGGAGAAAGTTTGCTCTTTGGATGTTCCTACGTACCCTGCCCTTGTGAGAGAATTCTACAATGATTTATGTAGAGGAGAGGGAGGTTTAGTGAGTTTTGTAAGAGGAACCAAAGTGATAATCACGGCCGAGACTCTTGGAAATTTATTGGAGATGCCTACTATTGGACTAGTTGAGTATCAACATGATGATAGAGGAGGTGCCCTATCTAGGATGTTAGGGAGAGAAGTATCTGAGTTTGAAGAAATCATGGCTAATCAACTAAATTTGGAACTCAGGTTACTTCATAATATTTGTGGAAGAATCTTATTTCCTAAAATTGGAAGGATTGAATATATCTCGAAGCGAGATATCTTGTTGATGGACTGTATCATTACTGGAAGGCCTGTTAATTTAGCTGGAATGATGATTGGCTATATGGCATAAGCAGCAACCAAGAAGAGATCAACACTGCATATGGTATGATTCTGACATTAGTTTTTAGAAGCCAAGGTGTGCTAATAATGGACAATGAGCCACTAAGAAAATTAAGGCATACTGATTACTACAGTGTATGTACAATTCACCGCATGGGCTTCAGAAAAGAGAATGATATTTGGATAAAAAAAGGACAAGAGACCAGAGCAGAGGAAGTTAGAGTTGAGGAGGCCAGAGCAGAGGATATTCCTGGACCATCTACTGCTGGACCTTCAGAGGCTGGACCGAGCACTCATCCTTCACCTCCACATCAGTCAGCTTTGGTATCTGGAATATTTTTAGAGGAGCAGCTTGATCAGCTCAGAGCCCTACTGACTGAGCATGATTCGGAAATGAGAAGTGAAATGAAATTGATATCTGCTAAGCTTGACATGATAGTTTCTACTTTGAATAAATCAGTGAATGCCATGTCATCTGAGCTAAATATTTTTGAAAGGCTAGAAGGGATAGCAGATGGATCAAGAGTCTATTTAGATGCTACTGGTCAGTTGAAGAAAGATATTGATGTTGTTGTCACTCAAGTTGAAGCTTGTCTTGCAAAATTTAAGAAGGACCAAAAAGATGAGATTATGGAAATGATTAGTCATTTGAAGAAAATTATTTACAAGCATGTTTGATTTTGATACCCTGTCTTATCCTAGGTTGTATCTTAGGATTTCTAGCCTTCTTTACTTTGATAGCTTGTATCTAGGAATTTTGGTTTACTGTGAATATACTTGAATATGTTACTTTACTGTGAATGTACTTGAATTGACACATGTAATGAATCTTGCATTGAAATACAATTATCCTTTTATTGCAAATTTATTTATGAGAACCAATTACCATCTCTACGATTGAATGAACCAACACCCTCGCTCTGATAACCTTCTATTATTTTTAAATTCACCTTATTGCTGATAACAAAAAAGGGGGAGAGAAAATTGTATATGCATAAAAGAAATAAGAATGTAAGAATATGAGATTAAAGGAATATAGGATTTCAATAAATTGACATATCTAAAAAGGGAGAGAGAAATTTTGAGATTTATAAATTCTAATCAATTTGTATAAAAAATGATCAATCTATTTCAGTTTATCTACATATACCTTGCATAGGGGGAGTTATTTAATGCAGGGGGAGCTTAATGATTTTCTATGTTAAATCACCTTGATTGCTGTTTATAATAGAACTCAAGTATGTTTTTAAAGTTCATTTTTAAAATTGGCATCAAATTCTCTGTTACGAAGTTTTAAAGCTTTAACAATGTCTATAACTCTTAATTCAAATGATTTTTAATGCATATACTCAAAGTTTTTGTCATCATCAAAAAGGGGGAGATTGTTGACCCAATTATTGATTTTGATGATTAACAAAACTATTTGAGCATAACATTTGAAGTTACTAATGATTTTGGTTAAGTTTTTCAGTTTATGATTTGATTTATTAATCAAAATTACAAGACAAATCAAGTTCTAGTTCGAATCTAATGTCAAGGTAAGATTGCAGACATTAGAGTCGACACATGGAATCGCAGAGTCGACTCCGAAATTCGGCACAAACTTAGAGTCAACTCCCGGACTGTTAGAGCCGACTCCAACAGAAAAGATAGAACGATGGTTTTTTCGGCCACGACTTAGAGTTGACTCCCGAACTGTTAGAGTCGACTCCAGAAGATTTTTGTGTCGACCCCAGAAAAGTTAGAGACGACTCCAGTTCAAGCGATTTGGGGATTTTCGATTTAGAGCCAACTCCAAAAAAGTTAGAGCCGACTCCAGAATGTCAGACGCGACTTCAGAACTGTCAGAACTACTCTAAACTTTACTTTTATCTTTTTAATTCCAACGGCTATTGCTATTTTTGGATCTAATCATTCTTACAATTGTTTCTAACGGATAGTTTTAAACTATTTATGGATTAAACTGATCTATAAGAAGAGGGTTTACTGCATCCGAAAAAGAGAGAGACAAAAAGACAAGAATAGAGAAAAATCTTTGAAATCCATCAGAAAAGAAAAGAGGGAAGATTCGAGAGAAAAGATCATACTAATTTCCCAAAAGAAAAGAGAGAGATTCCAAGCTTTCATAGCTTCATTTTGAAGAAATCTCAAGAAAAGAAGCAAGCCCTAGTTTTCTGATCTTCGGAGCTTCAAGAGCATTCTAAAGGAAGATCCACCCAAGGGAAGAGAAGAAGCAAGCTACCAAGATCTGCAAATCAGGCTTTGATTCCTATCTCTTTATTTCGTGTTCTATCATTGTATATTTGTTCATTGAAGGAGCCTTTGTTTTGTAAAAATGATTATTGTTTGTTGGGTCAATCGGAGGATTGATTCTATTAAGGCTGTTAGCCTTGTGCAAGCAGTTTGCTTGTGGTGTAAGGTTTTGTACTGGTGAGCCTTGAAAACCAACTGGGTTCGTTGTGCACCCGGAAAAATAACAAGTTCGAGTTGTGAGCTTGCAAAACAATTCTGCTGTAATCAGATTGATTATAGTGTGGACCCAAGAGATACTTGGGAGTGGACGTAGGTGTAGATACACCGAACCACTATAAAATCTCGTGTGTTTGCCGTGATTGTCTCATTATCTTTAATTCTCTATTTGTGCATATTCTATTTTAATTTGTGCGAATCTAAGTTTTTATTTCCGCTGGGGTTTATTTTTAAAAGAGTTTAAATTTTTAAAAAACCCAATTCACCCCCCCCTCTTGGGTTGCTATCTAGACCAACAGTCTTTCTCTTATTCCCTCCTCATATGCGTCGGTCCTACGGATGCCAACTATATTCTCAGGAAGATCCATGAGGGCATATGTGGAAACCACCAAGGGGCAGATCGCTGGCTCACAAGGCTCTTCATCAGGGGTAATATTGGCTTATTATGCAAAAGAATGCTACTGAGCTAGTCCAGAAGTGCGATAGTTGTCAGCGGTATTCCAATGTCCAGCGACAACCAGCCTCTCGGCTGAGTTTGCTTTCCGCTTCGTGACCCTTTGCCCAATGGGGAATGTATATCTTTGGACTATTCCCCCCAGCTTCAGGTCAACAAAGGTTCTTAGTCATTGCCATCGACTACTTTACCAAATGGGTTAAAATTGAGTCATTAGCCAAAATCACCGAAAGCAAGGTGAGGGCATTTTTCTGGAAGTCTATTATTTGCCAATTTGGCCTACCACATGCTATCATCACCAATATGGTCGATAATTCGATAATGTTGCATTCAAGGCTTTTTCCACTGAGTTGGGTATCGGTCATCATTTCACTTCTGTCGGGCATCCACAAACCAATGGAGGAGAAGAAGTCATGATCGAACCATCCTTCGGGGGACTTAGAAACCGCCTGAATGAGTTTAAAGACAAATGGATGGAGGAACTCCCTAGTGTAATATGGGTGTACCATACTACTCCAAGGATCCCCATAGGGGGACTCCTTTCAGTCTCGTCTTTGGATCTGAAGCGGTCATCTCGATGGAGATTAATCTTCCAAGCCCCCGGATGGAATCCTATAATGAAGAAGACAACCATGATCAACTAAAGGCCAACCTCAACTTCATCGATGAGATCTGGGACCAGGCATGGCTCAAGATGGCTATCTTTCGCCAGCGAGCATCAAATATTACAATGTCCGAGTCCGCCTCAAAATATTCCACCCATGAGATTTAATCCTCAGAAGGGCTGAGGTATCTAAGCAAACCGAAGGAGGTAAGCTATCTCCAAATTGGGAGGGGCCCTATCGAGTCACCGAAGCACTTTGCCAGGGAGCATACCGACTCAGGGAGATCGACGGGCGGACAATCCTGCGTACTTGGAATGTGGACAACCTTCATCGGTATTATCAATAGTGAGTGTACTTAGCCAATGAATATAAGAAAAGTTTTCAATTTCATCATTCTATTTGGTTTGAAAAATATTAAAAGGACCTCGGCGGCCCCGTGATTATAAGGACACCCCGGGCCAACACTGAGAAACCTCCGAGGCGGTTTAAGTCCTATGGTCTTAGTGGCCCCGAGTCAAACTCTCAGGCCGGCATCGAGAAACTCCCATGGTAGTTTTCAAAAGAACCTCGGTGGCCCCGTGATCATAAAACCACTACCGGGCCGACACCGAGAAACCCCCGTGGTAGTTTTCAAAAGGACCTTGATGGCCCTGTAATCATAAGGACACTCCAGGGTCGGCACTGAGAAACCCCCAAGGTGGTTTAAGTCCTATGGTCTCGGGGGCCCCGAGTCAAACTCTCGGGCCGGCACCAAGAAATCTCCGTGGTAGTTTTCAAAAGAACCTTGGCGGCCCTGTGATCATAAGGACACCCCCAGGCCGGCACCGAGAAAGCCCCGAGATAGTTTAAGTCCTATGGTCTCTGCGGCTCCGAATCAAACTCTCGGGCCGGCACCAAGAAACCCCCGTGGTAGTTTTTAAAAGGACCTCGGAAGCCCCGTGATCATAAGGATACCTCCGGACTGGCACTGAGAAACTTTAGAGGTGGTTCAAATCCTATGGTCTTGGTGGCCTCGAGTCAAACTCCTAGGCCGGCATCGAGAAACCCCCATGGTAGTTTTCAAAAAGATCTCGGTGGCCCCATGATCATAAGGACACTCCCGGATTGGCACTGAGAAACTCCCGAGGTAGTTCAAGTCCTATGGTCTCGGTGGCCTCGAGTCAAACTCTTGGGCCAGCACCGAGAAACCCTCATGATAATTTTCAAAAGGACCTCGATGGTCCCATGATTATAAGGACAACCCTGACCGGCACCGAGAAACCTTTGAGGCAGTTCAAGTCCTATGGTCTCAGCGGCCTCGAGTCAAACTCCCAGGCCGGCACCGAGAAACTCCCGAAGTAGTTTTAAAAAGACCTCGGCGGCCCCATGATTATAAGGATACCCCCGGGTCAACATCGAGAAACCCCCGAGGCGGTTCGAGCCCTATGGTCTCGGCGGCCCCGAGTCAACTCCCGGGCCGGCACCGAGAAACCCTTGGGGCGATGGCTGCCATCAACATTTAAGAAACACTTCAGCAAAAGCTCGAGAGACTAAGGCAAACCTAAACGTTCCTATGAAGCACATCAAATTGCCGACTCTTCAAATATACTTAAGAGACCGAAGGTGCATCTTGTCGATTTTGAAGGCTAAAGCCAAGCAAGATATGATCGCCAAAAGACTAAGGCACTACAAAAAAATAAGTTTGTTATGCTTCAACAAAATATTCCTTTCATTAATCTTATGATAGTGTCATACAAAAGACCGACATTAGTTGGATTACAAAGCATTTGAAAAAGAGAAAAGAAATAAACTCTAAGGTTTAGAAGGTCCCGGCCCATCTTCGGCGTCGCTGCTCTTAGGATCCCCCTCTTCATCCTCAGGTCGAAGGCATTCAAGACCGCTTATTTTGAAGATATGCGAGATCCTCTCTTTATACCTCTCAAAGCCATGGGAGAAGGCATCCATGGCCGCTTCACTCAACTCTGCGGCAAAGTCAGTGGAGCCTTTGTACCGCTCCACGGCCTCCCGAGCTTGGGCTTTGGCAATGGCCACCTTCTTAATATCTTGGGCCTCAGTGGCAGCCGCCTTCTCCGTAGCTTTGGTCTCGGCAGTGGCTAATTTCTCCATTGCCTCTCGGGCTTGAGTCTCGGTGGCGGTCTCTTCTCTCAGAAGGTCCGAGTATCCGCCTCTGCGAGAGCATGCTTCTCCTAGCAACCCGGGCTTCGGACTCGGCCTTGTCGGCCCTCTCCTCGGCATGTTCTAACTTAACGAGGGCATCTTCCAACCTTTCCTCAGTCGGCCTAAGCCTCGTTATGACATCTACTAGTTTGGCCTCGGTAACACTAGCCTTACTATCGGTTGCCTCTGCCTGGGCCTTCAGAAAGCGGCTCCCCTCCTGTTAAAAGATTATAGATAAATTATATGATCCAATCCTTTTGATTTTGATGATTACTAAAAGCCATTGAGTTTATTAAAGGATGTAATGAATTTATGAAAATGAAGCAACAAATTTATTTTGAACAATCAATGAGAATGCTCAAGTTTAACTTTAATCAATTTTGAAAGTGACTTTAAGCTCAATATTCAAACTTTCGAAAAGAAATGTTATAATTCATGTTTTATTCAAAAAGTTTTGGATTAGTTCTTGAATCACTTCTAAAGGTTAATTCTATTGATTTCATGTCAAAACAATGAATTAAAATGAATCTGGAACGATTTTAATGTCAATCAGAAAAGTTTCTGATTTTTGATACGTTCCGGAGCCGACTCCTGAGTTTCAGAGTCGACTCCGCTCAGTGTAGAAATGTGCATCTGTGTCGAGTCGACCCATGAAATTGTCGAGTCGACCCCTGATTCTGTCGAGCCGACTCCTGGACTGTGCGAGTCGACTCCGCTCAGACACCAGAAGAGTATTTTTCTGAGCACTTCTCGAGTCGACCCCAAGCCTTTCACGAGTCGACTCCCGACTTCAGGAGTCGACACTTTATTTCTGGCGAGTCGACCCCTAACCTTTTTAATCATTTCTATTTTTGGTAGATCGAGCTCGAGCCGACTCGGGAAAAGCATGAGTCGACTCCAGCAAATCTGGGCGCGATTTTTAACGATGACACATCAGCCCCAACGGTAAGATTTTTGAATAACGGCTATTTTTCCTTGTCTCTAACGGATATATTTTTGCAGAATCTATAAATAGAGGAGCTCTTTTCAAATCAAATCAATCAAGAAAAAATCAAAAAGAGAGAAAAGAATATCTTTTGAAAAGAGGGAAAAACAGAGCTTATTGGAAAAATCATTTAGCTCAAAGAAGAGTGATTCAAAAGGAGTGAAATCAAAGAGGAAGATTCGACTGCTCCTTCTCATCAATCCACAAGAGTCAAAAGAAAATCCACAAGCATTTCAAAGGTCAAATCAAGGATTTTCAAAAGGGAAAAAAGCTTCATCTCAACTCCAAAGTCTTCAACGGTCAAGAATCTTGCTGAGGCGTGATTCAACACTTCAAGAGGAGTTAAAGAGAAGAAGGAAGAAAGCCCAAGCACTACCATCTGCAATATTATCAGGCTTTTCTAACCTATTATTTTGTACTTCATTTGTATATTTGCTCAAAGGGAGCTTCATTGTTCAAACAATTATTTTATTGTTTGCTGATTCAATCAGTGGATTGAATCAGTGGAGGTTGTTATACCTCGTTGCAAGCCGGAGTGCTTGTGTTGGGTTAGTTGTGAGCCCGTGAAAAACAACGTGTAGGGTTTTGTGCTGGTAAGCCCGAGTTAAAACCAGCTGGGTTCGTTGTGCACCCGGAAAACAACAAGTTTGAGTTGTGAGCTTGGAAAACAACTCGGCTGTAATCTAGAGAGATTATAGTGTGGACCCAAGTGAATCTTGGGAGTGGACGTAGGTGTTGGTTGCACCGAACCACTATAAAATTATCTTGTGTTTGCCGTGCTATTTTCTCTCTCTCTATCTCTCTTTATTTTTGCTTGTGCATTGCTTTTAGTTCTCTCACTTGCACATCTTGCTAAAATCAAAAATTTAAAAAGTCTTAAATTTTTAAGAACCCAATTCACCCCCCCCCCTCTTGGGTTGCCATCTGGGCCAACAATTGGTATCAGAGCAAGTGCTCATTTAGAATTTGATCTCACGATCAAGGGCTAAAGATCCTTATGGCAACACAAAGTGGTTCATGTTTTGCTGAAGGTCATTCTACGAATAGACCTCCTTTATTTAATGGAACCAACTATTCATATTGGAAAGCTAGAATGAGAATATTCATTCAAGCTTCTGACTATGAATTGTGGGGAGTAATAATAAATGGACCTAGTACACCCACACACCTTATTGATGGCACTATTGTTCCTAAGCCCGAAAGGGATTGGAATGATAATGATAGGAGAATGGCACAACTAAATGCTAAAGCCATTAATATTTTATATTGTTCCTTAGACTCAAATGAATTCAACCGAATCTCAACATGTAATTCCGCAAAAGAAATTTGGGATAGGTTGGAAATAACACATGAAGGAACAAACCAAGTAAAAGAATCAAAGATAAATATTTTGGTTCATAAATATGAATTATTTACATGGAACAAAATGAAACCATCACATGCATGTTCACTAGATTCACTGATATTGTGAATGGTTTGAAAAGTCTTGGAAAAGTTTATACTAATTCTGAGCTTGTTCGCAAAATTCTTAGGTCACTTGGACTTGGGAAGCCAAGGTGACAGCCATACAAGAAGCCAAAGATCTGAACATCCTACCATTGGAAGAGCTTCTTGGTTCGCTAATGACTCATGAGCTTCAAGTTAAACAACATGTCAATGAGGATGAGTCAAGAAAGAAGAAGACCATCGCCCTCAAAGCTGCAAAAGGAAATAAGCAGCAGCGATGATGAAGAGGATGATGATGATGAGACAGCCCTCCTTGCAAGGAAATTCAAGAAATTTATGCAAAGAAGGAGGCCCTTCCACAAAAAGAGATTTGTATCAAAAATGGAAGGAGAAAAAGAAAAGGATAAGAAAAAGGAAAAGGACAAAGAGAAAGAGCCCTTAGTATGTTATGAATGTAAAAAGCCAGGGCATTTTAGATATGACTGTCCTTTACTTAAGAAGGCCTACAAGAAAAAGAAAAAGGCCTACATGGCAACTTGGACTGACAGTGAAGAGTCTTCTTCCGAAGAAGAAGAACAAAAAGAAGTTGCAAATGTTTGCTTCATGGCCAACGACGACGACAACGACAATGAGGTAAGTACCGAAACCCCCGATGATGAATTTACATTTGATGAAATGTTTGAAGCTTTTAATGAACTTATGATTGATTTTAAATCTTTGAAAAAGAAGTATAAGTTTTTGAAAATGACAACTTAGCTTAGCTAAAAGTAAAAATGAATTAGCTTTAGAAGTTAAGAACTTAACAAATGAAAAAGAAGAAATAGCAAAGAAAGAGATAATCTTAATCAAGAAATAGATTTGTTAAAATCTGAAACTAAAAACTCAACAAAGATTTAAAAGATCAATAAAACTTTAGCTTTAGAAAAAGAACAGCAAGTTAAAGAAAATGACTCTCTTAAGAAAGATGTTAAAAAATATAAAGACATTGTTGAGAAATTACTTTAAGTTCAACTAAACTAAACATGATTTTAGATAGTCAAAAAGCAGTTTTTGACAAAGCAGGTTTAGGTATAACACATTAAGGAAACAAAAATCATTAAAGAATATTTTTGTAAAAGCCAACCAAAGTAATATAACTTGTTTTAAATGTAATGAAAAAGGTCATAAATCTTTTGAATGCAAAACGTTAAATAATAACAACAAGTTAAATGTTAAAGAAAGAAAATATGGGTTCCGAAAGGAACAATTTTTTGTTGCTACTAACCATGAAGGACCCAAGAAAGCTTGGGTACCTAAACATAAAGTTTAAATTATGTTGCAGGAATGTCTTGTAGCCAAAAGATCAAAGAAAAAGTGGTACCTTGATAGTGGCTGCTCAAGACATATGACGGGTGACAAAGATGAATTCATCACCCTGGAAGAAAAGAAAGGTGGAGTTGTTACGTTTGGCGATAACGGTAAAGGTCAAATTATGGGCCTTGGTAAAGTTCGTATAACTCCATCTACATTTATTGATAATGTACTTTATGTTGATGGTTTGAAGCATAATCTAATTAGTATAAGCCAATTATGTGATAAAAACTTTAATGTTTCATTTAAATCTTCTTATGCACTGTAACTAATTCTATTGATGATAGCATTGTATTTACTGGTTATAGACATGGCAATGTTTACTTAGTTGATCTAGAAAAATTATCTTTGAGTGATCATTGCTTAATTGCTGACAATGCTAACATAAATGAAATTAGTTGGTTGTGGCATCGTAGATTAGGTCATGCAAGCACACACCTTATTTCAAAACTAATTAAAATGGATTTAGTTAAAGGATTACCTAAACTAGATTTTGAAAAAATAATAAAATATGTGATGCATGTCAATTTGGAAAACAAACTAGAAGTTCTTTCAAATCTAAAAATGTTGTTTCAACTTCTAGGGCATTAGAGCTACTTCACATGGACCTTTTGGACCAACTAGAACCACAAGTCTAGGAGGAAAGAAATATGGTCTAGTGATTGTAGATGATTATTCTAGATATACTTGGGTAATGTTTTTAGCTCACAAAGATGAGACTTTCTCGATATTCCTGAAATTCTTCAAGAAAGTCACAAATGAGAAAAACACTACATAGTATCTCTAAGAAGTGATCATGGAACTGAATTTGAAAATCACTTATTTGAAAGTTTCTGCACTGAAAATGGAATTAATCATAATTTTTCAGCCCCTAGGACTCCACAGCAAAATGGTGTAGTTGAAAGGAAAAATAGGACTCTAGAAGACATGGCCCGTACCATGCTATGCGAAAGTAACCTACCAAAGTACTTTTGGGCGGAAGCTATTAACACAGCATGCTACATCTTAAATCGAGCCCTAATAAGACCAATCTTAAAGAAAACACCTTATGAATTATGGAATGAAAGAAAACCAAATATAAAATACTTTCATGCATTTGGATGTAAATGTTTCATTCATAATAATGGTAAAAACAATTTAGGAAAATTTGATGCTAAATCTGATGAAGGAATCTTTTTAGGATATTCAACAACTAGTAAAGCTTATAGAGTATTTAACAAGAAAACCTTAGTAGTTGAAGAATCCATTCATATAGTTTTCGATGAGTCTTTAGCATCTAGTTCTGAAAAGCTTGATGATGAGGAAGATACAAACATAATTGAAAAAGATCTTGAAAAACTTAATATTGAAGTATCTTCTGATCATGAGCAAGAAGCTAAAGATGATGATTCACATAAGGACGATGATGTCAATATTGATCATAATGATATAGATCTTCCAAGAGACTGGAGATATGCTCATAGTCATCCAAGGAATTGATTATAGGTGATCCATCTCAAGGAATAAGAACTAGATCATATATGAGAAATATTAGTAATCATCTTGCATTTGTATCACAAATTGAACCTAAAACTATTGAAGAAGCTGAAAAAGATAATAATTGGATGTTAGCAATGCAAGAAGAACTAAATCAATTTACAAGAAATAATGTTTGGACTTTAGTTGAAAGACCTAAAAATCATTCAGTAATAGGATCAAAATGGGTTTTTAGAAATAAACTAGATGAAAATGGCATAGTAATTAGAAACAAAGCTAGATTGGTTGCTAAAGGATATAATCAAGAGGAAGGTATTGATTTTGATGAAACCTTTGCACCAGTAGCTAGATTAGAAGCCATTAGGCTATTACTTGCATTTGCATGTCATATGAATTTTAACTTATTTCAAATGGATGTAAAAGCGCATTTTTAAATGGATTTATAAATGAAGAAGTTTATGTAGAACAACCACCAGGTTTTGAAGATCACGAATTTTCAAATCACGTTTTTAAATTGCACAAAGCTTTATATGGTTTGAAACAAGCACCTAGAGCTTGGTATGATAGGTTAAGTAAATTCTTAATAGAAAATGATTTTACAAGAGGAAATGTTGATAAAACTTTGTTTTTGAAAAGAAAAAGTAAAGATTTACTTGTAGTACAAATATACGTAGATGACATTATTTTTGGTGCTACTAACGATTCTCTTTGTCAAGAATTTGCAAAGTTGATGCAGGGAGAATTCGAGATGAGCATGATGGGAGAACTCAACTTCTTCCTTGGACTCCAGATCAAACAAAGCAAAGAGGGAATCTTTATCAACCAAACCAAATACACAAGAGAACTACTCAAAAAGTTTGGTATGGAATCAATGAAACCCCTCGGAACACCAATGAGTCCTTCATGCAAGCTGGACAAAGATGAAGAAGGTAAAAAGGTTGATCAAAAGTATTATCGAGGTATTATCGGATCCCTTCTTTATTTAACGCAAGTAGACCAGATATTATGTTTTCAGTATGTTTATGTGCTAGATTTCAATCTGAACCTAAAGAATCACATTTAATAGCTGTTAAAAGAATACTAAGATATCTAATGGAACAAAAAATGTAGGTTTATGGTATTCTAGAGACTCCACATTAAACCTAATTGCATATTCAGATTCTGATTATGCTGGATGTAAATTAGATAGAAAAAGCACAAGTGGTGCATGCCAATTCTTAGGAAGTAACTTAATCACATGGTTTAGCAAAAAGCAAAATTCAGTTGCATTATCAACTACTGAAGCTGAATATGTAGCAGCTGGAAGTTGCTGTGCGCAAATCCTATGGATTAAGCGACAACTTGAAGACTATGGTATCACACTTGATAAGACACCCATAAGATGTGATAACACTAGCGCAATCAATTTAACTAAAAATCCAATTCAACATTCAAGAACAAAACACATAGAAATTAGATATCATTTTATAAGAGAACATGTAGCTAATAATGAAATTTGTCTTGATTATGTTAACACTGAAGAACAATTAGCTGACATATTACAAAACCTTTAAATGAAGAAAGATTTTGTTATCTTAGAGAGAGATTAGGATTTGTGATCCTTTGGAATGAATTTGAAACCCCTAAGGAAATTTTATCTAAGATTCTTTCAAATCCTCAATCCTTAAGGAAATCTTATCTAGAATTCATATCTAATTGATTCACTCATATCCAATGATTATTTATCAATTTTTATGATCATTTCGGACACATTTCAGAATTTCATGTTTTTCTCTGAAATGGTCTCGGAGCCGACTCGATGCGTATCGGAGTCGACTCCCAGTTTCTGCTGAAACTCGGGAGTCGACCCCTCTCTGGCGCGAGTCGACTCCAGTCGGGATCTGTGTCTGTGCCGAGTCGACATTTGCGCGAGCCGACTCGAGTGGTCCCAAATTGATTTTTCTAGGGCAGAGTCGACTCGTCGCTCATTCTATTCGACCCCAATCAAAATACTCTCTCCAACCTTCCAAACCTTCCAAACTTCCAAAATCCCTGATTATCACCTCCAATCATCAAATGGCACCTAAAACTAGAGGAGCTAGCGTAGTGGCGGTGGCATCAAGAGGAAACCGTGAAGAAGAAAGCGTCCCGCGAGCCTTCTCCGAGCCGGACTCCACTTCATCTGCTTCTCTCTGCTGCTCCTGCTGCCACTCCTCCCAGGTAGATCGTCTAGCATAGGATCATTACACGGTAGGAAGGTGATTTTGAATTATTTGAGAATGAGGGTTTTATTGGGAGACAGTTGATTGAGATGGGTTGGGAGAAATTTGTTCACTGGATTGCCCACTATCCCTGCATTAGTTAAAGAATTTTACAAAATTTGTCTAGAGGAGATGATGGGCTTATTAGCAATGTGAGAGGCAGTGACTATCATACACTGATTCTTTCTAGATTGTTGGAATTACCCTTGTCTGGACCTCCACCTTTTCCCTGATGACCGCGCCCCAGCAAGATTATTGAACAGAAATGTGAGGGATTTGAAGAAGTTTTGCTAATCAGCTTGCCTTTGGAGTTGAGATTACTTCACAATATCTGCAGTAGGATTCTTTTCCCTAAGACTGGCAGATTTGACTATGTTCTGAGAGAGATATTTTGTAATGGATGCCATAGTGACAGGCAAGCCTATCAATTCCCAGATGATTCTTGGTACATAGCAGATTGTGGAGGGAAAAGAAATCAAGTCTGCCCTATGGCATGATCTTACAAGATTATTTCAAAGCCAAGGGATTGGTGATTTCTGATAGTGAGCCAATGAAGAATTAAGACATACTGATTTTTATAGTTGGCTACTATTCATCGAATGGGGTTTGTTCAAAAAGAATGGAAATGGGAAAGGAAAGGAGTGACAGAAGATAGAGCTACAGATACTGAGGCTGCAGGACCCTCTGTTAGACATCCTTCGCCTGCACCTCGAGCCCTTTGGTTTCTGCCTCTGCTCCAGCCCCAGCTCCAACTTTTGTTCAGACTTCATCTTCTGCTAGTTTTTCAGATCAACAGTTATGCAACTCAAAGCCTTATTGAAGATCAATCTGATAAGCTTAAAATGAATTTGAGAATAAGTTTATGAATTTGAAGAGACACTTTATTCTCTTGATGATATTCAAAGATTGAGTCTACTCTAGTTCTTCATCGGCTCCTTAAGTGGTGACTCAAGAATATTTTTGAAGAACTTAAGGATATCTGTGGAGATCAGAGACTATTCCCAAGTGCAACGCGAGCTTCAAGATAAAATTCAGAGTGCTTGCACCTTTGTTGATAAAAGCTCAAGATTATGTAAAATTCAATGTGAAGGAATGAAAAATATAGTTGATCATTAACTAGAATTGTAAGAACTCATTTTTGAGTTACTAGAGTTTCAATCCTTGTTTTGTACTGAAGTTTTTATGCTTTCTTTATGAAATCAATGTATGAACATTTTGATGTATTAGACTTTTAAATGAAATGAATTCTCTATTTCCTTATTTCAATGAAATTTGAATGAATGTTTATGATTCTCTACCTTTTTGTTGATACAAAAAAGGGGGAGAATTTTATAGTTCTATGATTGTCTATGATTGTGATAAAATGAGATAATTAATTAAGTTTCATAGGGGGAGCTACCTCATTAGGGGGAGCCTAAGCCTAACTATGAAAAAAATAAATTCACTAATCAATCATGAACATATACTCAATGTTTTTGTCATCATCAAAAAGGGGGAGATTGTTGAGAAATTATGAAAATTATATGCCCCAACCTTATTGATTTTGATGATTTCCAAAAGCCATGAGTTTATTAAAGGATGTAATGAATTTAAAATGAAAGCAACAATTTATTTTGAACAATCAATGAAATTCAAGTTTTTTAATCAATTTTGAAAGTGACTTTCAAGCTCTATATTAAATTTCAAAAAGAAATTTTAATTCATGTTTTATTCAAATTTTGGGTTCTTGAATCATTCTTAATGTCAATTTATTGTTTCAAGTCAAAATATGATTTAAAATTAATCTGGGACGATTTTAAGTCAATCAGAAAAGTTTCTGATTTTTGATACGTTCCGGAGCCGACTCTGAGTTTCAGAGTCGACTCCAGTGTACAGAAATTGCATTTGTCGAGTCGACCCTTGATTTCAAGAGTCGACCCCTGATTCTGTCGAGCCGACTCCTGGACTGTGCGAGTCGACTCCGCTCAGACACAGAAGAGTGTTTTTTGAGCACTTCTCGAGTCGACCCCAAGCCTTTCCGAGTCGACTCCCGACTTCAGGAGTCGACACTTTTTTCGCGA
Organism: Calamus simplicifolius; assembly: GCA_900491605.1. Taxonomy (NCBI): domain Eukaryota; kingdom Viridiplantae; phylum Streptophyta; class Magnoliopsida; order Arecales; family Arecaceae; genus Calamus; species Calamus simplicifolius. The sequence continues at coordinate 128,718 of UESW01000037.1, read as the reverse complement.
GTCGACCCCTAACCTTTAAATGTTTCTATTTTTGGTAATCGACTCGAGCCGACTCCAAAAGCTCGAGTCGACTCCGCAAATCTGGGCGCGATTTTTCACGATGACACATCAGCCCCAACGGTAAGATTTTTGAATAACGGCTATTTTTCTTGTCTCTAACGGATATATTTTTGCAGAATCTATAAATAGAGGAGCTCTTTTCAAATCAAAAATCAAGAGAAAATCAAAAAGAGAGAAAAGAATATCTTTTGAAAAGAGGGAAAAACAGAGCTTATTGGAAAAATCATTTAGCTCAAAGAAGAGTGATTCAAAAGGAGTGAAATCAAAGAGAAGATTCGTCTGCTCCTTCTCATCAATCCACAAAAGTCAAAAGAAAATCCAAAGCATTTCAAAGGTCAAATCAAGGATTTTCAAAAGGGAGAAAAAAGCTTCATCTCAACTCCAAAGTCTTCAACGGTCAAGAATCTTGCTGAGGCCTGATTCAACACTTCAAGAGGAGTTAAAGAGAGAAGGAAGAAAGCCCAAGCCACTACCATCTGCAATACTATCAGGCTTTTCTAACCTTTTATTTTTACTTCATTTGTATATTTGCTCAAAGGGAGCACTTCATTGTTCAAACTCTATTATTTTATTGTTTGCTGATTCAATCAGTGGATTGAATCAGTGGAGGTTGTTATACCTCGTTGCAAGCCGGAGTGCTTGTGTTGGGTTAGTTGTGAGCCCGTGAAAAACAACGTGTAGGGTTTTGTGCTGGTAAGCCCGAGTAAAACCAGCTGGGTTCGTTGTGCACCCGGAAAACAACAAGTTTGAGTTGTGAGCTTGGAAAACAACTCGGCTGTAATCTAGAGATTATAGTGTGGACCCAAGTGAATCTTGGGAGTGGACGTAGGTGTTGGTTGCACCGAACCACTATAAAATTATCTTGTGTTTGCCGTGCTATTTTCTCTCTCTCTATCTCTCTTTATTTTTGCTTGTGCATTGCTTTTAGTTAATTTCTCTCACTTGCACATCTTGCTAACTGTTTAAAGTTAAAAAGTCTTAAATTTTTAAGAACCCAATTCACCCCCCCCCCCCTCTTGGGTTACCATCTGGGCCAACACCTCCTGAGCGGCACAGAGGTCGTTGGCCGCCTTCTTCTCTCGCTCCTGGACCTCAGCCAATTCCTTAGCCAAGGCATTGGCTTGGGTTTTGGCAGCCCCAGCACAGACGTCCTAGAGATCAAAGAGGCCGTTGGACATTTGTGCGAAGTAATTGGTTAAAAATTTTGAGTAATTTCAATACAAAAGGGGTTTGAAGCCAACAGGCGTACCTAAAGGGAAGCAGTGAATAGAGTGTCAAGAGCATCGGCAATGGACAAATGGCAGAGCTCAGCTTGGAAGCCTGGAAGGCTAGACCGCCTCAATACACGCTTCGCTAGCCAACCATGGTTCATCGCAGTCACCCAGGATGGCCGACTCCTGGGTTTGTCAGTAGGGGGCGCCCCTCCTTCCTTCGATATTGGTTGGGTATTCGGTGGGACATCATCTTTGACTTTCACCATCGGAGGCATCCCAATCCTCACCTCCGGTATGGCTTCACCTTCAGGTTCGATGGTGGCCGAGGGCTCTTTCCTCGATAGCCTTGCCTCAACTTCAACAGAAGGAACCCAGGCTGATGGTACTTTGGCAGGGGGATCCTCTCTTCTCGACTCTTCCATCGGGGAGGCCTTGAAAGCTGTGGAAGGAGCCGTGGGCGGTTGGGATGACCCACATTGTTCTTTTCGATGAGGCTTCTTAGGCTTTGCCCTCGTCGTGTCACTGGCGGCCACTTTTCTCTTTTGAAGGCCCGCCATCAAAAAGTCAGAGAAAAACTTCATTGCTGCACAAGGAAACAAAGATCGGAGTAAAAAAAAGGAATGAATGAAATGAAAATGAATGACAACTAAGGGGATATGGCGCTCACTGGGTGCTGGTGTTGGCGACATCGGTGCTGCGCCGACCATCGGTACTATATCGGCATCACGGAGGTTGTCCTTCGATAGTAGTTCTCGGCAAGGAAGATCGGATGATAAGAGCGCATCAAAATTTCTAGGTCTTCCTCATTTATGGTTGAATTCTTATTAGGGCTGGTGTCGGGAGCGGCAAAGTCCATCTTCACCCCATCCAAATGGACATAGAAAAATTGAAATTTTCATCCCTTGATTTTGGAGGGCAGGTCAAGCTTAAGGGCTTTTTTGGGTCTAGAGGCAAAACTCCACCATCCGGATTTATTGGGATTACGGAGTTTGTACAAGGCCTGGAATAAAGAAACTCAGGCATGAATGCCATGAAAATAGCAGAAAACAATGAAGGTGCAGATAATCCGAATGAAATTCAGAGTTAGCTGCGTCGGGATAAGGTCATACCTATCTAGGAGGTTCAGAAAGGAGGGATGAAGATGAAGACGAAGCCCACTCTTAAAAAATTCTTCATACAAGGCAATCCCACCAGACTGGCTGGAGGTTACCTTGTCACCAGAGCGGGGGACGGAGATGCAGACACTATCAGGAATCTCATATTGAGCCCTAAGGTTATTTATGTCTTGGACGGTCATTGGTGGAGGCTATCCCCTCTAGACCTACGGACTCAGAGAGGGTAATCGGAGAAGATGCCGGATGACTAGATGATCGAGAGGAAACCCTAGGGGGTGAAGGAGAAACCCTAGGAGGCAGAGGAGAAGAGGCCCCAGGTGGTGGAGAAGAAGCCCTAGGTGATGTTTGGGCCACGGTTGCCAGATGATCGCGGATGGAGATGCCACCAGGAGCCTGGCGCCGTGCCTAAAGGATCTCCTTCCTGGAGGGTTCAACCATGGGACTCTTACCTTTTTTACGAGAGTCAGAATCTATGGGTGAAAAGAGCAAAGAAAGTGAAGGGGACTGATATAAAGATCAAAGAGACAGAGATAAGAACTCGAGACTCAGAAGGCAAAGAGGACACATAGAAGGTAATGGAGGTGTGAAAGGCTCGAAGGGCCGGTGAGACGGTCTTTATACATCATTTTTGAATGTCCCGCCCACTACAGTGCCATGCAAAGATTCATGAATGGAAGTACTGTCCAGCTATCCACAAACTCTTCGCCATTCGAGATACAATGCCTCGATGGCACTTGAGGAGGTGATCTATGCCCATCGATGGGAGACAAATAAGAACAATCCAATAATAATGCTCTACCTTTTTTGTTGATCGAAGGGTATTTCCCTCAATCTCCTCGTGGGCTGTATCGCTTTTGGCACCGTTCCTTAAATGATGAAAGGACTTCGAAGAGACTTAACCTCTTTGGGGGTGCGTGCCCACTACCGCTAATAGATGGCGTGCTAGACCCAATAAAAGCATGAGAGTTTACGCTTCTTTCTCTTGGCAAGTGCTACGTGCGTGAGCGCCAAGACTTAGGAGCGGAAAGGCATATGATATGGCTGATAAAAGCCACATGGGGGTTAACGGCCAAAGTTACCCAACGATGGAAGTTGTTAGGATACCGGCAGCCCCAAGGTGGCCCCAGTTCATAAGCAACCCTGAAGCAGCCCCAGTTCATAAGTGACCCCAAGGCGGCCTCGACTCCTAGGCGGCTCCAGTTCCTAAGTGGCCCTGAAGCGGTCCCAGTTCATAAGTGGCCCTAAAGCGGCCCTAGTTCATAAGCGGCCTTAAGGCAGCCCCGGCTCTTTGACGGCCCCAGTTCATAAGCGATCCCAAGGCGGCCCGACTCCTAGGCGGCCCTAAAGCGGCCCGAGTTCATAAGCGGCCTTAAGGTGGCCCCAACTTATAAGCAGCCCCGGCTCCTAGATGGCCCCAGTTCATAAGCGGGTCCTAAACGGCCCTGGCTCCTAAGCGGCCCCAGTTCATAAGTGGCCCAATGCGGCCCCAACTCTTGGTGGCTTCATGCCTTATTTTATTTTATTTTATTTTTAAGATTAACTTCAACTTCCTAAGCAAGCCTTCACTTCTGACAAGGCTAGACCCACTAGCATCTCTAATTTATGTATGTCTAATAAGATAAACTCCATCAGTTCTGGTGCAAGCTCAAGAAATCATAATCCATCATGAAGCATTATGACCCTGATCCGATAAGCCCAAAAATCATCATCCATTATGAAGCTTTAAATGATTCTGGCTAGATGAACCCCAAAAGGTGATCATCTGCTACGAAGTACCAATCACCTAGCTCAGATGGGATAAACCCCCAAAAGGTGATCATCTGCCATGAAGTACCAATCACCCAGCTCAGATGGGATAAATCCCACTAATTCTAACATTTCATTCAAGAAATTACTATTTATCATGAGATTCCAAAACTTTCGAAGCAAATAACACAGACCCCAAGCATCAATAAAATGGGTAAGAGGGACCCATGACCGAGGTATGATACTTAAGCACTCAAACAAGCATCTTTTCTTCATCTCTAACTCTCTCTCTTGAGCTTCTTTAAGCTTACAGCTGTAATTCTGATCACTAACTTAAGCGTCAGAGGGTCTTCGTTGGAATATTTGGTCCTTGGGACTTCTTGCAGATCTCAATGCCAAGGTAAAGCTTCTTCAGTAAATTGACAATACTCATTAATGCTTAAGGACATCAGCTCAAGATGATCATGCATCATCAAAAACCATAGCAGTTGTTCCCAACCGAGCTAATTATTTGTTGCAATGTTCTCAAAGTAAAATAGAGTATGATCCAATGATGTATAAAGGTAAAAGAACGGTTGTCTTTTCTTTGTATGACCGATGTGACCTTTAATTTTGTTATTCAAACATCTGGATTCATATGATAACACTAATTATTTCATAATTTTATCCGATCACAATATCGGTAATGTAAAATTGAAGGGACTAGATTATAACAATTAAAATTTTAAGCATTGAAATAAATTTTAAGTAAAAGTTTGAGGTTAAAAGTAATTTTTTGCTTTTAATTTAAGAGCCGAATCCGGAACCAGATTTGCCATTTTATCTTTTTTATGGTTTGCCTGTCAGGTTCTATGATGCAAAATTCTTGTTTGAGTTATGCTATTGATCATGGTCCCGTTCAGATGAATTCGATGGCAACCAGGAAATGTAATATAAACGGATGATGAGTGGGACCCGGTGAGATCGACACGCCGTCACATGGTTGGAGCGATAACTTTGCCTTTTTCTTCTGCTGTGAGCTTTGAAGTTATGCAAAAAAAAAAAAAAAAAAAAAAAAATCAACTTTTGCTTATGATTTTTTTCATAGAAAAAGATAAAAAAATTACAGGTAAAGCTTTTCCTTATAATTTTTATCATAGGTAAAAGTTAAAAAAAATCATAGGCAAAAGTGCGTAGAGAAAGCCCTTGCCTACGATTTTTAAAAATCGTAGACATAGATCAAACTTTTTCCCTATGATTTTTTTCGTAGGTAAATGTCATAATTCATAGGAAAAGAGTGAGAAGAATTTGAAATTTAAATTTAAATTTTAAAAACTATTACCTACGAAATTGAAAAATCATAGGGAAAAATTTAAAAATATATTTTTATCAACATGTTTCCCTACGATTTATCTTAAAATTATAGAAAAAAATTGGCTAATTATAATTTTTAATGATTCCTTCCCCTACGAAAAACCCTAAAATCGTAGGAAAAAATAGAAAAAAAATATTTTTTTATACACATCTTTCCCTACGATTTTTCGTGGGGAAAAGTTAGCTAATAAAATTTTTTAATGATTTCTTTCCCTACGAAAAACCCCAAAATCGTAGGGAAAAAATCAAGAATTTTTTTTATCCACATATTTGAAAAAATTGACTAATAATTTTTAATGATTTCTTTACCTACGAAAAATTTCAAAATCATACAGAAAAGTTGGCTAATAATAATATTTAATGATTTCTTTCCCTACGAAAAACCTTAAAATCATAGAAAAAAATCAAAAAAAAAAAAAGTTATCCATATCTTTACCTACGATTTTCTTAAAATCATAGGATTTTCTTTCCCTACAAAAAAACTCTAAAATCGTAGGTAAAAATTAAGAAAAATATTTTTTTATCCATATATTTTCCTACAAAATTTCTTAAAATTGTAGGGAAAAATAGTAAGATAAATTTTTTTAAAAATATTTTTACTTATGAAAAAAATAAATCATACAAAAAAGTGAATAAATTATTACTATTTAACCATTTTTACCCAAAAAATAAATTAAATCATAGGAAAATATAATAAATAATATTTTTCCCTACAAAATATGTCTAAAATCATAGAAAAAATTATATTTATTTAATTTTAATTTATTTAATATTTTAAAATTATATTTCTATTTTAAATTTTTTTATTATTTTTGTATATTTTATTTAAATAGAATATAATTTGTTTGTTTCATATTATTTTTTAAATATTAAAAACTGTATCAATAAAAATAATATGATTTTTTACATACAATATCTATTACATATACAAAATTATTACCTAATAGCGACAAAAGATAAATATCAAAATAACCAATAAATGAAACTCAGTAGTCCATATCAATTATAATATTCATAACTGACCTAAAACATCAAACCACATGATTCAAACAACATAGCAGAAGATCCTGAACAATTTATAAAGGTCTCATTCATAAATGACTTCCCCAGTTTTCTAGCTCTCTTTTAAACATTAATAGAGTAAACAATGCCCTATAATGGCATTGCAATTCTTAAATGTTCTAATAAGACATCATTGCAGATCTCTCATACAAAAGTACGCTTTGCTCACTTTCCTTGGAAGATCCTTCCAGTGTGCTTCTGATGATCAGTGGTACATTCAATCTAATGAAAAATAAAAATATGAGCAAACATCAAAACAAATCAAATCTCAAAATGTAAACAAACAAATTATGCTATGGTTACCTTTTTCCACTACTCTGCCTTCATCATTAACATTGGTCTCCACCTGCAAATATTTGTATTAGAAAATATCTCTTACAACTAAGAAGTTTTGTTCACAATCGTCTAATCAGGCTAACTGATCCATTATTTGCGATTATGAATAAGAAAAGTTTGCACAAAAAGATGGTTAAACAAAAGCATTTTGACAAAATATGCATTAAATGCTTCTCTATCATTAGCTACAATAGAATGTGCTTTCACAAGTTTTTTTGCTATGTACTTCTTTCTCTTTATCTTGTGCCAGTAAATTAATATCTCCGTTTGTCATGCTATCATAAAGGAAAACCGTGACTGTCCTTGCTGAAGGGTGTGCTCCTATTTTTAGGTATCCTATCATGCAATCATTGCCACTGGATACCAGTCCTTACCAGTTTAGACAGCCAATTAGCAAGGCTAGACTATTACGAATCCAAGTTTTTCATACCAGTAATATGCATATCTAACATAGCTGCTCTACATTTGGACTCTGTTGGATTGCACAGAAAGTATGAGCATTTTTCTCAAATGGAAAAAGAAAACAAAAAAATATAATAATCTCTACAAATATTCCATATTTTGGTTTGTTCTAAGTAAATGAAGTGCAGAAATACATAAAGTTTCAGCAGTTTTGTACAAGCAACATGGAAGGATTCACAACCAAAAAGTAGAGCAACGAAACATTTTTTTATGTCAGTATGAAAATGAGATCTCAAAGCATTTTCAGCTAGTTCAGTCAGCCCATTTTGTACATTAGTGAAACAATGGCGAAGTATGATCAAACTACCTTCTTACTATTCCAGCAAACAGAGAAAGCAGCTTAATCAGTGAACTAATTTCTCACCTAATCTTCTTGATGGGCTGATGTGCCTATTGTTCTTTTCACCACTCCAGCATTCCAAGATTACAAACTTGACCAACAAAGTAATATTTAGCTGAGTTTCTCGACTGGTTGACTTGCTTTTTTTTTTTTTTCTATTTACCATTCCATAGGAGTATTAACTGTACATGTAAGGTTCATTTAAACCCTTAAGCTTCATCATCCACTTCAAAGTGTTATTTTCAACTTACAATGAGAATAGGGAAGTGACCAATTACTAGAGAAAAGAAAAACAACACCAACATATAAGGTTTATTTCAGTGACTCAGTCACCCAATTCCCAAGTAATGATTGCCTGTTCCTTAAGGGGTAGGATAAAGAGCCTGGGCAACATTTAGAAGAAAATGATCTGCACCATGTCTTGCTAAGAGAGAAACAAACACTGGAAGATTATCATGCATTCCAAGTGGTATATTAATCTGTAAATAATGAAGAATGTAGAATATAAGAAATATAGGCAGTCAAATTTGTGATTGAACATAAATTAATGTAGACAATTATCATTACTAAATATCAATACAACAAATATAATTTTAAAAAAATGAATACCTGGCAAAACCTGGACATTCCAGCAATAGAGAGCAAGCTTAATGCTTTGGCACGATAAATTTCCAATGTCGGAACCTCCATACATAGTTTAGGTGGAGGCCCAGGAACTGTAGGAATCGCAAGGACTCCATGATCCTATAGAAAATAAGGAAAGAAAATGAAGAAGACCAACTTTGGATATATTAAAAAGAAAGATCTTAATAACTGCTTAGATATGAAAATTCAAGTAGTCAAATTGACAGAGGTAGAAAATCAGAAGTCTGGATATCAAATTCTTCATCATCTTTCTCTAAAGATATTGCATCTTTCAAAAGAGATGTCAATTCATTTGAATCTCTTGCTAGCTAAAATATCATTACATAGAACCAAGAATGACTAGTTACAAGAAATTGAAGTGGAGAGATGGCAAGCGGCAAATTATAGCACATTCCCGTGACTTGCCCGATCCTGGCACTAAATTAGTTACTTTTAGTAATTTAATTGTCTGTTTAGGCATAAAATGAGTCCAGTAATTTGAAAACTCAAAACTCACAATAAAAAGATGCTAGAGGCTTAATTAACATAAAATGAGGATACCTGATACATAAAATTTCATATAGATGAGTCCCATCCTTTGGGCATATGAATATCTGCATCAAGATATCAAGGGAATTAACTACATGCTCTTATAAATTTTTCACATTATATGTTAAGGGAAATTGAAAAAGAAGCTGAGAATACCTAATACATAAAGTTTCAGTAATTTTAATAGTTTCAGTAGCAACTAAACTAAACTAAAGAAACTAAGGATACCTGATACATAAAGTCACATAAATGAGAGGCATCCTATAGGCATATGAATATCTGCATCAAGATATCAAGAGATTTAACTACATGCTCATATGAATTTTTCACATTATATGTTAAGGAAGAATGAAAAAGAAGCTTAGAATACCTGATACATAAAGTTTCAGCAATTTAGAGAGGAAGAAGAAAACGTTGATACTTTGTTGAGGGATTAGGAAGAATATGAATGGGTTGATGGAAGAACAGAAACAGAAATCATGCAGTCACAGTCTAATAAGAATATCATAAAGGAAACAGTAATAGCATCATTTCATTTCTTCCAAACATGGTGGTAAAGCCTTGACTTCTCCAAAAAATTTGAGAATATAAACCGTCCCATAGTTGTTCTCACAAATAACTTCATATTTTGCACCAATCCAGCTCACTAGCTTTCAATATTAATAGACTTATGCTAACCATAGTCAGATTTTGAGCTATCTCATGTCTGCTTTCCATGTTCTTGATCTTTATAAGAAAATAAAGTTGTCTCCTTCAGACAACTTGGAGTTAATTGATGTTTCTCATCACCTGCGCTGTTCCATGAGGAATGGAATGGATTCAATTATTATCCGAAACTACCTTTGATTCTTGAGTAGTAGGTGAGTTTGGGGTTTAAGGCTACCCAACTTGATTATTAGATCCAAATTATCTCTATGAATCCAAGGAACATTATTGAATATTGATCAGTAGGCTTTTTTTTTCTGACTTTGGTTGATCAGTAGGCTTCATCTGCTTATTGGCTGAGGAATGACAACTATAGCAAGCAAAGTACCCTACTAGGAGATTAACTCAGCAAGTGGCACCAATTAAAATGTTTTTTTTTTCTTGAGTAATCGATGGAGTTCTGTTGGTTGTGCAAATAAAGTAAAGATCAGAGCATATTGAATAAATTTTTATTACTTATAAAGTAATAAAATATAAGATGAATCAATACAACAGTAATTGAAATGCATACTTGAATGTTTGTTTCAACACTAACTTGGAATCTTTGTTTCAGGTTACTAAGATGGAAGCAGAGTACATTCCACCCAGAAAAGCTGCTATCTCATAAAGAAAAGCTGCTATCTCATGAAAAAGAGAATGCCAGTGGAAACAAGGAAACATAACATAGATATTTAAAACCAATTTCTGAAAGTTAACAAGCATGAGTGCCTTACATATTACAAGAATTATACCTGACATAAGAAAATTAGTTCCAAGAGAAAAAAAAACAAAGTGCAATCTGTGAACAATTAAAACAGGAAACTATCCAAGCAATACACGATGTAAGATGAAGCCAACATACCCTGCAATCTCTTGACTGTAGTTGCTACTGGAAATGGTTGTTTTCTTGAACAGCTTCTTAAAGCAGGTACAATTTCTTCCTTCTTTAACAATGATTTAGTAACCTGCGATATAAACCACTTTCTGTGATTCCTTCTCTTATATTTTTCACAATAAGGAAAAGTTAACCATTTCCAGGCACAAATAATTTTCAGGCACCAATTATCAAGCACACAACAAGCAAACCACCAAACTTCATATAAGTTCTTTACTGTGATTCATCCTCAGAAAATATGTCATCACTTGTAGAATCTTCAGATAACGAATCGTCCTCCTTGTTTGAACTTTCAGATTGGCTATCATCATATTCTTCTAATGTTTCATCAATTTCATCACCAACATCTTCCTCAGTTACTTCCACATGTTCTGGTTGCTGAGGCTGAAAAGACTCTCCATGATAATACCATGTTCGATATGATTGTTGGAAACCCTTATCAATCAAGTGATTATGAACGACCCTCAATTTATACCAATAAAGATTAAGACACTTTCGACATGGGCATCTCTCTTTACCATCTTCATTAACATACCTCTCTGCCCTTGAAATAAACATCCTAACGCCATCAAGATATTCCTTTGACAAACGATTATTTATGGAAGTCCAGTGTTGGCCCAGATGGCAACCCAAGAGGGGGGTGAATTGGGTTCTTAAAAAAAATTTAACTCTTTTTAAAATTAAATCGGTATAACCAACACCTACATCCACTCCCAAGCTCCACTTGGGTCCACACTATAATCTTCTTGATTACAGTCAAGTTGTTTTACAAGCTCACAACTCAAACTTGTTGTTTTACCCGAGATCACAACGAACCCAGCTGGTTTTCGGGCTTACCAGCACAAAACCTAACCTCAAGCTATATCTAGCTTGACCCGAGGTATACCACCTCCACTAATTCAATCCCCCGATTGAATTAACAATCAAATGAAATCAATTAATGTTTACAATGACAAACAGCTCCTCAAATGAGCGAATATGCAATATAAATAGATAAGGAATAGAAAAGCCTGTTTGAAGCGATTTGAATGTAGGCTTGGCTTCTTTTCTTCTTTTCCTCTTCTCTTTGAAAGGTTGAATCAAGCTCCAGCTCAGATTTCACCAGAATTTGTTGTTGAGAAGATGGAAAAAATAGGTTTTGGCTTCTTCTTTTCCTTCTTTGAAATCCTCCGAAATTGAACTTTGTACGCCTTGGATTTCTTTTGAATCTTTCTTTAGAAGATGGACGAGCTCACAGAGATTTCTCTTTTTGAAATGGCTCTCTTGAATATCTCAATTTTTTGATCTTTCTCCCGTTTTTTGTTCTTTTTGTTCTTCTTTTTAAACGGTCTGTTCTCCCCTTTTTATAGATTTTCTTTAATCCGAGATTAGGTGGAAAACTAGCCGTTATTTCTGTCCTTGGATTGCTCCTACATACAAGAAAAATAGCCGTTAGAAATTAGTGAGAAAATGTTACCGTTGGAGGCCGTTCTGACACTTTGAAAATCCGTTCTGTCAGGTTGGAGTCGGCTCCAACTTTTCATGTGTCGGCTCCACTTCGTGTATCCAAAAATAGTAATAAAAGTTTTCATTGAGGGGTCGGCTCCGATAAGTTTGTGTCGGCTTCCTGCATCCAGGTGTCGGCTCCCGAAATAGAGGGTGTCAACTCTAAATATGGCTCAAAATACGCTCTCTGTTCTCAGGTTAGAGTCGGCTCCACTCATTCTAGGTGTCGGTCCCGAATTCCATGTGTCGGCTCCAGAAACTGACGCAGAAAAGCATACTTCTGTCTCTCAGGTTGGAGTCGGCTCCAACATCCATGTGTCGACTCCAGACCATGCCGAATTTTGAGAACTATTCTGATACGCCCATGTGTCGACTCCTGACTTATAGGTGTCGACTCCAAGGTCTGAACTTTTGAAAATTACAATTTGAAACTCATCTTAAAATCAATTTTGAGTGATATTTGAATTGTTAAACTTTCTTAATACCTGAAACACTTCATAAATTTGTCAGAAACAATGTGAATATACTCATGGCTTTTGTTAATCATCAAAATCAATAATTGGGTCAACAATCTCCCCCTTTTTGATGATGACAAAAACATTGAGTATATGCATGATTAAGTTATCATAGTTAAGCTCCCCCTAAATGAGGTAGCTCCCCTATGAAACTCAAAATAAAATTTTCTCTCCTTATATACCGTTTCATTTTGAAATTTCATTTCTCTCCCCTTAATTTCATTTCTCTCCCTTTGAAAATCAAAAACTCATGCAATAATCAACTTAATCAAATTACTTAAGTTTTTTAATGCATATACGATTTCTTCTCTCCCCCTTTTTTGTTGTCAACAAAAAGGTTAACATTCAACCACAAGTGAACTCATTGAATAAGACAATATTAATTCAAAGAAATTTCATTGCATCAAAAGATTTCAATACATAAGCTTCATTACATCAAAACATTCATTACATCAAAAAATTACATTTCATCATTCAAAACATCAAAACATTCATTACATCAAAACATTATTCATCAAACAAAACATTCTATTACATCAAAGTGTAAAGCAAACTAAAACTTTAAAATCCAAAACTGAAGCGTTTCTTCAGTCCTTCTAAGATCTTTTCCATTCCTTCCTTTTGAATCTTCATAAAATCATTTAAGCTGTTTTGAACCATGTTAGCAGCCTCTTATATTCTCTTGTAGCTCTATATTGCTTCTAGAATATGTGTCAGAATCACCAGCAATGTCCTTGATCTTATCAAAAATATTCATTAATCATATTTTAGGGCTTCAGAAGAAGTTCCAAGAGAGGATCCTATTTTGTTCACTTTGTCTTCTAAGGAGTGAAATGATCTTTTAAACTTGAAAGTCTATTTTCAAAACTATTATTCATCTTCTCTTCATGTTCAGCCAACAAAGTCTTCAATTGCTCTAATTGTAACTCAGAAAAACCAGAAGCACTCGAACTGAAGCAGGCATAGGTGTCGGTGAAGGCTCTGGTCTGCTAGGCTCCGGTGAAGGATGTCTCATGGATGGTCCAGCTTCTGATGGTGCTGAAGCTCCAATCTCAGCTGCCCTGTCCTCTGAATGACCTTTCCTTTCCAATTCCCATTGACCTTAATGAACCCATGCGATGAACAGTAGCGATGCTGTAGTAATCTGTGTGCCTTAGGTTCTTTTTAGGTTCATTTTCTAAGATAACTACACCCTGACTTCGGAATGCTAAGGTTAGGATCATGCCATAGGGTAAGGAATATCTCTTCTTGCCACCAGCCTCTGCCATGTACCAAATCATCATGCCAGGAAGATTAATAGGCTGTCCAGTCAAAACACTATCCATGATCACAATGTCTCGCTCCGAGACATACTCGAACCTACCAGTCTTAGGGAATAAAATCCGACTACAAATATTATGTAACAATCTAAGCTCAAGAGGCAACTGATTTGCCCTGATTTCCTCAAAATCAACATCTCTTCCTAACATCCTTGACAAAGCTCCTGACCTATCACTGTGAAAGTTTGCAATAGGTCCAAGAGTAGGAATCTCAAGAAGGTTTCCAAGAATCTCGGAAGTAAGATGTATCCTTTTTCCTCTTACAACACTTACTATGCCACCGTCTCCTCTTGACAAATCTTGATAAAATTCTTTAACTAAAGCAGGATATGTAGGAATGTCTAAAGAACACACCTTTTCCCAACCAATTTCCTTTAGTTGTCGTCCAATAGCGAATCCCTCATCTTCAAAAAATCCGAAATTGACCTTTCTTCCCATTGTAATCATCCGTCCGGCTAGAGTGTCAATGTGTGTGAAGGAGGTGAGGAAGGATCTGAATCGCACTAGGAGTAGAGGACGAGGATGAAGAATCCGAAGATGGCGACGGTTGACGAATTGGGCGTCTCGCCGTCCGCTTCCTCATTGCCACCGGACCTCCATAGATCGTTCCCCTTCTCTTAGGTGCCATGGAATCCTAGGGAATGATTAATTGAAGGAATCTCAAGTTTTGATAGGGTTTAGAGAGGATTTGGAGAGATTTGAGTAAGATTAGGTCGAAGAGGTGTCGACTCGGCCCTAAATAGTCGAAAAGGGTCCACTAGGTGTCGACTCCCGCAAAGTCGGGTGTCGACTCCAACTCGCTAAAATGGTTAGCGCCCGAACTGGAGTCGGCTCCGCTAAAGCGGGTGTCGGCTCCAAGGTCCCTGACCGAGAGCGACACAGAAATAAGGTGTCGACTCCAAAGATTGAGGTGTCGACTCCAAGACAGATTCAAAAACAGATAAGAGTTTCAGAAATCTGAAACTCATCAAAATAAAAATCAATAAATATGATAAAAATCCTTGGAATATGGAGAATCAATTGGTTCAACAATCTAGATGAATTTTCCTTAAAATCATGAAGAAATTTTCAAGATATTGAATGAAATCTAGATAATTGAACTTAAGGGTTTCGAGTCATTCCAACGGATCACAAATCCCTAATTCTCCTCTAAGATAACAAAATCTCTCTTCACTCAAAGGTTTTGTAAATATATCGGCTAATTGTTCTTCAGTATTAACATATTCAAGACAAATGTCATTATTAGCTACATGTTCTCTAATGAAATGATATCTAATTTCAATGTGCTTAGTTCTTGAATGTTGAATTGGATTTTTAGTTAGGTTTATTGCACTAGTATTATCACATCTAATAGGAGTTCTATCAAGTGTTATGCCATAATCTTCAAGTTGTCGCTTAATCCAAAGGATTTGAGCACAGCAACTTCCAGCTGCAACATATTCTGCTTCAGCAGTTGATAATGCAACCGAATTTTGCTTTTTGCTAAACCAAGAGATTAAGTTACTTCCTAAAAATTGACATGCTCCACTTGTACTCTTTCTATCTAGTTTACAACCAGCATAATCAGAATCAGAATAAGCAATCAAATTTAGTGTTGAGTCTCTAGAATACCATAAACCTACATTTTTAGTTCCACTCAAGTATCTTAGTATTCTTTTTACAGCAATTAAATGTGATTCTTTAGGTTCAGATTGATATCTAGCACATAAGCAAACAGCAAACATGATATCAGGTCTACTTGCCGTTAAGTAAAGTAGTGATCCGATCATACCTCTATAATATTTTTGATCAACTGGCTTACCGTCTTCATCTTTGTCTAGTTTGCATGAAGGACTCATTGGTGTTCCAAGGGGTTTGATTGATTCCATCCCAAACTTTTTGAGGATTTCTTTGTGTACTTTGTTTGGTTGATGAAAATTCCCTCTCTTTCTTGTTTGATTTGGAGTCCAGGAAGAAGTTGAGTTCTCCCATCATGCTCATCTCGAATTCACCCTGCATTAACTTAGCAAATTCTTGACACAAGAGATTGTTAGTAGCACCGAATACAATATCATCAACATATATTTGTACTACTAATAAATCCTTATCTTTTCTTTTCAAAAATAGTTTTATCAACATTTCCTCTAGAAAAATCATTTTCAATTAGAAATTTGCTTAATCTATCATACCAAGCTCTAGGTGCTTGTTTTAAACCATAAAGTGCTTTGTGCAATTTAAAAACATGATTTAAAATTCATGATCTTCAAAACCAGGTGGTTGTTCAACAAAAACTTCCTCATTTATAAATCCATTTAAAAATGCACTTTTAACATCCATTTGAAATAAATTGATATTCATATGACATGCAAATGCAAGTAATAATCTAATTGCTTCTAATCTAGCTACAGGTGCAAAAGTTTCATCAAAATCAATTCCTTCTTCTTGATTATATCCTTTTGCAACTAATCTAGCTTTGTTTCTAATTACTATGCCATTTTCATCTAATTTATTTCTAAATACCCATTTTGATCCTATAACTGAATGATCTTTAGGTCTATCTACAAGGGTCCAGACATTGTTCCTAGTAAATTGATTTAATTCTTCTTGCATAGCTAACATCCAATTATTATCTTTTTCAGCTTCTTCAATAGTTTTAGGTTCAATTTGAGATACAAATGCAAGATGATTATTGATTTCTCATTGATGATCTAGTTCTTACTCCTTGAGATGGATCACCTATAATTAATTCCTTTGGATGACCATAGGCATATCTCCAATCTCTAGGAAGATCTACATCATTATGATTAGTATCAACAACATCAACACTAGGAGATCATCATCTTTAGCTTCTTGTTCATGATCTGAAGATACATATATTTAATTTTTCAATATCTCTCAAGTAAATTTGTATCTTCCTCATCATCAATCTTTTTCGAACTCGATGCTAAAGATTCATCAAAAACCATGAATAGATTCTTCTACAATTAAGTTTCTCTTGTTAAACACTCTATAGGCTTTACTAGATGTTGAATATCCTAAGAATATGCCTTCATCTGATTTTGCATCAAATTTTTCAAGATTATCTTTACCATTATTATGAATGAAACATTTACAACCAAATGCATGAAAGTAACTAATGTTTGGTTTTCTATTGTTCCATAGTTCATAAGGAGTTTTCTTAAGGATTGGCCTAATTAAAGCTCTATTAAGAATGTAACATGCCGTGTTTATAGCTTCCGCCCAGAAGTACTTTGGGAGTTGGCTTTCACATAGCATGGTACGGGCCATGTCTTCTAAGGTTCTATTCTTTCTTTCTACAACTCCATTTTGTTGAGGTGTTCTAGGTGCAGAGAAATTATGATGGATGCCATTTTCAATGCAAAAGTTTTCAAATAAATGATTTTCAAATTCTGCCATGATCACTTCTAAGAGACACTATGGTGTTGTTTTTCTCATTTGTGACCTTCTTAAAAATTTCAGAAATATTGGAAAGGTCTCATCCTTATGAGCTAAAAATAATACCCAAGTGAATCTAGAATAATCATCTACTATCACAAGACCATATTTCTTTCCTCCTAGACTAGTGGTTCTAGTAGGTCCAAAAGATCCATGTGAAGTAGTTCAAGT
The DNA here is from genome assembly GCA_900491605.1 of Calamus simplicifolius. Taxonomy (NCBI): domain Eukaryota; kingdom Viridiplantae; phylum Streptophyta; class Magnoliopsida; order Arecales; family Arecaceae; genus Calamus; species Calamus simplicifolius. The sequence goes on along the minus strand of UESW01000037.1, from coordinate 111,353 downwards.
GGCCTAGAAGTGGAAACAATGTTTTTAGTTTTGAAAGAGTTTCTAGTTTGTTTTCCAAATTGACATGCATCACAAACTTTGTTATTTTCAAAATCTAGTTGTGGAAGGCCTTTTACTAAATCCATTCTAATTAATTTTGAAATTAGGTGTGTGCTTGCATGACCTAATCTACGATGCCACAGCCATCCAATCTCATTCATACTAGCATTATTAGCAACTAAGCAATGATTACTAGTAGACAAATTGTCTAAATCAATCAAGTATACATTGCCATTTCTATTTCCAATAAATATAATGCTATTATCAATGGGATTAGAAACAGTGCAAATAGAAGCTTCAAATGATACTTTGAAACCTTTATCACACAATTGGCTAATACTAATTAGATTATGCTTTAAACCATTAACATATAAGACATTTTCAATAAATGGAGGGAGTTATTTGAATTTTACCAAACCCCATGATTTGGCCTTTGCCATTGTCACCAAACGTAACAACTCCTCTTTTGCTTTCAAGGGTGATGAATTGATCCTTGTCACCCGTCATGTGTCTTGAGCAGCCACTATCGAGATACCACTTTCGCTTTGATCTTTTGGCCGCAAGACACTCCTGCAAAATGATCAAGTCTTATATTTAGGTACCCAAGCCTCTTGGGTCCTTCATGGTTAGTAGCAAAAAAGATTGTTCCTTTTGGAACCCATATTTTTTTTTTCAACATTTAATTTCTTGTTACTTTTTCTTGCATTACATTCATAAGATTTATGACCTTTCTTGTTGCAATTGTAACATGTAACATCATTTGTTTTCTTAACAAAGAAATTGTTTACAAATTTTTGTTTCATGTTTGGTCTATATCCTAATCCAGCTCTATCAAAAATAGCCCGTTGATTACTTAAAAGTAAATTCAGTTTTTCAGAGCTATATGTAAATTTATCGACTATGTTCTTGTATTTTCAACTTCTTTCTTTAAGTTAAGGTTTTCATTCATGATTGATTCTTTTTCTTTTAGAAATCTCTCCTTTTCATCTTTTAAATCCTTAACTTCAAGTGTTAATTCATTTTTCTCTTTACACAGATTTAAGTTTTCATTTTTCAAAAACTTGTTTTTCTTTTTTAGAATTTTAAAATCATTGACTAATTCATTGAAAGCTTCATATAATTCATCAAATGTAAAATCATCATTGAGGGTTTCGGTACTTACCTCGTCGTCGTTGTTTGCCATGAAGCAAATGTTTGCAACTTCTTTTTGTTCTCCTCGAAGAGGATTCTTCGCTATCGCTCCATGTTGCAACATAAGCCTTCTTCTTCTTCTTGTAGGCTTTCTTCAATTGAGGACAGTCATATCTGAAATGCCCCGGTTTCTTGCACTCATAACATATTAAGGGCTCTTTTTCCTTTTCTTTGTCCTTTTCTTTCTCTTTCTCTCCTTCCATTTTTGTTCCAGACTTTTTCTTGTGGAAGGGTCTCCTTCTTTGCATGAATTTTTGAATTTCTTTGCAAGAGTGCAGTCTCCTCATCATCATCATTATCACTGCAGCTTTCCTCACTTTCTGCAGCCTTAAGAGCAATAGTTTTCTTTTCTTGACTTCTTCCTCTTGATGTTGTTTCATAGTCAGCTCATGGTCATTAAGGATCCAAGTAGCTCCTCCAAAGGTAAAACATTTAAATCCTTGGCTTCTTGGATTGCAGTCACCTTCGCTTCCCATGATCTTGGAAGAGACCTAAGAATTTTACGCACAAGTTCAGAATTAGTATAAGTCTTACCAAGACTTTTAAGCCATTTACAATATCAGTGAATCTTGTGTACATGCATGTAATTGTTTCAGTTTGATCCATGCTAAATAGTTCATATTTATGTACCAAAATATTAATTTTTGATTCTTTTACTTGATTAGTACCCTCATGGGTAACTTCTAATCTATCCCAAATTTCTTTTGCGGAAATACATGTAGAAATTCGATTAAATTCATTTGCATCTAATGAACAATACAAAACATTCATGGCTTTAGCATTGAGCTGAGCCAACTTCTTATCATGTTCATCCCATTCCGTTTCGGTTTAGGAATCACCATGTTGTCTACTCTAATTGTGGTGTGTGTGGACCATTAACTATGATTCCCCATAAGTCATAGTCAAGTGCTTGAATAAAAATTTCATCCTAGCTTTCCAATAACCATAATTAGTTCCATTGAATAAAGGAGGTCGATTAGTGGATTGACCTTCTAAATAAGATGAACTAGCTTGAGCTGCCATTTGGATCTTTTGCTCTTGATCGTTAGACCAAATTCAAATGAGCACTTGCTCTGATACCAATTGTTGGCCCAGATGGCAACCCAAGAGGGGGGGTGAATTGGGTTCTTAAAAAAAATTTAACTCTTTTTAAAATTAAATCGATTGATATCAAAGTATGCAAGCGGATGGAGTTAATCGAAGCTAAGCACAAAATTAAAGAGAGAGAGAGAGAGATCAAAACACTACAAACACAAAGATTTTATAGTGGTTCGGTGTACCAACACCTACATCCACTCCCAAGCTCCACTTGGGTCCACACTATAATCTTCTTGATTACAGTCGAGTTGTTTTACAAGCTCACAACTCAAACTTGTTGTTTTACCCGGGATCACAATGAACCCAGCCGGTTTTTCGGGCTTACCAGCACAAAACCCAACCTTAAGCTATATCTAGCTTGACCCAAGGTATACCACCTCCACTAATTCAATCCCTTGATTGAATTACAATCAAATGAAATCAATTAATGTTTACAATGACAAACAGCTCCTCAAATGAGCGAATATGCAATATAAATAGATAAGGAATAGAAAAGCCTGTTTGAAGCGATTTGAACGTAGGCTTGGCTTCTTTTCTTCTTTTCCTCTTCTCCTTTGAAAGGTTGAATCAAGCTCCAGCTCAGATTTCACCAGAAATTTGTTGTTGAGAAGATGAAAAAATAGGTTTTGGCTTCTTCTTTTCCTTCTTTGAAATCCTCCGAAATTGAACTTTGTACGCCTTGATTTCTTTTGAATCTTTATTTCGAAGATGGACGAGCTCATAGAAATTTCTCTTTTTGAAATGGCTCTCTTGAATATCTCGATTTTTTGATCTTTCTCCCATTTTTTGTTCTTTTTTGTTCTTCTTTTTAAACGGTCAGTTCTTCCCTTTTATAGATTTTTTTAATCCGAGATTAGATGGAAAACTAGCCGTTATTTCTGTCTTGGATTGCTCCTACACACAAGAAAAATAGCCGTTAGAACTTATGTGAGAAAATGTTACCGTTGGAGGCCGTTCTGACACTTTGAAAATCCATTTCTGTTAGGTTGGAGTCAGCTCCAACTTTTCATGTGTCGGCTCCACTTCGTGTATCCAAAAATAGTAATAAAAGTTTTCGTTGAGGGGTCGGTTCCCGATAAGTTATGTGTCGGCTCCCCGCATCCAGGTGTCGGCTTCCGAAATAGAGGGTGTCGACTCTAAATATGGCTCAAAATACGCTCTCTGTTCTCAGGTTAGAGTTGGCTCCACTCATTCTAGGTGTCGGCTCCCGAATCTTAGGTGTCGGCTCCCGAATTTCATGTGTCGGCTCCAGAAACTGACGCAGAAAAGCATACTTCTGTCTTTCAGGTTGGAGTCGGCTTCCGACATCCATGTGTCGACTCCAGACCGTACCAAATTTTGAAAACTATTCTGATACGCCCATGTGTCGACTCCTAACTTATAGGCGTCGACTCCAAGGTCTGAACTTTTGAAAATTACAATTTGAAACTCATCTTAAAATCAATTTTGAGTGATATTTGAATTGTTAAACTTTCTTAATACCTGAAACACTTCACAAATTTGTCAGAAACAATGTAAATATACTCATGGCTTTTGTTAATCATCAAAATCAATAATTGGGTCAATATCCAGCTCTTATCAATTGTCATCTTGATAGATCCTGTAATTTGTACGCATGTAAGAAGTGTCCTAAAACCAATTGGCATTAAAATCAAAAAACAAATCTCATGTGTGCTTCTAAGAATTAAAACTTTTTGATGGAAAGTTATTGATAGCTAAATTTAGGTAGCATGCCATCAAAGATTTATCCATTTAACAGACTACTGTTTGATGTGCTCTTCTGATAGCCAGTGAAACTAGTTAGTAGTTGAACCTATAACATCTACATCCAGGGCACAACAGTTCAATCTTTTCAGATCAGTTATTGAAAACAGTGATATTGTCAGACACTCGCCCGAAATATTTGGCAGAAAGCTCAGTTATATGATCAATTGTTTCTCCTACCTTTTTTATTTGATCACTCGAAAATCAGGTCATAGTCGGATTGTTTAGCATTATGATTAATTTTGCTATGGCTCATATCTTAGGGTTTTATCTTTCACAAGAGCAAAGCAAATTATATATATATATATATATATATATATATATATATATATATATATATATATATATATATATATATATATAAAGGTAGATTAGAGAGTTAAATTGGTAAAAACTGAAACGGTTATATATGTAGAAATTAAAGAGTCCCAAATTATTTTTTAATATATGATTTTCTGTTGCATATATGGTGGACATGATATCTTCTTTTTTGGATCCAAATATAACTCATATTATTTTGAATTGAAAACTATATAAGTCAAGTTATATTTGAAAGTTTGATGCTGAAATCAAGAATGCTCGCTAACCGAGCTATGATTCGATGAGTAAATTTTGGTGAAGTGCAAGGTTTTGCATGAAACTAAAACATTCATCTATGCATGAAAACATATATTTGAACAGCAATTATAGACTAACCGAATCCAAGTTACCAAATTCACTCAGCACAATTTAAAATCCCAGCCATGCAAGGTAAAATTCTTGTAAGTAAAAAAAAAATAACGTGACATGCAATTTCCGAAACAATGCACCTTTACAAGTCTCATCTTGCCTAGCAAGTCAGAAGCAACCCACTGACTCTGCTTTTATATACTTGTATGCAGGTAGATAGGGATATGCTTGGTTGTCAATGGAGTCAGGGAATCATACAAGCACAAATATGATGATGAAAACTTCATTAACATAGCCACCAAGCAGATTGAGTGTTTTGTAGAAAACTTGAGAAAATGAAGGGTTTGAGAGGATTGGCCATTGGCAACTTATCCCATTGGAGATTGGGTTTATGACTCCCAATGTTTGGAAAAAAAGAAAAGGGAGTTCAGAAAAAGCTTTCCCCTTTGTATTAGCCATAACATGAAGTTGTTTAGGCTACCATCCTAATAGATGACACTCTAGCTACGTACCTTGAAGAAGTGCACTCTTAGAGAAGTTTTGCATGCAAAACAAGAGGATAATATAGTCATCATTAAGAACCTCTAAGTGTAATATGTAAGTGACTTGGGCTTATCAGTCATTAAGATGGTTAAGCAGTTTCAGTTTCCCTATTCCTTTTGGCAAGTATTGTAAAGGGGTTCCATGAAGGCTGAGGCATCTTAGATTGCACAATCTTGTGATGCTATTGGGTAGGGTGTGCAAGAATTTACAGCCCATGAGACACAAGTTCTGCAGGTTTGAGAGGCACCCTATGGATTCTGGTATTGCTCTTATTTTTGTATAATTAAGATTTAAGTGCCTTAGGTGTACTAGATTTCCCAAGGAATTTGGAAGAGTATCTATTGGAGCTCCAGTCAGCTCCAAGACACGTAACCAGCCAAGTTTTCGGAAAATATCATCAATTGGAGCCTCCACTGGTGTATGAAGGAAGGCAAATAGTGTCCTCAGACACGTAACCAGATTTTACAAGAGCAAAGGATGAAATAGAACTCGGCTAAGAAATAGTGTCTGTGCTGTCTGAGATTTCCTAATCTTTCAAACAAAGAAGAAAAAAGAGACTTGCTGATACCTGGGCTTTCCTCGGGACTTAGTGCAGAGGCGGAACGCGGCACCGGCGACGATGCGAGGCAGAACGCGGCAACCGGCGACGATGCGAGGCGGAGGAGCGGAACTCGGCACCTAGCAACGATGCAGGGCTTTCCTCGGAGTTAGGGTCGAACTAGGGTTTTAGGGCACTGGTGAAACTCGGCACCCGGCGATGATGCGACGCAGAGGAGTTAGGGCAAAGGCGGAACTCGGCACCCGGCCGGCGACGATGTGAGGCGGAGGAGTTAGGGCAGACGCGCAGGGCAAAGAAGCAGAGGAGCGGAGGAGTTAGGGATTTGGAAGGCTGCAAGCATAGTGACGGATCGAAATCGATCGGGTCGGGGGAGCTTTTTACAACAATCCTTTTCCTACGATTATTAAAAAATCGTAGGGAAAGGATTCTTATGAAAAAAAATTTTGACGAAAGTTTTGCATCCAAAAATAAATAAATAAAATAAAATAAAATTTGTTAAGAACTAACTAGCCTTTCCTTATAATTTTTTAAAAATCATAGGGAACTAAATTTTTTTTCAACAAAATTTATGCCAAAGTTTTTTGGATATTAAATAAATATCAAAACCTTTTCCTACAACTTTTATAAATATCGTAGGGAAAGGATACTTTTACGTATGATTTCAATGAAAATCGTAGGTAAAAAGCAATTCCTACAAGTTTCAGAACATCGTAGGGAAAGGTTGCCGTTCCCTAGGAGTTTCAAAAATCGTAGGGAAAGATTGGATTTCCCTATGATTCTTTGAAACTCGTAGGGAAAGGTTGGATTTCCCTACAGTTTTTTGAAAATCGTAGGGAAAGCCTCCCTATTAAAATGTTTTCTTTATTGTTATTCACATTTAAAACTCAATAATATTTGGCTCTAAGTGTAATTCTCATGCCTATTAAGTATTATATCAACGATGCAGAAGTGATTACTATGAATTCTCATTCATCGAGCATTCTTATTTACGGCATCTCTAATGTTACTTTGAAGAAATTATCTTAGATACTTAATCATGGCTATTTAAATATTTTTTATTTATTTTCTTGCCATCATTATAAAAAAAATAACATCTTCCTCTCCCCATCCATCAACCAAACCGATATTGTTATGCAAAAGAAATAAATAAAATTTTCATTGGCTTCAATTATAGAACATAGGTAAGTGTTAGCTGATAACAAGGCCCAATTTAAGACCAACTAAATTTTAAAACTTCCTAATAAGAGATTTCAAGTATCTAATTAGACTTATATTTATAAAACTTATAAGGTCCGCAATAAGGTTCGGTTTAAACACAACTCGGTCTAAAAGCTCTGAACCCCCAATTGAATCAAGTCAATGCCTATTATTCTCCGAGAAAGGAAAAGAACAATAAGAATTACTAATAATAAATCGTTGAGCCTTGGAAGCTGATCAAAACCGGATCCGATACCCCATGAATCGACAGAGGCGATGGTGTCACGATAATAGGGTTCGGAATGAAGTTGGGGTTAGGATTAGTATTCAGAGGTTGATTGGGTTAGAGTTTTCGGCGATGGCGGCGGAAGGAAGAGTGGAGGAAAGAGGGGGAAGAGAAAAAGGATCTTGGGAGACCAATTGGAGGCTTTCGAGCGTTGTGGTTTTGGCGAGGCCTTGGCCTAAGTCCTTCACCAGGAAAAGATTAAGTAAGCTCCGAATTGAGAGTTCACGGACGAAGAGAGGCAAAATAAGAGAAGTTGTGAATAATCGAAAAAAAACCATCAGGAGGTAGGAAAAGTCTTTGTGTAATGGACTCCAGTGCACAAAGCGCACCGAGCCAGAGTAATGGGCCCCGACCACCTCATTTGCAGCATTAAATTAAATTTAATTAAATTCAATCAATCGTCCTCGAGATCGATAGCAGCAATTCACGAATGATATCCCTTCATTCGCTACATTAACTGCATTTGATTTCTAACAATAATTTTTTTATCTTTAATTTATAAAAATATATTTCATTTTCTATTTTTTATCTCTAATAATATATTTTAAAAGGATAACTAAAAAAAGATATATACATAATAATATTTTATATTATATTATATTGCATAATAATATTGATGATAGTATATAATATATTCTATATTATTATAATAACTATATAACATGTTATATACATTACGTATTATAATATAAGATTAATAATTTTATTAACAATATGATAGTACCTAATAAATTATAGTATACTACAATATTATAATAAGTAATTATTTTGTTATATAAAATATATTATAATATATTTTATTATATAATATATTTTATTTTAGATAATATATTTTATAATATATTTTATATATAATATATTTTATTTTAGAATGAAAAAAAAAATTACAGAAAGGCTCTAGAGCCTTTCCCTATAATTTTCATGAATATCGTAGGTAAAGGTCTAGAGCCTTTTCCTACGATTTTAGTGAAAATCATAGGGAAATGATAGAATTTTTGGGAAAAGGGTTTTCCCTACGATTGTTATTAAATTCGTAGGGAAAGGTTGGCTGTCTTTCCCTACGATCTTCACGAAAATCGTAGGTAAAAGTCTGCAGCCTTTTCCTACGAGTTTTGCGAAAATCGTAGGGAAAGCTTTAAAATAAAAAAATATTGCATGAAAGGCTCTAGAGCCTTTTCCTATGATTTTTATGAATATCGTAGGTAAAGGCTTAGAGCCTTTCCCTACAATTTTAGTGAAAATCATAGGAAAAGGTTTAGAATGGGAAAAGTATTATACAGGAAAGTATATAGGGCCTTTCCCTACGATTTTTGTGAAAATCATAGGCAAAGATTCTTAACCTTTTTTACCTACGATTTGTGTAACAATCGTAGGGAAAGACTTTTTAAAAAACAAAAAAGTCTTTCCCTATGAATTTCAGAAAATTGTAGGGAAAGGTTAATAGTCTATCCCTACGATTTTTTGAAATTCGTAGGGAAACTCTTTTTCAGAATTATTTTGGCGAAACATTTTGCCTTCAAAAAATTATTGATTTAATTCCTACGATTTTCACTAAAATCGTAGGAAAAGGTCCACAGTCTATCCCTATGATTTTACTAAAATCATAGGAAAAGTATTTCCAAAATAAAATAAAATAAAATAAAAATATTATTTTTTATATTATAATTTTTTTACTATGGAATCTTTGCCTACGATTTTTAAAAATCATAGGAGCGAAAATTATAGGGAAAAATTGTTTTTCTTGTAGTGAGTAATGTTGATTAGGATTTGATAGGGTTTTTTTTTTTTTTTTCTTCATCACTCTTATCTCGTCTTCTAATGGCGTTGGAGTAAGTCATTAAATCGCTAACTCTTTTTTGCAGTTGTTTCTTGTCAGCCCGCTTTTTACAATTTTACACGGCAAATCAGGGTTCTTTTTATGAATCTTTTTAGAGATTAAATTTCAACCTCATCCGTTTAAGAATCTTATTTCATTCTTTAATACTTTTAAACTTTGCTTTATTTACGTATCATCAATATACAAGCATTATAAAAATTATTTAAAAATATTACTAAATAATAATATTTTTTTAAAAAAAAAGTAAGAAAAAATATTATTGAAGATAATTGCAAGTGCTTCGGGTTGAATTATTGATTTATTGATCATGCCTTTGGATCACATAATGGGATGATGTTTCAGCCAGATGCGTCCTTAGGAAAGAGTTACATCATGATGCGTAACTTATAATAAAAATCGCATCACATCAACCAGCATTAGACCGTCCAACTTCAACTTAAGATTTAGCACTGCAATCACGTCGGTGGCTGCGGCGCCCGTTGGCCAGGTACCAGCGGCTCTGCCCTGGAGGGCACTCAAAGAAAGCTCCCATCGAAGGTTTTCTCAGGCAATAACATGGGTACGACGGTAGGACTACGAATTGCATTCAGAAGCACAAGGAGAAGAAGGTATATAATGCGAAGGCATGAAAAGGGAAAAATGAAGAGGACTTGAGGAGTGAATTGTTGGGTAATGAGTTAAAATAGTTCTTGAATATCCTAATGGGCCTTGAAAGTTCATTACCTTCTTATGTGTGTGAATAAAAAATTATAGGAACATTTAGTTCTACATTGAAAAAATCAAGAAAGGAAGGTTCACTTGTATGGAAACCACTTCCTTGAAGCTTAAGTTTCTTAGGCTCACTATAAGTGGAAAGCTTGAGGGTGATGCGCAGCATCACCCCCGCACACACGTGTGTTCGAAGGACGCAATGGACGCTCCGCGCTATGACTTATCCAATCGTGAAATTACCTTATTTGATAGGAGAAACTACCTTTCAGATCATGAAAAAGCTTATTCAATCGCCTGATCTGAAGATCACGATATTTAATGGGCATATCAAGGGTGATAAGCCCTTAATACTCACATCCTTTGATCAAATCTGATCAAAGAATTCAAATTAAATTAAATTCGTAGGGCCCCTTTCAAGGAGCACCTAAAAACCTATAAATAGGACCTTATACCCTTGCATTTTCATTCAATCCAATTCCATTCCGAATTGAGTCATCTCTTAGGTATTTGCATACTTTCCCAAGGATAGTATAGCAATAGTGCATTAAAAAGAGAATAGCATTCTTTGTTCAAATTTTTGATAAATTGTAATGCTGCTTTCATCAAAAGGAGACTGTTGTATCCTGGAAGACAATCGTCATACTGACCGTAAGCACCATTGCGGGACAAAATTATCTTAAAGATATAGAGTATAACTCTAGCCTCGATTTTATCAATTAGATAGCCATCATCTGCCACCCAAAATAAATTAGAGCCTCAAGCTATATAATAGTCCATGGCATGATCCCTTCTTCGATTCGGCAAGCCTTTCGCACTGTTCCAGCAGTGGATTTTCACCCGAAGACCAAAGGTGCAAGATTCCCATAGGGACATGGAGAAAGACTTGGTTTCCTGCTTTGGTGCATCATAGTTTATACTAGATGTGATGATTCGTTCATGGATAAGCCCACACCGTAGATATACGATACAAGCCATGCTGAATCGAGGGCAATGTACTAAGACTTTTTTTTAATGATAAGGAAAGGACCAACTATGAAACTTATAGTTGCAGTGCACCTAGATTTGCTCCGGCCTGGAGCCCAACTTTAAATATCATGCGATGTCTCAAGTCGGTTGCCAAACGATTGTCTGACAGAACCACCGTTAGGTGGAACTCATCAATATTAATGTGATCCAGCTTCGGAAAAATGGCGGTGACATGGTGGGGTCGTCGATTTTTTGAAACAAAGAACCATGCTCACCAAAGAGCAATTCACAGAGAGACCGTGATAGCTTGCACTGTTATTTATATGAAAAAGATTTTAAATACCTGTACAAATTTAATAAATTTGAATAATTTTTTCTGTCAAACTTTTTTTAGATAAGTTCATAGCCCAAGTCCAACGAAGATGTCATATCATGAACGAGAGAAGTCCGTAAGAACATATGTTGATGAGTATAATTAGATTGAATTTGAACTATTTGAAGAAATTAGATATTCTGGGTTTGGTCTCCTTGAACCGATCTTGCTCAATTTTCACTTTCTTTTTTCTTCTTCCTTTCTTTTCTATCCATTTCATATGCAACGAAATGTTTGGAGGCCTTTCTCGCCATTTTGCTTTAAAAACTCAGTGCAATATGGAGGTGTAGATTGCACGAAAGTCGCACGATACCTGTCTTATTCTTTATATGAGACAATCACATTACATTAGCACCGGCCTCCAATCTTCGCACTGTGACCAATATCCAACCGGTTGTTTTGGAATTAATTACTCAGTGCAATATGCTGCTATTGTGATGCATCGATCAAAAAAACATATTCTAGTGTTGTACATGGAGGATGATGGATGGTGGATAGATAGGTGTGGGATAAAAATGCAAGCCGGTGAACGATGTGAGGTGAGGGGTTTAATCCTGCTCCTCTCTAGCGAGATTCTGCCAGTGTATCACGATCGAAATACGTGGATTTCTGAACTCGTTCCCACGAGGATGAGGGTAGGTTGAAGGATCCATTTTCAATTTGATCCACTGCAACCACGGAGACGCGAGGACAATTTATGGGCCGATTTTTACGGCTTGGCAATTGTGCAAGGCCCGGTCTTAATTTTGGAACGAGAAAGTCTTTGTGCATCGAATGCGGTGCAGCTCGCATGCATCACACTCGAAGATTGACGCGAGCTGCACGTGCTAAGAACAAAAATATCTTCTTTTTTCTGGCATGCATGTGCACACAGCGCGCATCAATCATCGGCATTTCGCAACTCTTACTGCATCGCCCCCAGTGCATCTCCTACTGCATTGCCTCCAGTGCAGCAAGATTTTGAAGAAAGCTTTTATGCACCGGATGCAATGTAGCTCGTACGCATCGTACTCAGCAATTGGCGTGCGCTGCATACATCACGTGTGCCAAGGATAGAAACATCTTATTTCCTTTAGCAGAGCTTAGATCCAAACCAAAATATAGTCTAGATATTATGTTGTATATTAACACCAGATATTTCGTTCTATTTGACGCCTGAGTGCCCGGTTTTCATGAAATAGTTTTTGATTCAGTTAGATTGACCTACGTCCATCCAGTAAAGACAACAGAAAATTTGATGAACAAAAAAATAAAAATAAAAATTCTCACTAAAGGGTCTCTTTCACACAAATCCTATACGTACGGATTTATATCTAATAGAATTCATTTCTAGATCTCTTAATAATACTTTGTTATCCCAAAGATCGAACTACATATGCTTGCATAGAAAAAATTTACAATGTCACACGGATAGAACTTATATTCTCCTCGCATATAAAAACATCCCACTGCCCTACGTGGATTAGGACTTGGACTCATGTTTTCCATTTATATGGAAATATTTCATCCTAAGGTTGTTAACCTCAAGACAACAGCTAACACTCTATGCCCTATGTGCTTGGGTCCATTTGGGAGACTTGAGCCTATAATTTTAGTACTAAATGGACCAAACAACTCAGCTGGCTATCATGGTCGATCCCTTGTTCATTCCTCAAACAAATATCACTTTGTGTTGGATGCTGTCCTTAATATTAATATGGAGAACTTAGGGGATAAATAAAGGAATTTGCTACAGTCCCTTTTTTTATCATTTATAAAGTTTTGGGATCTTTTGTTAAATTTGAATTATTAATTTAGATTATTTATGATATTTTGTTAAATACATTAATTATCTCGATTAACTAATTTGGTGTGAAGCTTATCCGATTTGCTTTCTTGTAACGAAACGGCCCGTGGATCCGGATCGTTACAATATGGTATCAGAACCTCGCACCAATCAAAAGTTCAGAAGTCATCCTCAATGATGCAGGCAAAGCATTTGGTAATGCCTTGCTCTACAACGGTGATCTTGATCTATCCATCATAAAGATGTATTTGAGTTAGATAAATTTCCCGTCTTTCTTTTCTGAAAATAAAGCCACCTCATTGCTAGAGCGAATGTCATGCATTCCTTTTCCCTTTCCTCTCCGTATTTTCTTTTATAACAATTTTTTTAATTTTATTTTAGTTATATTTAATATCTCTGCACACCACTGATTGTATTATCCAATTAATCTAATATCCTAAACATTGAAAAAAAATATTAAAAAATATTTTTTAAAAAAAATGCATTAAGTACCAAAGCAAAAACCTCAAACAAAAGCACTGCTACCAATTGCTGGCGGTGCTAGATTTCTTGGCCCGTACTCAAGGTAGCTTGTGGTTGAACTAAGAGGCGTTGGCTATTAGAGGCCCACGATGCTGAATGCAATATAAATTTTAATAATTACTATAATTTCTATAAGAATCATCATGTAATTATTATTTATAATAATAAAATAATAATTATCTGATTGGCAGCAATTTAGGTCATATTTGGTCTGAGCTTCACTTTTAGTTTCATAAAATTAAAACCAATTTTTATTTATACAAATTTAAAATTTAAATTTATTTGGTAGTCATTTAGATTGTATTTAAATACAATAGCGATGGCGTTTGCCAGCGAGCCGAGAGCGACAGTGATAGCAACTGACAAATGACGATAACAACCTGTCAATTAAGTCGGTGGCAATGGTAATAATTGCGTCAATGGGGATTGATGGTAGCTATTGTTGATAATTTTGAATTCTTTTTATAATGAAAATTATTTTTTTTGGTTACCATAATTTTAGAAATAAAAAATCAAAAATTATAAAATGAAAATCGGTTCATCAAATATCAGTTTTGTTTGGATCTATAATTTTAAAAATTTGAAAGTAAAAAGCCTAGAAACTGGCAGTAACATCAAACAAGACCTCGGTATATCAGTTTGCTTGGTATAGGCTAAGGCTACTTCGTATGTCCAATTTGTTCTCTTTTTTTTTTTCCTTCTCTATTTATATTTATTATAGAAAGATGAAAACATCCCTACATTCATTAGAGAAATGAAAAGTTGATCAAAATATTGTGCCAAATGGCCAACTTAACAAAGAATGCGGTATCAGGGCCTCTATGAGAACGTCAAGATAAAATTTTAGAAGATAAAAGGCAACGAAATTTAACGCATGAGATACGTAGTTTGTATACTTTTTTTAATCTTCTTGGAGCATTTTGCAAATTGATTCCACTCAAATCAAGTCAATATCCGTAGAAGGCTAGGCAAACTACTATGTACCTCTTCACCATCTATCATTAGCTTCTGTTACGACATGACATCCTAGGATAAATCTGAAATGCAACAATTTGTTGCATGCTAGGCATGCAAAGCATCTAACAATAGAAATATTTGTTCATCTAAGATCATTCTAAACAAAAATAATGTAAAAAATAAAATAAAAAGCTAATCATATAAGATTCTTATAACAATTGGATAACACAAAAGTAAAACAAGTCTTAATAAACTCCTAAGATAACTAGATCAATTGATAGGTACAATTTCTACTTAGAGTCCCCTACTTAGGGTCCTCCTTCATTTCTTGGTCTCTAAAAAAATGATTTAAAGAGTTCATACTTAGTAAATAGGATTAATTATAAATTTATAATTAAGAAGTTAATATATGTACAACTTTAATGAGTCTGGCATGTATAACTGTTAACTTAAATATCTTGAAAATACTTATAATTATGAAGCATTTATGAACTGATATTTTATAGTATACTGCTGTTTATTTCAACTTTCATGTTGTCATAATTAAAGTTTACATATACTTATTTGTTGGAGTTTTTATGTTATCAAGTTATTATATCATCTTAATCATTGTTTTATATTATCATTTAAGATTACATATTATCTTTTTACTTATACACAATTATCATATACTATAGTGACATATATCCTTGTGACAGAACTAAAGTACCATATTTAACTCTAGGGATAAAAGTATATCCTTCACATATATTCCCGTGGAGGTGAGTTATCAAGTTATTATCATAATGGACCAAGAGTACTATATTTTATTAATCTATATTCATTTACAATCAATTATTTCATTACTATTCATGTAATAACACATATATTTATATAGATATATTATTATTATTATTGGCGGTTATTATTACTTTTGTTTTCATAATAATATAAATTTCAACTTTATATTCTAATTCAGTTTTAATTTTTATTTTATTATATTATTATTTTTATACATGCAAAAATTTGATCAATAATAAAAGGCATTAAAATTTGATATTCCATTGCACATAATAAAGCAATAAAATTTAATTACATAATAATAATAATAATAATAATAATAATAGGTTAATAACTATTAACATACAATTAACAATGCAAATTTAAATATTTACATTATTACAAAAACATGTTCAAAATTAAGTAATTAACTATAATTGCTAATTTATAATTAGCTTACTCACCTTACTGGCAAATTCGCTAAGGGTCAAGTCAATTTGGACTATTGATCATCTGCAACATAATATTTAATATAAGAATTTTAGATTCCACTACCATGATAATTAACATTTAATTTTCAAAATAACTAACTTAGCCTAAGCCAGGACGGAACCCTTATCTTACTTGGACTGGTTGCACCAAATTCTAGGCTAGTGTTTAATTTAATCAAACCTAGACCTAAAATCACTCATCCTTTATCTTAATCCTAGTTAAACCAAATTCCAACCTAACATGGATCCAAACTTAAACCTAAACTAACACCTAAAAATTCTAGGTCTCCTTGAAGCCTTCGTTCTAGCAAGCCGGGCAGCGCCTGCTTGGTTGAAACCATGGCACCAAGGAACGACCAGCAAGGAGATGGGGTCGGCTTGGTTTCCCTCCTAGCACTACCCCTGGCTCTGGCCGGAGATGAATCCTCAATGGAGGTTTGATCGTTGCCGACCCTGAACCCAGCACGAATCAAGCGGTGCAAGGCCACGGCGACAAGGAATCCGACGGTTTCTAAACCCGTCTTCTTCCTCTAAGGTAGTGTTTGATAGCCCAAAAGCTATTTCTGAATAAATATACGGGATAGCATTTATCCAGGGGATAGTTGAGAGAATAAGCATTTTTTAAAATTACAAGTCTGCCATCAAGGAATAACTTTAGTTGTTCCTAGGTTCCCTAGCGAATAAGTTCAGAGGATAACCCATGGTTAACCATGGTTAACCATGGGTTATCCCCTCTGGTTAAATTTTTTTAAACCTATCCCTTCTAACTATAGCATTTGGGAATAAAAAGGGATATTCAAGAGATATCCTTCCTATCCTCCATATCAAACACTGCCTAAGCTCTCAACCCGAGCGACACTAAGGCCGCTCAGCGCCGGCTCTAGCCAGCCTCAGCAGCGACGGCAAGGTTCTCAGACACCGGCCACGATTGGGTCTAACCTCCAGTGGGGATCCGATGGCGTCCAAGTCCATAGTTTAACACGTTAAACCACCTTTTTTTTCTTCCCAAAGAACAGAGTTCGACGTTCGATAACAAAAACCCCACAAATCAAAGGGTCATAAGGCCTAAAATTCATCCAACCCCTCAACCACTGATAGATCTTGATCCTAGCATGGGTCCGATCAGCACTCGACTCTTGAACGACCACCAGACATGGCCGTATGTCCGATTCCTGCCAAAAAATAGGGCATTTCAGCTCAACCTCATCCTCATTCCGATGATTGCCCGTGACCCACTGGAATCTAGGTCTCCAAAGAGAGAAGAGGAAGGAGAGAAAGAAGTTTTACCTACTGAAGTTGTTGCTAGAGTAGAGGAAGACGCCAGCGATCCCAAGCCTCCAACACTCTGTTTTTCCCCAAGCTGAAACAGAGGTACGCTAGCACCTTACTCTCAGCTTGTGGATTCAAGGAGAGGACAAGAAATTCTAATCTTACCTGGAATATGTTCTCAGGCTCAAGAAAGGAGACCGCTCCTTCAATCTCCTCGTTTAAGGCCTCACAATTGGCCTTCAAGATCTTCTTTTGAGCTCCTCCTCTGGGGTTTGTTGAGGCTTAAAAGAGGGGTTCGAGGTGTTTTAAATCACCTTGGCTCTCTGTATAACGGTCTCCTCCTTCGGCTTGCACGGCGGTAGGTCAGATTTTGCCTTTCCTAGTTGAGCCGAATCGGTCAAATGGACCAGGTCGGGTTCAACTAGGTTAGGTCTTACAGCTTGAAATTTAACTTGATCAATGTCAGTTTTATAATGAGAATTATGTTACGAATAGGACATAACCCAACAACTAGTTTTGAAATAATTTACTATTACAATGGCCACTGCGACAATCATAGTCCAATATCTATCTTACCAATTTTCGGTTAAGTGCTAAGAAGGTGGTGAGTACTTATATGAGATAATAATTTTTTAAGTTATTATAATTGGTATTAGAATGAACCTAATTTATAATCCATATAAACCAAGGAATACTATAGATAGACTCTATATGTATTTGTTATTGGATTTGGATATGAATTTGAACATGAACTCTAACCTACACGGATGCCAGGGTTCAAACTAAAGAGTATATCAGAGCCATGCTAGGAAATATTTAGTTTCATATTGATTATATAATATTAAGATTATCAAAGAGTCAAAATAATAATATTGTAACTATTTTTTTTTATATAAAAACCTAAGTTAAAACCTTATATTAGATGGGTGTTGGATGGAGCACCTTAACCCATCATGTGGTGGCAAATGAGCTTGTGAGCCAATGTCATATCGCATTTCTTCACTGTCTAGACATTGAAATGCCACTAGTATTGCAATTACTATGCTTGTTGGCTCAAAGAAGAAGGGCAAGAAGGGAACATAATAGATAAATAATATAAAATTTTTGATAAAATATATATTACTATCCTATGATTTAAGTACTATAAATTTACATGCATATGGATTAAAATATTACAATTACTTACCATATATTTTAAGCACTAATCAAATGATACTTATATGCTTTGATATGTTATACTTAAGTACCATATGTTTTAAATGCTATCAAATTATAATTATATGGAAGTATGAGCATATTTAGTAAAGTTTGAGTTAGTTTAAACTATATAAATAGTCAAATATAATATTTTAATTCGTATAAATATAATATGATAGTATTTAAAATCAAAGCTTCTTCTTCGCTAAGAATTATAGTAAAAGACCCTTTACCTTTTAATCATATAGCATCTATATCTCCTTAGATACAATATCTACCATCTCTTAGGATTTTGGCATCATTAGTATTAATTAACGACCGTAGTGGTAGAATAGTTTACCATTCATGGCTGAGAAAAATGGGAAAGAGAAAAAAAAAAGGTAATGTTTTAGGTAGTGTTTGATAGGAAAAATAGTATTCATGGATAAGTGTACGGGATAGAGTTTATCCCCTGTCTATCCCTAAGGATATCCCTTGACTATTCCATTGATCATATCAAATGCAAAAGGTAAATCCATATGATAACATTTTTTACTCTTATTTGGAGGGATAACCAGCTATTCCTATATTTCTAGGGAATAAATTGAGGGGATATCTCATGGTTAATCATGATTAACCATGGATTATTCCTTTAGTTAACTTTATTCTCTGCTATCCCTTATAGTTATGGCTTTTGGGAATAAGAAGGGATATCCTTTGGATATCCCCTTTTATCCCCTATTTCAAATACTACCTTACATATTTTATATTTTTATCTAAGTAGACTTTGAAGAATAAAAGATTAAATAAAATGAGAGTATCAATCATCCAAAATATTAATTTATCATTCTATTTGGAATGCTAATAATAGGATTGAAACCAGAATCTTCACTTTCATTCTTCTTATATACGTCTCTGAACCAAAACACATCTTTTTATGTTGTTGAGATCATGAGTAACCTCTTCGTAATGAAAGGGATTTTTTTTTTTTTTCTCCTGATCAAAATTATTTTGTTGCGGCACTTTCCAGAGGCAACGTGCTCCACCATTCTCAATTAAGGCGATGAAGCATGGTGTCACGTACTTGACAGGAGGAAGTCAAGAAAAGGGTGCACGCCTCATCTCATTGCATCAATCTGCAACCCCCAGCCGGATATCAAAGGGCCCTTAGCGCGACGTGCGTCGGTCCTCCAGGATTCCTTACAGTGCAAGCATTAGGAGCAGCCGCACCCTCTGGTGCGACGTTTCGCTACCACCAAACACCGGTGACATCGGCCAACAGCATTTAATGGTCTGATCCGGGGACGGTTGAGTGGCCTTCATTAATGCGGTCCTTCGTCTAGGTGGTGAAATGAAATGAGACCCATGTGCCACTGCCACATAACCTCTCAGGCACGGGTACTCCGATGCCTGGGCCCTCGCCACCTTCCCTCTATAAAATTCCACCCTGGTTTCTTCCGCTTGCTTATGTGAGCGAGTGTGCGTCCTTCTTTTGTCCACTATTTCTTCTTTGGCCGTCCATCCGCATGGATCGTTCTCTGCTTCTCCTCTTCTTCCTCTTGGTAAGCTAAACCGAAATCCTCTCCTCCCTTGTAAATTTTATCTATCTATATCCTTCTGACAAAGAAACTAGTTCCCTTCGGCCTTCCAGTTAGCAGCAGCAGTGGGCTATGCAGCCTTATCTCCCCAGCTCTACTGGCACTCAGTTCTCCCCAACACTCCCATGCCAAAAGCCATCAGCAAACGCCTAAGCCCTGGTCTCTCTCTCTCTCTCTCACTCTCTAACAGCTGTTGCTTTTTTGATGTAATACTAACTGTTCTACTCCTTTCAAATTATAGATATATTTAACGACGAGAAGGCAGGAACCTCTGTCAACGTAGGGAAGAGAGGTGTCAACGTGAACACAGGGAAGGGAAAGACCGGCGGCACAACGGTTGGCGTTGGCCATGACGGCGTCGGCGTCGGCGTCAACGTCGGAAATAAGGGAAAGCCGGTGATTGTCAACGTGAAGCCTGGATACTACGGGCCCTTTATGTACAGATATGCGGCCACGGACACCCAACTCCATGACGACCCCAACGTGGCCCTTTTCTTCTTGGAGAAGGACCTCCGCGCCGGCGCCAAGATGAACCTCCACTTCACTGAAACCACCTCCAGCGCCACCTTCCTCCCCCGCAAAGAGGCAGATTCCATCCCGTTCTCTTCATCCAAGCTCCCAGCGATCCTCGATCAATTTTCGATTGAACCGAACTCCATTGATGCCGGGGCAGTGAAGAAGACACTTAAAGAGTGCGAGGAGCCAGCGGTGGCGGCGAGAGGAAGCTCTGTGCGACCTCGCTGGAGTCCATGGTGGACTTCAGCACGTCGAGCCTTGGAACACATGACGTTAAGGCCATTTCGACTACGGTGGCGAAGGAGGGGACGCCGGCGCAGAAGTACACGATAACAGCGTCCGCTCTGCGGAAGTTGTCGGGGAATAAACGGGTGACGTGCCACCCCGAGGCTTATCCGTACGCCGTGTTCTACTGCCATGCGACGACGACGACGAGGGCATACACGATGGAGATGGTGGGGGGAGGACGGGACGAAAGTGGACGCAGTAGCGGTGTGCCACACCGACACAAAGGCGTGGAACCCTGACCACCTGGCGTTCAAGGTGCTTAAGGTGAAGCCCGGGACTGTGCCCGTCTGCCACTTCTTGCCACAGGACCATGTGGTGTGGAGTCCCAGAAGTTAAGAGGAGCGAGAGCTTCGGTCTCCAGTGCAGCTCTCAATGGCTTCATGTGCTTCTTTATCGTTAATGGGAGGGCGCCGTGGCATATTTATTCTACGTGTTGGCTTTTTTTTTATGTTTATGCGGCGTGACTTGCCTGATGGCGGATTGTATGGAAGGGCAGGCTTTGTCCACTAGCCGCTGCTGGGGTACATGATGATATAAATGTGACCTTGATATGTTAGATGCTGATGATGAAATAATAATAGTAATAATAATAATAAGAGCAGAGGTTTTATGATCATGCATAAATGCGCTTGCCATTGCTTAAAGTTGAGGCGACAATTATCCTTATTCTGTTCGGACAGGATTGGATCCATTTATATAACGATCCAAAACTTTATAGGTGATATGACTGATCCTGCATTGTCAAAATAGAAGAAAATGGCAGCTATCGATCCCAGGACCCCCTTAGGGTTGGGGTGTATCGATATCTCCCATCCCTAGGACTCCCTCGGGGTCGCAGGGTGGGGTCATCAGTCCTTGACTCCGGGACTCTTCGGAGTCGGGGTACATCAGTATCCCCCCACCTTCGGAACCCCCTCGGGATCACAGGATGGGGTCATCAGTCCTTGACCCCGGGACCCTCTCGGGGTCGGGGTGCATCAGTATCCCCCACCCCCGAGACCCCCTCGGGGTCGCGGGGTGGGGTCATCAGTCCTTGACTCCAGGACCCTCTCGGGGTCGGAGTGCATCAGTATTCCCCTACCCTCGGGACTCCCTCGGGGTCGCGGGATGGGGCCATCAGTCCTTGATCCCGGGACCCTCTCGGGGTCGGGGTGCATCAGTATTCCCCCACCCCCGGACCCCCTCGGGGTCGCGGGGTGGGGCAATTAGTCCTTGACTCCGGGACCCACTCGGGATCGGGGTGCACTGGCATTTCCTTATCCCCGTGACCCTCACCGACCTCGGGGTGCGCCAGCGTTCTCCCACCCCTAGGACCCCCTCCAGCCTCAGGGTGGGGAGTCATCAGCGATCAGCATGCAACTCAACTGCCAAGGAAAACGACAACTACCAGGTCGCACGGTGCTCACACGTGATTCTCAGTACGTTCGTGATTGCGCCCCGTCGCGGAAGGCCATACTCATAACGGCGTATGGGGCATTGCATGTCCCTGTACATAGCCATGCCTTGCTACAGCGTACGATTCGCTACTACTTGCAACTGTGCTCGGTCATATCAGCCGACGGTGCGCACTGTATGCCTTCGCGGCCGCTGGACACGTATGATATCACATCAGCGAACGGTACAGGATGTCTCCGACGCGTAGCGATGGTACGAAGGCGATCTCCCAAAATAATAAGATAAGGTATTCAGACAAATATAAAGGCACGTGCTAGCGCTGTAAGTGGGATCTGAACTCTGGTTTTTCTGAGCTTTCTTCCTCCCAGCAAAAAATCCTAACCGCCTCAGCTCTTCTTCGCTGGAGCGGTTCTCTGTCTAAGCCCAAGTGAAAAACTTGATCGTCGGAGGGTCCCCACCGGCGCCACCGGTCTCCGGGGACTTTTCTTGCAGGACTTTGAGGAGAAGGACGTCCGTCTTCCCCGACGTTTGAGGAAGGTGACTTGGCGTCATCAGATTGGCGCGCCAAGTAGGGGGAGTGTAAGAAAGACGTCGAACCATCAGCTTTTTTCTTCTCCTGTCTTCGAGACCTTAAAGCCATGGTGACGACTCGAACGAAAGGAGTTTCAGCCGGTCGCGCTGGGGGGCAACGCTGCGGGGCTGGTCCACCCGCGGAGGCCCCCCCGGCTCTCGCATCCAGTCTTCCGGAGCCTCTGCATCTCCGGGGGGCAGGGCCTTCTGTTCTACAGAATGACGTTCCCGCGCCTGCTCCACAGCAACTCCAGGAGGATCGATTCACTGCTCTGGCCACGCAGGTCCAGTCGTTGGCGGTGATGGTTCAAGACTGCAGCACCAGCAGCGGCCTTGCAGCAACCGGAGTTGAACCTGTCCGTCCCGGGGGTGATGCAGCCTAGCCAGCATTCCTCCCACCGAAGATCGCCAGTTCCTAGATCATCGCCGCCGATCCCCGGCCAAACCTCATCATCGTGAAGCATCCAAAAGGCTCCGGTCTCCCTCTCGCCATGCCAGCGTTTCTCCTAAACGGCGGCACGGGAAGGAGGCGGAGCACCCGTGCCGGCATCGCCGCCCTCGCTCTTCTTCTGAATCTTCGAGGGAGGGCTCTTTCGATGGCCGGATGCCCCGCCGAGCCGAACGTCGACTCGAGGAATGCAACCAGAAGCTGGAGGAGCTTAGCCGTCGGATCACCCACCTGCCAGAAGTAGATTACGATAGCCGGCCTCCTTTGTCTCGCCGCATCATGGAAGAGCCCATCTCTACCAGATTCCGCCTTCCTCAGCTGGATCCATATGACGGAACCACGACCCCCTGGACCATCTGGAGAGCTATAAGGTACTCATGCAAGTCCAGGGGCCACTGACTCACTTATGTGTGTTGCTTTCCCGGCTACTCTGAAAAAGGTTGCCCGGGCCTGGTATTCTCGTCTGCCACCATGAAGCATCGACTCATTCCGCCAGTTGGAGAGGGCTTTTCTGGCCCACTTTGACGCCTTCCGGAAGATCCGAGGGTGGCGGACAGTCTGTTTGCCGTTCAGCAGAAGAATGGCGAGCCTATGCGGGATTATGTTGCCCGGTTCAAAGAAGCCGCCCTGGAGGTCTACAACCTGGAAGACTCGGTGGCTACCCTGGCTCTGAAGCGGGGGCTTCACCCTTCTCGCTTCGCGTATTCTCTTGACAAAAGCCGCCGGGCTCCTACTCTAAACTTCTGATCCGGGCCCAGAAATACATCCGGGCGGACGAAGCCGACTTTTCCCGGCGCGAAGCTGGCGGGAGCGTCCCCAGGAAGCCAACCCAGCCAGAACCTACAGAAGCCCGCCCCAGGAGGCCCGAGCCACCTCACCGACCAGACAATCGCCCTCGACCTCCTGCACCGAGAGACGGGCCTTACACCCCGCTGCTTGCCCCAATATCTCAGATCCTGCTCGAGATTGAAGGGGAGCCTTATCTGCAACGCCCTCCTCCCATCAACCCGAAGATCCCCCGGAACAAGAACCTCTACTGCCGCTACCACCGGGACCATGGCCACAACACCGACGACTGCCGGCAGCTGAAGAAAGCCATTGAAGACCTTATTCAACGGGGCCACCTGGGAAAGTTCGTCCAGAGAGGCAACCCAGGAGCTCTTGGCCCATCAGCGCCCGTGCCGCTAGTGATCGATAACGCCCCGACGGAGAAGACGGTGGCGATGATTTCCTGGGGGCAGGAGGCCCGTCGAAGAGATCAAGGGGAGAGGGGGGAGCGGAAACTGTAATTCCTTTTTTTGAAAGGGACTTGGAAGGGGTTGTAAATAAAGATGATGATAGCGTCGTCGTATCCATGACGATTGCTAAGCACCCTGTAAAAAGAATCCTAGTCGATAGTGGAAGCTCTGTAGATGTTTTGAACTACGATGCCTTTGTTCGCATGAACCTATCACATGATCTACTTCAACCGGTCGCCACGCCTTTGATGGGATTCACAGGAGATTCCGTAAGGGTCGAGGGGGAAATTACTCTCCCCGTAACGGCTGGTACGGCTCCGTGCCAAAGCACTGTCCTTATAAAATTTTTGGTGGTCCGTGTGCCCCTGGCGTACAACCCGATTCTTGGGAGGCCCGGGCTCAACCTCTTGGACGCCATCATATCCACCAAGCGGCTCCTTGTGAGGTTCCCAACCAGCAGAGGGGTCGGCGAGATGCGAGGAGAGCAGGGCCTACCGGCACTTTGCTATCACTTGGCCCCTAGTCCCCAGGAGGCGGCACCTGCACCACCATCTGCACCGGCACCCGAGGCCCTTGACCCGCGAGACTTGGAGAGGAGGGGGAACCGGCCGAGCGGCTGCTCACTTTCCCCCTCGGGGAGGACCCCGTGCAGACGGTTCGAGTTGGAGCCTTACTTCGGAGGAAGCTCGTGACCGGCTCCTTACCTTTCTGCGGGCCAACGCCGACGTCTTCGCATGGTCTGCGTCCGACATGCCGGGATCCCAGAGGAGGTGATTATACACCAGCTCAATATTCGACCGGAGTGCCGGCCCGTCAGACAGAGGAAAAGGAGTTTTGCCCCGGACCAGCAGAAGGCTGTTGACGAGGAGGTGCGGAAGCTGCTGGCGGCTGGTCACATCCGCGAGGTGCGCTACCCTAACTGGTTGGCGAACGTCGTGATGGTTCACAAGGCCAGTGGAAGCTGGAGAATGTGCATGGATTTCACCGACCTCAATAAGGCGTGTCCCAAAGACAGCTTCCCGCTGCCCCGAATCGACCAGCTGGTGGACGCCACCTCTGGACACGAGACGCTCAGTTTCATGGATGCGTTCTCGGGGTATAATCAAATCAAGATGAGCCCGGCAGATGAAGAAGCGACTTCCTTTGTTACAGAGAAGGGATCTACTGTTACAGGGTGATGCCCTTTGGATTGAAAAACGCCGAGGCTACTTATCAAAGATTAATGAACAAGGTCTTTGAGGATCAGCTGGGGCGCAACATGGAGGTATATATGGATGACATGCTGACCAAGAGCACCAATGCAAAGGACCATGTAGCTGACCTCGAGGAGACTTTCAACAATCTGCGCCGGTACCGGATGAAGCTCAACCCCCACAAATGTGCCTTCGGAGTAGCAGCGGGCAAGTTCCTGGGTTTCATGGTGACCCAGCGCGGGATCGAAGCCAACCCCGACAAGATTAGAGCTATCCTGGAGATGCGGCCTCTAGCCAGCAAGAAGGAGGTGCAACGCCTGACGGGGAGGGTGGCGGCCTTGAGTCGTTTCATGTCAAGGTCGGCGGAGAGGTGTCTGCCCTTCTTCAAGGCGCTGCGCAAGATCAACGGCTTCGAGTGGACGAAAGAGTGTCAGGGCTCCTTTGAAGAATTGAAGCAGTTTCTCTCCACTCCTCCGTTGTTGTCCAAGCCTGAAAATGGAGAAGAGCTCTTCTTATATCTGGCCGCTTCCCCCGAGGCTGTTAGCTCCGTACTTGTGCGCATGGATGCTGATGGAGCCCAGAAGCCAATCTATTATACCAGCAAAGTACTCATGACGCTGAGACCAGGTATTCGAAAACTGAGAAGATTATCTTCGCCTTGGTGGTCTCTACTCAGCGCCTTCGGCCTTACTTTCAAGCCCATCCCATCGTGGTGCATACGGACCAGCCCCTACGAGCTATCTTGTCTCGTCCCGACACCTCCGGCCGGTTGGCTAAGTGGGCCATTAAGCTAAATGAGTTCGACCTGTCCATCCGGCCAAGGTCAGCCATGAAGTCCTAGGTGTTGCGGATTTCCTGGTCGAGTGCTCCTGGACCGAGAAGGACATGGAGGAGGCACGACCGGAGGAGCGTGTGGACTCTCTCCCTCACCTGGGGAGGCGGAGGACTGGATCCTGCATGTGGATGGAGCGGCGAACTCTCAAGGGAGCGGAGCCGGACTCATTCTCGCGAGCCCGGAGGGAGACGTAGTGGAGTATGCTCTCAGATTCAGTTCCCAGCGACTAATAATCAGGCGGAGTACGAAGCCTTGCTGGCGGGGATGAGATTAGCTGGGGAGCTGGCGCGGGGCGCTTGAGGGCCTTCACGGACTCTCAACTCATTTCTGGACAAATCTCCGGGGAGTACGAGGCTAGGGACCCAACCATGTCCCGCTACTTGAGCAAGGTGCAGTCCCAGGCGTCTCATTTTTCTTACTTCCGCATCAGCTATATCCCCAGAGCGGAGAATGCCAGGGCCGACGCACTGTCCTGCTTGGCCACTTCGGTCGACGGAACGTTGGGAAGGACATATGTGGAACACCTACAAGTCCCAAGCACATTGAGGCCGTGGATGAAGCATTGCCAGTGGAGCAGGAGCCCTCCTGGATGGACGCCTACATCCGGTACTTGACTGACGGTACTCTCCCGGAGAACCCCGCCGAGGCCAAGCTGCTCAGGCGAAGGGCCCCGAGATTCTTGATGATGGACGGGAAGCTTTATCGGAGATCCTTCTCATACCCAGTCCTGAGGTGTGTGGGGCCAACTGAATCAGATTACATCCTCAGGGAGATCCACGAAGGTGTATGCGGGAGTCACCTGGGGGGCAGAGCCCTAGCCTACAAGGCCCTGCGCCAAGGGTACTTTTGGCTGACGATGAAGGAAGACGCGGCTGAACTTGTCAAGAAATATGATAGCTGCCAACGTAACGCCAACATCCAGCGACAGCCAACATCTCACCTGATCCCCTTGGTGGCACCTTGGCCCTTCGCCCAGTGGGGCATGGATATCTTAGGTCCATTTCCCCCAGCCTCCGGGCAGCGGAAGTTCCTCTTGGTGGCGGTGGATCACTTCACCAAGTGGGTTGAAGCTGAGGCTCTGGCCAAGATAACCAAAGCAAAGTGAGATCTTTCTTCTGGAAGTCAATCATATGTTGGTTCGGACTACCGCGCACACTAGTCACTGATAATGGCCGGTAGTTTGACAATGCGTCTTTCCGGGAGTTCTGCTCCGAGCTGGGTATCTGTCAAAGGTTCACTTCCGTCGGGCATCCTCAAACCAACAGGGCAGCTGAAGTGACCAATCGGATCATCCTCCAGGGGCTGAGGTCTCGACTAGATGGCTGCAAGGGGCGATGGGTGGAGGAGCTCCCCAACGTCCTATGGGCCTATCACACAACGCCGCGAGCCCCCACTGGTGAAACGCCGTTCAGCTTAGTCTTTGGCTCTGAAGCTGTTATTCCTGTGGAGATCGGTGCACCCAGCCCCCGGGTAGAAGCCTATAGCAAGGAAGGTAACCCTGACCAACTGCGAGCCAACCTCGACCTGGTAGAGGAAGTGCGGACCGGGCGCAGCTTCGAATGGCAGCCTACCGACAATGGGCCGCGAAATACTACAACGCTCGCGTGCGCCCCCGAACTTTCCTGCCGGGAGATCTGGTCCTTCGACGGGCCGAGGTCTCGAAGCCAGCTGAGGGAGGCAAGTTAGCCCCAAACTGGGAGGGGCCTTACCGGATCGCCGAGACGCTCCGCCACGGAGCTTATAAAATTGAAGAACTTGATGGGACGCCACTCCCTAGGTCGTGGAATGCAGATAACCTCCGTCGGTATTATCAGTAATGTATTCCTCCTTTCATGTTAAGTATCATCCCTGTATTCACTTGGGTTTTCGCCCCTTGTTCAATATTAACGGGATTCAATTTTAGCTACTTGAATCTTCACACAAAAGCCCTGCACCAGCCAGACATAAAGCCCAGTGTACCACTGGCAGAGCAGTGTGCCACTGGCTCTCAACAACAAAAGCCCGGCACCCCGTCGGCACTCAAAGCCCTGCACCAGCCAGGCATAAAGCCCAGTGTACCACTGGCAGAGCAGTGTGCCACTGGATCTCAACAACAAAAGCCCGGCACCCCGTCGGCACTCAAAGCCCTGCACCAGCCAGGCATAAAGCCCAGTGTACCACTGGCAGAGCAGTGTGCCACTGGCTCTCAACAATAAAAGCCCGGCACCCCGTCGGCACTCAAAGCCCTGCACCAGCCAGGCATAAAGCCCAGTGTACCACTGGTAGAGCAGTGTGCCACTGGCTCTCAACAACAAAAGCCCTGCACTAGCCAGGCATAAAGCCCAGTGTACCACTGGCAGAGCAGTGTGCCACTGGCTCTCAACAACAAAAGCCCTGCACTAGCCAGGCATAAAGCCCAGTGTACCACTAGCAGAGCAGTGTGCCACTGGTTCTCAACAACAAAAGCCCTGCACTAGCCAGGCATAAAGCCCAGTGTACCATTGGCAGAGCAGTGTGCCACTGGCTCTCAACAACAAAAGCCCTGCACTAGCTAGGCATAAAGCCCAATGTACCACTGGTAGAGCAGTGTGCCACTGGCTCTCAACAACAAAAGCCCGGCACCCCGTCGGCACTCAAAGCCCTGCACCAGCCAGGCATAAAGCCCAGTGTACCATTGGCAGAGCAGTGTGCCACTGGCTCTCAACAATAAAAGCCCTGCACTAGCCAGGCATAAAGCCCAGTGTACCACTGGCAGAGCAGTGTGCCACTGGCTCTCAACAACAAAAGCCCTGCACTAGCCAGGCATAAAGCCCAGTGAGCCGCTGGCGGAGCGGTGCACCACCGGCTCTTCACAACCAAGACCCGACAGCACAGACCCGCTGGTCAGATAAAAGCCGACTCCCGTAGGCATCAAAAGCCACACACCAACTTAGTACAAGGTCTGATACTTGATAGGGCGTTGCGCCGATAGCCCCAAGGAGCCTACCTACCTAACCTCTGACCGGCAGCATTTCGCTCCGGGAACTCTACCCTCCCTGGCTCTAACTTTCGGGTTTAAACAGCCGGGCGGAATAGCTCGGGTGGGGAGTTGCCCCCCGAAATTATCAGAACTAATGGGGCGATAAGGCTACATATCAATCGATGAAGTCAGTGACAATTCAGAAGGCATTTTGAAGAGTATTTTCATTAATTAAAAGAGACTACAAAATGCCGACGTTGTCGGGCTTACAAAAACAAGAAGGAAAAAAAGTAAAATCACAAGTGCGAGCTCACGGCTCTGCCGGTGCGGGCTCATCATCAGAAGGGGCCAAGTCTGACAACCGCTCCAGTTCAACCTCCAGGGCCCGGGAGAAGTTCAGGTCTCTGGCCACCTTCTCTTTGCCGTGCTGGAACCCGTCAAGAAATACAGCTGCCGAAGCTTCGGCCAAGTCGTCTGCAAAGCGTCCGGACGCCTTGTATTCCTCTATGAGCCCAGCAGCTTGGGTTTTCTCTGCGGCAAGGGCTTCCGCCGCGATCCTTTCAGCCTCCCGAGCGCGGCTTACCTCCTCCTCGCACCGGCAAGTTTCCTCCCTCGCCGCTCTTGCCTCTTCCGCTGCCGCGCCCGCTCGATTTTCAGCCTCCCGGAGAGCTGAGGTTAACTCAGAGATGTGCATGTCTCTGGCCATGACAGCGCTCATAGCCTCCATCATTTGAGAGAGCGCTGCGCGCGCACGGTCGGCTTCAATCTCCACCCGTCTCTTGGCGGCCTTCACCTCGCTCGCACAGGTGTCTTTGACCGACTCCAGCGCCTTCTCGACCGCCTCCGCACGGCGCTGGGCCTCCTCAACCTCTTTCTGTGTCTCCCGCAAAAGATTTTTCCCTCCGTGAATTACCTTCCTGGCGGCCTTTAGGGAGTGCGCGATCTGCACGTGTGAGCCCCAGGTCAGCGAAGTAAAATGTATACATATATAAAACAAAAGGTAAGGGGCAAGAAGATCGCTTACCCTGACGACGGGGCATAGGAGTCCCGAAAGAACGCGCCCGCTCTCTGGTGGCTGAGGTCCTCAATGATCCTAGGATCAAAGATTGGGCCCAGGACTCGCTCAGCCAAGCGGCCGTCATCCAGGGAGTTTCGGGGCGGCCCAGGCTCGTCCTCGCCTCCCTCCGCCGTCTCGGCTGTCTCCGGTTCCTTGCACGGGCCACCTCTGGGCGACCCCTCGGAGGGTGGACTCGCGGGGCCAGACGGTCCCTCACCCCAGTCCCTGGTGGCGTCTGGTGGGGTCGATCCCCCAGGAGCCGGGAGCTCTTCAGCCGGTATGGACCCCCTCGCGACTGGCTCTCCAGCGGCAGCTCCCGCGGTCGTTCCCACCTCTGGTGGAGTGTCGACTGTAAGGTCGACCTCCGGGATAACCAGGACATTTTGCGGAGCCGGGGGTAGGGAGATTTGTGCCGGAGGGGAGGCACGGGCCATCGGGCGCTTCGGGGCTGGGCCTGCTGACCTCTGGATGGCCCTTCCCGGGCCCTTTTCTTGGAGGCGGCTCTCAATAGCTTTGCCGCCGGTATCTTCATCGCTGCATGATATAAGTTGGGTTTTCAGAACAAAATTTAAAGAAAAAATATAAATAAAAAATAAAAAATATATAAAAATAAAAAAAGAAAAAAGGAGAGAGAAGAAGGAGAGGGGCAAAGGAGCAGAGTTTTTGGCTAAGGGTGGAGAAGGCTTACCCCGGTGGGAGATGAGGCCCGCCGACTCCAGGTTGTCCTCCGATAGCAGCAAAGTGTATCGGGGAATCTCGGTGGCTAGCAGTAACCCTAATGCCTCCCGGTCCCCAGGCTGGATCGCAACGGCATTCCCCCGGAGGTCGGGGTCTCCCCACTGGGGTCGGACTTGATCGACATTGGCAAAGAAGAAGTGGGACTTTCATCCCTTAATCGACGAAGGAGAAGGAGCTTTAGGACCCTATTGGGTCGGGGCTGAAACAGCCACCAGCCCTTTTGGGCCCGGAGGGAGTAGAAAGATCGGAACAGGCTGATTCGGGGGGTGACGTTTAGGTGGTGACAGAGAATGACGAAAGCGCTAACGACACGATAAGAATTTAGGACTAACTGGGAGGGGGTTAAGGAATAGAAGTCAAGGAGATTGACGAAGAAAGGGGGAAAGGGAGGGCGGAGACCCGCCTGTAAGCAAATCTCGTAAAGAGCCATCCGACCGGGTCGGGAGGAGATGACCCTGTCGTCGGGGGTTGGCAGGAATAACTCAACCTCCCGGGGGATCCTATAGCGGGCCCGATTCTTTCCAGGTCCAACCGTGTCATTGTGGAGGCCGTCCCCTCTGGGGACTCCTCCGCCCTCGAGGAGGCACCGGCCTCCAGCCGGCGGCCCCTCGATGGGGCTCCACCGGTGACCCGTCGCCGGGCCAGAGGGACGCGGTCCTCTGAATCAGAGGACCACTCAATTTGGGGAGAAGGGGTAGGAGAGATACGATGGCTCACAGAGGGAGGACGGTTCTCAGAACTGTCCTCCGAGGTCCAAGAGGGGGAACTCATAAGCGAAGAGGTAAGTCTAAGATAGGAAAAGCTGACCTGGAAGGGGAAAAACCAGGCGCAGGCTCGCAGGTTGCAGAAGAAGTTGGGGAGTAAGCGAGGAAGAAGACGATGGCAAAGGCGGTATGGCGTCAGTTCACCCCCCCTCACCTAGCTTTATCGGGCTTTCAAAACGTCCCGCCATGTCTCGTCGGCCACGTGGCTCCTTGCCATATGCTGGCTCGCCTCGAGGAACGCCCCGGCACGTGGTGCGGCATGCCCCAGCCAGTGGTGGGACCCCACTGACGTCACCGTAATGAAAGGAAATAATGATGCGGCTTTTCACGCGAGCCCCGAAGAGCCAGTCCTCACTCTCGAGGGCGATCGCGGCAGGCAGTGTACGAAAGGCCGCCTCCTTACATTCCCCGCACTGTCCGCATAAAAGACAAGGACGGGGATCAGCCACTTGGAGAACGCCCCTTGAGCCTCAGCGGTGGGACCCGCTTCGCCCCAGGGGCGAGGGGGCATCTGATATGACTGATCCCGCGTCGTCAAAATAGAAGGAAACGGCAGCTATCGACCCTAGGACCCCCTCGAGGTCGGGGTGTATCGGCATCCCCCACCCCCGGGACCCCCTCGGGGTCGCGGGGTGGGGTCATCAGTCCTTGATCCCGGGACCCTCTCGGGGTCGGGGTACATCAGTATCCCCCCACCCCGGGACCCCCTCGGGGTTGCGGGGTGGGGTCATCAGTCCTTGACCCGGGACCCTCTCGGGGTCGGGGTGCATCAGTATCCCCCCACCCTCGGGATCCCCTCGGGGTCGCGGGGTGGGGTCATCAGTCCTTGACCCCGGGACCCTCTCGGGGTCGGGGTGTATCGGCATCCCCCATCCCCGGGACCCCCTCGGGGTCGCGGGGTGGGGTCATCAGTCCTTGACCCCGGGACCCTCTCGGGGTCGGGGTGCATCAATATTCCCCCACCCCCGGGACCCCTCGGGGTCGCGGGTGGGGCCATCAGTCCTTGACCCCGAGACCCTCTCGGGGTCGGGGTGCATCAGTATTCCCCCACCCCCGGGACCCCCTCGGGGTCGCGGGGTGGGGCCATCAGTCCTTGACCCCGGGACCCTCTCGGGGTCGGGGTGCATCAGTATTCCCCCACCCCGGGACCCTCTCGGGGTCGCGGGGTGGGGCCATCAGTCCTTGACCCCGGGACCCCCTCGGGATCGGGGTGCACTGGCATTTCCTTATCTCCGTGACCCTCACCGACCTCGGGGTGCACCAGCGTTCTCCCACCCCTGGGACCCCCTTCGGCCTCAGGGTGGGAAGTCATCAGCGATCAGCATGCAACTCAACTGCCAAGGAAAACGACAACTACCAGGTCGCACGGTGCTCACACGTGATTCTCAGTACGTCCGTGATTGCGCCCCGTCGCAGAAGGCCATACCTCATAACGGCGTATGGGGCATTGCATGTCCCTGTACATGGCCATGCCTTGCTACGGCGTACGATTCGCTACTACTTGCAACTGTGCTCAGTCATATCAGCCGACGGCGCGCACTGCATGCCTTCGCGGCCGCTGGACACGTATGATATCACATCAGCGAACGGTACAGGATGTCTCCGACGCGCGTAGCGATGGTACGAAGGCGATCTCCCAAAATAATAAGATAAGGTATTCAGACAAATATAAAGGCACATGCTAGCGCTGTAAGTGGGATCTGAACTTTGGTTTTTCTGAGCTTTCTTTCTCCCAGCAAAAAACCCTAACCGCCTCAGCTCTTCTTCGCTGGAGCGGTTCTCTTTCTGAGCCCAAGTGACTAACTTGATCGTCGGAGGGTCCCCACCGGTGCCACCGGTCTTCGGGACTTTTCTTGCAGGACTTCGAGGAGAAGGACGTCCGTCTTCCCCGATGTTTGAGGAATGACTTGGCGTCATCAATAGGTACAGTGGATATGTTATTAAAAAATTACTAAAAAGATATGATTGGGATTAGGAGAAAAAATATAAAGAGGGATATAAAATGGTCTGTAATATGGTATGAGCTATCTAACTTACTTGATATTAACATATATTATACTAGAAGATAACGTAATATAGACGACTACATCACTATATGTATAAAAAAATATAATTGAAACAAAGAAAAAAAAATGAAAAGGCATAAATAGTATATGATATGTTATGAGCTGACTAATATACTTAACGTTAGATTAGAAAGCTGACATAAAATAATTGATTAAATTATTAGATGTCTTCTTAATTAAAAGAAAAGTCTTAATTAGGAAAGACTTTCTTTAAAGGTGCCATCCAAAATAGAAAAATTTCATCAAATGTACTAATCAATTTGAGGAAAAGTTTACCATCCTATTTGGTAGGAATTCTACATGCCCTATTTATAAAGGACTCTACCAAAGGTACCATCCTATTCAAAAAATTAACTCATCATAGCTATTTATCAATGAGTGGATAAATCCAAAAGATACTAATCCATACACCAAAAAGATCAGCAGCCTCAAATCAGTCACGTAACAAGATTCGATCTCTAAGCTCCAAAGCCTTAGAGCATTATCTTATAAAACTTTAGTCGTCCTCCTTCTACATCCTTAGACTAACTTGAGCATCAAAAGGTTTTTCAAAAAATAATCTTTAATCTTCTTTCACTCTCTTCCCTTCTTTTTTTTTTTTTTTGTAGAAATATGGTCGTATACTAGTTAAAGAGTATTCTATTATCTGAGTCATG
This sequence comes from Calamus simplicifolius, assembly GCA_900491605.1. Lineage (NCBI taxonomy): Eukaryota > Viridiplantae > Streptophyta > Magnoliopsida > Arecales > Arecaceae > Calamus > Calamus simplicifolius. The sequence continues at coordinate 76,860 of UESW01000037.1, read as the reverse complement.
ACTCATCTTGTCTGTTAGTGTTTGTGAGCCACTTATGAACGTTAACAAATTGGTGTTATCTATGGAAATGTGAGCACGAGCACCCAGTCATACCATCAAATAGAAGGATTCAAGGAGCCAATAATACCCATGTAGGCACTAACAATGCTTATACCAGCTCCTAATAATTTGTAAGAGATTCGACCAACCTGAATCCTCCATCAACAGTAATGGTCGCTCAAGAGAAATACCATTCCCTCTTCCAATACAGTGAGATGATCCAATAAAGTGAGATGCTGATCAACTTGATCTAAAATTCAATCTCCTAAAGTTTCAATTCTAAAGAATAACTAAAAGCTAATCAAAGGGCCACCAAATTGTCAACAAAAACTAACTTCAACCAGAATCATGTGAGAATCCTCAAAATCCTCAAAAGAGATGAACTGAGAGAGGAAACCAAGACGGCTTATTTAAGGAGGAGCCTTAAGGTTGGCTACCATAATTGGATGAGCACTCTCCTATGAAGACTTCTACAGCGAATGAATGTATGATAAATTAATAAGTAGAGGCGATGAACAAGAGAATTGGGGTAGTTATAAAGCATGTCTATGCTAGAGGGTAGAATCATCTCATGAAGTTGACCTACCTGATAAACTATCATTCACCAAAGAGAAATTAGCTAAACCTTTAAAACCCCCACCCTCAAAATTCAAGATGCCTCAATTGGTATTATATGATGAGATTTTGTATCCTATTGACTATCTAAAAATCTTTAAAGCTCTCATGCTCCTGCCAGTGCCCCAAATGCCATCATGTTCTCAGCTTTCTTAGCAACTTTAAATAAGGTTGCTTATATGTAGTATTTGAGTTTCAAACTTTCTTCATTAGTTCTTCCAAACTATTGAGCCAATAGTTCGTCAACCACTTCATCAGTAGCCAAAAGCATATGAAGTCCTTTAACTAGATCCCTGTTGGTGTAATTTCATCAAAAAATCGTGTTGCTTTATGTACAAAAAAAAATTATATGGTTAATTGATAAAATAAATCACTATGATATATGCAAGAATAGATTGAATCATGTATGGTAAAATAAATCACGTATATTTGCAACATGATTTATTAGGAAAACTATACATATATCACTTATATTTATAGCATGATATATGGTATCACATATATTTGCAATGTAATTTATTAGGAAAACCAATTAAGTGATGGATTATTAGGGAAGTGCCTGTGAAGATATATAAAGGCCTTTCCTCCTATTATTTTTTATAATTCCATAGTTCATAAATTAAAGAGTGGTGTAACTCATTAAGTATTAGAAAAGTCTTTCTGCATGCAAGAACGCGCGCACCGTACGCAATGATTGAGCTCACGTGTAGTGCAGAAAAGAACAAAATATCCTCAAGCACGCGTGGCCACGTATGCGGTGCGAATGTCCTGCACTACGCATGGTGCACAAAGAACTTTCCTTGAGTGTTTTGAAAAATAGTGAGATTCTCTTAAAGTATGAGAGAAAAGTAATTCTCTTGGGTGTACTTAGAATCAAGGTTGTGAGGTTCTAAGTTGAGTACTTGAAAATACTTGTAACCAATTTTCTCCCTATAGTGAAAACATGCAGCAGCTCCGTGGACGTAGCCTACCTTGGATGAATTATGTAAATTTGTATGTGTTATTTTGTTTACTCTTATTTCTGCTTTGTTTTATTGTTTCACAAATCTGGTATTTTGAAAAAGTTTCTTTCCTAGCAATTAAGGTTCGTGTGTTCTTGATTTCTATTGTACTCCTTTAGTGATAGTCCAAAGGAAAAGGCTAGAGATAGTATCCCGGGCTATTTGATCCAATGGGTATTTGATAGGGTATCAAGGGTGCACTGTCAAGAAAGGCTATTGGTAGTACTTTGATGCGTTTTGATCCAACTACCTACATTTTGAAAGTTTTATAGGCTGCCAAGAGCCCATAAAAGCCTGTTTCTCTCCTAAAAATCCCAGCTCAGCCAATTATTTGTTGCAATGTTCTCGAAGTAAAGTAGAGTATGATCAAATGATGTATAAAGGGAAAAGAATTTATCTTTTTTGCATGAAAGATGTAACCTTTTGTTATTCAAACATTTTGATTCATATATAACAATTAAAATATTTTGTTAATTTTATCCATTCATAATATCAATAATGTAATATTCAAGAGACTAGATTATAATAATTAAATTTTAAGCATTGAAATAAATTTTAAGTGAAGGTTTGAGGTTAAAAGTAATTTTTTTCTTTTAATTTAAGAGCCAAATTCGGAACCATATTTGCCATTATATCTTAAATTAAAATATGAATTTGATGGCAATCAAAAAATGTAATATAAATTGATGATGCGGGATAAAAATGTTACCGTATCATTGGCTGACGTGGCAGGTAGCAAGATCCACCTTTGAGCGTTGATCCACTAATTACCATAATATGTCCATTCTTCTTTGTAGACAAGGATAAACGATACCACCTACTATCTCCGTACCTTGGCAGGGCAGAGTCATCTTCATATCTCAGCAAGATTGATCCTCATCCCTTCAATGTAAGTACTATTGCGGCTTCAAACTATATAGGATATCTTGGAGGATGAACCATTCTGATTGCAAGGATTTCGGAGTAAGTTTTCCAAAATAGAAATGAAATCCAATTGAGCACTCCATCCATGATCAATGGGATTTTAAATTTTTAATAAAGTGTTCGTCAGCTTCATCAGCTGCCAATCCTCGTAACGATGAAATTTTGGCTTTATCGAATGTCAACTCCCTAAAACGCGCTCGAAAAATTAGGTAACTGCTTACTATCTCGGTAGAGCACAAATACTACATCTCAAGACCTCAGGTATGCATCTCTAAGGCAAAGCTAAGCCCTCACAATCTAAGTAGAGGCCATTTCTTTCCAAAAACTTTCTCTTAGGCATCCTTCTGCAACAACTTTATTTTTTCATCTGCTTGCTGAGGATTTTTACTGACTTGAGCATCGAAGGGTTTTCCGCAGGGACCACCCCTGTGATTCCTATATGAGGGCTATTTGCAAGTCCATCAGATGAAAGAGAGCTATCCGGATCTCGATATGCATTATCTCAAACCTAAAAATAAAAATCAGCAACAACATGGATGATGAGTGGACCGCCGTTTTGTCCTTCACATGGTTGGAGCAATAACTTTGTCGTTCTCTCTACTTTGAAGTAATATTGATTAGATTTGATAGGGATTCTTTTTTTTTTTCCTTCTCTCTCTTCATCACTCTTATCTTGTCTTCTAATGGTGTTAGAGTAAGTCATTAAATCACTAACTCTCTTTTGTAGTTTTCTTATCAACCCGCTTTTTACATGGCAAATCAGGGTTCTTTTCATAAATCCTTTAGAGATTAAATTTCAACCTCATCGTTTAAGAATCTTAGGTTGTATTTGGTGCGTCGCCAGGCAATCCTAAATGATAATATGATTGCCTATAAGATAGATTACCACTGGATATATTATCAATAATGTTGATTACTATATTTGTATACATAAGTAATGCTACAGTAATATTGATTACTGTGTTTGGCATGATAAATAGATTATTAGCCATATTACATTAAAATTTTAAAATACTCTACATTAAATTTATTAAAAATTTATATATTATTATATATTTAATTTTTAAAAAATATTTATAAATTATAATGTTTTAAAAAATTATATTTATAAATGATAATGTTTAAAAAATTATATTTATAAATGATATTCGAAGTAGCCGGTGAGGATGTCGGAGGCCACCAATTAAAAGAAGTTCCGTGGCATCTCAAGACGACCGTGGGGCTGCTGCTTGACTCGATGGAAGAGGGTATGGCTCCGAACCTTCGACATGGAGGTTTCAGCGAGGTCAGTAGAGGAGAAGGCGAGTCGGGAGCGATCAAAGAAAGTAGGGATAATTTTATCAAAAAAAAATTTATTCAGATTATCACATCTCTAGTAATGTGGATAACTACCCATGAGAGATAATTCAGATTATCACTATAAAATAGATTGTATTCAAAATATATACCAAATATTGTTATCTGGTGGAACGCATTTAAATTACCGGTAATTTGGCCAAACACCCCCTTATATCATTCTTTAATACTTTTGAACTTTGCTTTATTTACGGCATCATCAATATACAATTAGAAGCGTTATAAAAATTATTCAAAAATATTACTAAAAAATAATAATATTTAAAAAAAGTATGAAAAAAAATAATTGGAGATAATTGCAAGTGCTTCTGGTTGAATTATTGATTTGGTTGATCATGCCCCTGTAACACATAATGGGCGATGTTTCAACCAGTTGCGTCACAATTAGGAAAGAGCTGCATCATGATGCATAACCTTATAATCAAAGATCACATCACATCAAGTAGCATTAGACCATCCAACTTCGTAACGTATGATTTAGCATTGCAATCACGGTCGGCGACTGCATCCCTTGGCTGGATACCAGCAACTCTGCCCTGGAGGGCACTGAAAGAAAGCTCCCATCGAAGGTTTTCTCAGGCAATAACATGGGTACAACGATAGGACTACGAATTACATTCAGAAGCACAAGGAAATGGAGATATATATTGCGAAGGCATGAAAGAGGGAAAAACAAAGATGACTTCGGGAGTGAATTAGAGCCTCAAGCTATATAACAGTCTGATGATACCTAATCTCCTTGAGCTGATATCCTTGAGCATTAGTGGATGCTCCATGAGTTTGCTCAGGCAGCTTTACCTTCGCGTCGAGATTTGCAAGAAGTCTTGAAAGACCGAATATCCGGTAGGAACCCTTCGACGCTCAAGTTAGTGATCAGAATCATAGCTGTGAACTCGAATAAGCTCGAGAAAGAGAGAGCTAAAAAGATAAGAAAACTCTTTAAGTATCTGAGCATTCATACCTTGGCCAGGGGTTCCTCTTATCCATTTTATTGATACTCGGAGTTTATGAGACTTGCTTGGGAAGCTTGGAATCTTATGATGGGCCATGACTTTTTGAATAGAATATCAAAATTAGTAGGATTTATTCCATATGAACTGGGTGATTGGTACTTTATAGCAGATGATGATTTTTGGGCTCATCTATCAAGATCATTAAAGCTTCAAGATGAACGATGACTTTTTAGGCTTGTGCCAGAACTAGTAAAATTTGTCTTATTAGACATATATAAGTCAAAGATAGCTGGTGGGCCTAGCCTTGTCAGAAGCGAAGGCTTGCTTGGGAAGCTGAAGCTGAGCCCAAAGATAAGAAAAGATGAGACCACCTTAGAACCAAAGCTGTTTAGAAGCTTGGGCTGTCTAGGAGTTGAGATCACTTGAGAACTAGGGCCACCTTAGAACTGGGATCGTTTGAGAACTGGGGCCGCCTAGGAGCTGGGGTCGCCTGAGAACTGAGGCCACCTAGGAGCTAGGGCCGCCTGAGAACTAGGGCTGTCTAGGAGCTGGGGCACTTTAGAACTGAGGCCGCTTGAGAACTAGGGCCGCTAGGACTGGGGCTGCTAGGACTGGGGCTGCTTAGGAGCTGGGGCCGTCGGCATTCTATCAACTTTCGCCGTCAGGTAATTTTGGCCGTTAACTTACATGTGGCTTTTACCTGCCATATAATATGCCCTTCCGTTCCTAAGTCTTGGCACTCACATGCATAGCACTTGCCAAGAGAAAGGAGTCCAAAATCTCTCGCTTTTGTTGGGCCTTGTGCGCCATCAATTAGTGAGGGCGGGCACGTGCTCTCGAGGAGGTAAAGTCTCCTCGAAATCTCCTCATCATTTAAGAAATGATACCAAAAGCAATATGATCTGGGGAGAGATTAAGAAAAATACCTCTCGATTAATGAAAAAGATGGGGCACCATTATTGGATTATTCTTATTCATGTCCCATCATTGGGCGCAGATCACGCTTCTCAAGCATCATCGAAGCATTGTATCTTGGGTAGCAAAGAGTTTTTGGATAGCTGAATGCTGCCTTCATTTATGAGTCTCCACGTGGCACTAGTGGGTGAGATGTTTCAAAAAATTATGTATAAAGATCGTTCTACATGTCCTTTTGAGCCTTTCACATCTCCAATACTTTCTATGTGCCTTCTTCGCCTTCTGAGTCCCGAGTTCTTGCTTCTATCCTTTTCATCTTCAGGTTAATCCTTTTCATCCTCTTCGTTCCTCTCTTTTCTTTCCATGGATCTTAGTTCCAGTAGAAAAGGTAAGAGTCCCATGGTTGAACCCTCCGAGGATGAGATCCTCTGGGCACGATGCTAGGCTCCTCATGGCATTTTCATCTGTGATTGCTCGGCGACCATAGCCCAAGCACCACCTAAGGTTTCTCCTCCACCACCAAGCCATCCGACATCTCCTCCGGCTACCATTCCTAAGTCTACCGTCTGGAGGAGATAGCCTCCACCATGTCCCCTCAAGATATAAAGAACCTTAGGGCCTAGTATGGGGTACCCGATAGCATCTGTCTTTCTGCCCCCGTTCTGATGACAGGGTAACCTCCAGCCAGACTGGTAGGGTTGCCCTGTATGAGGAATTTTTTAGGAGCGAGCTCCGTCTTTCTTCCATCCTTTCTTCCCAAATCTCTTAGATAGGTATGACATCGTTCCGGCACAGTTAACTTCGAACTCCTTGTTTCGGGCTCTGTACAAACTCCGTAATCCCAATAAAACTGGATGGTGAAGCTTTGCCTCTATGCCCAAAAGAACCCTCAAACTTTATCTGCCCTCCAAAATCAAGGGATGGAAGTCCCAATTTTTCTATGCCCATATGGACGGAGGGAGGATGGGTTGGGGTAGTCCTGATATCAGCCCCAATAAGAATTTGATTATAAATGATGAAGATCGAGAAATCTTTGATTCGCTGATGTTCTCTGATATTCCTTCGGTCAAAATTATTATCAGAGAGCAACCTCTATGAGGCCGGCATAGCACCAGCATCGCCACAATCGGCGCCTGGTGAGTGCCATACCCTTTAGTCATTGTTTTTTGATCCTTTATGCAGCAATGAAGTTCTCTTCCAAACAATTGATGCCGGGCGTCCAAAAGAGGAGAGATATCATCGGTGACACGATGAGGGCAGCACTTAAGAGACATCGCCAGGAAGAATAGGCAGGTCATCCTAGCCTCCCATGGCTCCCTCCGAGGCTGCACCAATCGAAGAGTCGAGAAGGAAGAGTCCCATCGTCGAGGAGCCAATAACAGGGCCTTCTCCCATGAAGTTGAGGCGAGGCCATCAAGGGATGAGCCCCCGGCCATCGTTGAGCCCAGAGGCGAAGTTACACCAGAGGTGTGGGTTGAGCTATCTTCGGTTGTGAAAGTTTAAGATGATGTTCCATCGGCAGTCCAATCAATGCTGGAGGAAAGAGGGATGCCTCCCACCAGTGCCCCAAGGAGCCAGCCGTCTTGAGTGACGGTGATGCACCGCGGTCGGCTAGCGGAGCATGTATTGAGCCACTCCAGCCTTCCAAAGTTTTAAGCTGAGCTCCGTCGTCAATCGATTGCCGATGCTCTCGACACTCTCTTCACTGCCATCCTTTAGGTAAGTCCATTGGCTTTATTTCCCTTTATGTTGGATTTGATCTGAGCTCTAACCGATTGTCTCATGTAGATGTCCAATAGCCATTTTGTCCTCTGGGACGCCTGTGTCAGGGCCGCTAAAAACTGTGGGCATGCTTAGAAGGAGTTGAATGTCACCAAGACTCGGGCTAACAGCCTGTCCAAGGTCAGGACTCGAGAGACAAAGGTTGCCAGTGAGCTCTGAGCCGCTCAGAAGGAAAGTCACTTTTCGAAGACCCAGGTCATGGAGGCCGAGAGGAAGGCCAAAGTCACTGAGGCCAAATTGACAGAGGCCATGACAAGTCTTAGGCCGACTAAGGAGAAGTTGGAAGATGTTCTCCTCAAGTTGGGTCATATCAAGGAGAGGGTTGATAAGGCTAAATCCGAGGCTTGGGTTACCGCAGAGAAGCTGGCTCTTGCAGAGGCGGATGCCCAAACTGCCTAGGAGAGGATCACCGCTACCGAGGCCAAAGCCCAAGAGGCTATGGAGAAGTCGGCTGCTGCTGAATCCCAAGCTACGGAAAAGGTGGCCGCCACCAAAGTCCAAGTTTGGAAAGTCGTGTAGCACTACAAAGGCTCCACTGATTTTGTCGCAGAGTTGAGTGAAGCAGCCAGCGATGCCTTCCTTCAAGGCTTCGAGAAGTATAAGGAAAAGGTCTCCCGGATCTTCAAAATAAGTGGCCTTGAACGCATTCGGCTCGAGGATGAAGAAAAAGATCCAGAGAGTGACGACACCAAAGACGAGCTGGGACCCATCAAGCCCTAGAGTTCATTTTCTTTTTCTCTTTGACACTTTTTGTAATTTGACTAGAGTCGGTCTTTTTGTATGCTACTAAAATTAGATTAATAAAAAAAATATTTTGTTCAAGCATAATGAACTTAGATTTTCATAGTGCTTTAGTCTCTTGGTGATCATGCCTTGGCTTTGGCCTTTAGACTTAACTAGGTACGCCTCCGATCTCTTTGGCATACTTTGAGAGTCAGCAACATGATGTACAAACTTCATAGGGACACTTAAGCCCTCCTCCGCCTCTTGAACATTTGCTAAAGTGCTCCTCGGGCACTAATGCGATCGCAGGTTCTTCAAAGGCCTTTTGAAACTATCTCGGAAGTTTTTTGGCCAGACTTGGAGTTGACTTGGGGCTGTCACAACCATAGGTCTTGAACCACCTCGAAGGTTTCTCAGCCAGCCCGAGGGTGACCTTATGATCGCGGGGCCATCAAGAGCCTTTTGAAACTACCTTGGGGCTTTCTCGGCTGGCCCGGGAGTTGACTCGGAGCCACCAAAACCATAGGTCTTGAACTGCTTCGGAGGTTTCTCGGCCAGCCCGAGGGTGATCTTATGATCGTGGGGCCACTGAGAGCCTTTTGAAATTATCTCGGGGTTTCTTGGTCGATTCGGGGGTGACCTTATGATTGTGGGGCTGCTAAAAGCCTTTTGAAACTACATCGGGGGTTTCTTGGCTAGCCCGGAAGTTGACTCGGGGCTGCCAGAACCATGGATCTTGAACTGCCTCGGGGGTTTATCGGCCAGCCCGGAAGTTGACTAGGGGCCATCGGAACCATAGGTCTTGAACCGCATAGGGAGTTTTTCGATCAGCCCGGGGGTGACCTTATAATCGTGGGGCCGCTGAGAGCCTTTTGAAACTACCTCGGGGGTTTATCGGCCAGCTTGGAAGTTGACTTGGGGCCACTGAAACCATAGGTCTTGAATCGCCTTGGGGGTTTTTTGGCTGGCCCGGGGGTGACCTTTTGATCGTAGGGCCACCGAGAGCCTTTTGAAACTACCTCGGTGGTTTCTCGGTTAGCCCGAAAGTTGACTCGGGGCCACCGAACCATAGGTCTTGAACCACCTCGGGGGTTTCACGATCGGCCCTGGGGTGACCTTATGATTGCGGAGCCATCGAGAGCCTTTTGAAACTACCTTGGGGGTTTCTCGACCGGCCTGAGAGTTGACTCGGGGCCATAGGAACCATAGGTCTTGAACCGCCTTAGGAATTTCTCGACTGGCCTGGGGGTGACCTTATGATCACGGGGCCATCGAGAGCCTTTTAAAACTACCTCGAGGGTTTCTCAGTTGGCTTGGGGATTGACTCGGAGCTGCCAAAACCATAGGTCTTGAACCGCCTCGGGGGTTTCTCGGCCGGCCCGGGGGTGACCTTATGATTACGGGGCCGCCAAGAGCCTTTTGAAATTATGAAAATTTTTAAGCCGGATAGAAAGATAAAATTTGAGGATCTTCTTATATTCATCAGCTGAATACACTTATTACTGATAATACCAGCAAAGGTTGTCTGCATTCCAAGTGTGCGGGATTGACCGCTCATCGAGCTCCTCGATTCGATACGCTCTTTGGTGAAGTGCTTCGGTGACCCGATAGGGCCCCTCCCAATTTAGAGATAGCTTGCCCCCTTCGGTTGGTTTAGATACCTCAGCCCTTCTAAGAATTAGATCTTCAGGGCGAAATGTCCTGAGGCAGACTTGGGCATTATAATATTTTGCTGCTCACTGGCGAAAGACAAGCATCTTGAGCTATGCCTGGTCCTGTATCACATCGATGAAGTCGAGGCTGACCCTTAGTTGATGGGGATTGTCTTCTTCATTGTATGACTTCACTCAGAGACTTGGAAGGCCGATCTCGACCAGAATGACTGCTTCAAATCCGAAGATGAGACCGAAAGGAGTTTCCCCTTTGGGGATCCTTGGAGTCGTATGATACGCCCACAATACACTTGGGAGTTCCTTCACCTATCTGCCTTTGAACTCATCCAATTGGGTTCTAAGTCCCCGAAGGATGGTCTGATTCATAACTTTTACTTCTCCATTAGTTTGTGGATGTTCAATAGAAGTGAATTAGTGGCATATATCCAACTTGGTGTAAAAAGTCTTAAATGCAGCATTATCGAATTGTCAACCATTGTCGGTGATGATAGTATGAGGTAACCCAAAATGGCAGATAATAGACTTCCAGAAAATGTCCTCACCTTGCTCTCGGTGATTTTGGCTAATGCCTCAACTTCAATCCATTTGGTGAAGTAATCGATGGCGACAAAAGTATGAACCTCCGTTGACCTAAAACGGGGGGGAACGGTCCGAGGATATCCATCCCCCATTAAGTGAAGGGCCATGGAAAGAAAGCTGACTCAGCTGAAAGGCTGGCTATCGTTGGATATTAGAATAGTGCTGATAGTTGTCGTACTTCTGGACTAGCTTAGTAGCATCCTTTCGCATAGTGAGCCAATAATATCCCTGATGAAGAGCCTTGTACACCAGTAATTTGCCCCCCAGATGGTTCCCACATATACCTTCATGGATCTCTCTGAGGATATAATTGGCATCTACAGAACCAACACATTTGAGAAGGAGATAAGAGAAGGACTTCTTATATAATTACCCATTCAACAGTACGAACGTAGAAGCCCTCCACTTGAGTAACCTGGTCCCTACGTGATCAACGGAGAGAGTACCATCAGTAAAATAGTGGATGTAGGCATCCACTATTTCACTGATGGCATCCATTCATGTTGACTCCTGTTGGGGAGATTGTTGAGAAATAGTTGCCCCAATCTTATTGATTTTGATGATTACCAAAAGCCATGAGTATATTAAAAGATGCAATGAATTTATTTACATGAGCAATGAATTTATTTATAATAATCAATGAGTATGTTAAGTATGACTTTAATCAATTTGAAAGTAACTTCAAGCTCCATGTTTAAGCTTTCAAAAAGAAATTTTTATACTTCATATCTCAATCAATGAGTTTTTGGAACATTTCTTGAATTGATTCCTAATGACAATTTTATTGTATTCAAGTCAAAAATTGATTTAAAATTAATCTGGAACGAATTTCAAAGTCAATCAGAAAATTCTCTGATTTTTGATACGTTCCGGAGCCGACTCTAGAGTTTCAGAGTCGACTCCACTCAGTATACAGAGATATCTGTTTGTCTTGAGTCGACCCCTGTGATTTCTCGAGTCGACCCCCGATTTTGTCGAGCCGACTCCATGACTGTGTGAGTCGACTCCGCTCAGACACCAGAGAATTATTTTTCTGAGCACTTCTCGAGTCGACCCCTTGCTTTTCATGAGTCGACCCCCGACTGTCAGGAGTCGACACCTTATTTTCGTTGAGTCGACCCCTTAACTTTCTGATTGTTTCTATTTTTGGCATCGCGTCTTCGAGCCGACTCGCCTAAAGCTGGAGCCGACTCCAACAAATCTGGGCGTGATTTTTTCTGAATGCCAACTCAGCATCAACGGTAAGATTTTTCAATAACGGCTAGATTTCTTTGTGTCTAACGACTATATTTTCGCAGAGTCTATAAATAGAGAGGCCGTTTTCAAATCAAAACATATATATACAAATCAAGAGAGAAAAAGAAAAATCTTTCAGAAAAAGAGGAAAAACAGAGCGTCATTTGAAAAATTCGAGATTCAAAAATAGAGTGAAAGAAAAGGTGTGAAATCAAAGGAGACTTCATCTGTGCTCAAGTTCATCAATCCAAGAAAAGTCTAGAAGAAAATCCAAGAGCCATTCAAGAGCAAATCAAGAGATTTTCAACATTCAAAGAAAGGAAGAAAAAGCTCAAATCAACTCCAACATTCAATCCGTGAAGAATCTGAGCTGAGGCCCGATTCCACACTTCAAAGGAGTTGAGGAAAAGAAGAAAAGAAGAAAAGCCTGCACTCAAATCAAATCTAAACAGGCTCTTCTAAACCTTGCTTTTATTTTGAAATATCTGCTCTAAAGGAGCTGTTTTGTATTAAACTCATTTTTATCTTGTGGTTTACTAATTCAATCAGAGGGTTGAATTAGTGGAGGTAGTGTACCTCTTCACAAGCTAAGGTTAGCTTGTGTGTTGGGTTTTGTGCTGGTGAGCCCGTGTAAAACCGGCTGGGTTCGTTGTGATCCCGGGAAAACAACAAGTTTGGGTTGTAAGCTTGTAAAACAACTCGACTGTAATCGAGGTGATTATAGTGTGGACCCAAGTGGAGCTTGGGAGTGGACGTAGGTGTTGGATACACCGAACCACTATAAAATTTTGTGTTTGCCGTGCTTATTTATCTCTCTCTCTTGCTATCGTGCTTTAACTTGAATTAATTGTTTACATCCTCTCATCAATAGTTTAAATTACTTTAAAAGGCTTAATTTTTAAAGAACCCAATTCACCCCCCCCCTCTTGGGTTGCCATCTGGGCCAACAATTGGTATCAGAGCTTGTGCTCATTTGTTTTTGATTGATCACACGATCAAGAGCGAAAGATCCAAATGGCAACACAAGCCAGCTCAAGTTTTGCTGAGGGCCATTCCACAAATAGACCACCCTTATTTAATGGTTCCAACTATTCATATTGGAAAGCAAGAATGAGGATATTCATTCAAGCTTCAGATTATGAATTGTGGAGTGTCATAATTAATGGACCTAGTACACCCACACACTTAGTTGATGGTTCTATAGTTCCTAAGCCCGAAAGGGATTGGAATGAAAATGATAGGAAGATGGCTCAGCTTAATGCAAAAGCCATGAATGTTTTATATTGTTCTCTTGATGCTAATGAATTTAATCGTATCTCTACCTGTAATTCCGCTAAAGAGATATGGGATAGATTAGAGGTTACCCATGAGGGAACCAACCAAGTTAAAGAATCTAAGATTAATATACTTGTGCATAAATATGAATTGTTTAGCATGGAACAATCTGAAACCATAACATGCATGTATACTAGATTTACTGATATTGTTAATGGTTTGAAGAGTCTTGGAAAAACCTATACTAATGCTGAATTGGTTCGCAAAATTCTTAGGTCATTACCAAGATCATGGGAAGCCAAAATGACAGCCATTCAAGAAGCCAAAGACCTAAACACTCTACCTTTGGAAGAGCTTCTTGGATCTCTTATGACCCATGAATTGACAATGAAGCAACATGTGGAGGAGGATAGCAAAAAGAAGAAGACAATTGCCCTCAAGGCTGCAAAAGTTGAAGATAGCAGCAGCGATGATGAGGATGATGATGAAGACACAGCTCTTCTAGCAAGAAAGTTTAAGAAATTTATGAGGAGAAAGAAACCCTTCCACAAAAAGAAATTTGGAAATAAGATGGAAGGAGAAAAAGAAAAAGATAAGGACAAGGACAAAGAGAAAGACCCCTTGATCTGTTATGAATGTAAGAAACCGGGGCATTATAGATATGACTGTCCGCAATTGAAAAAGACTTTCAAGAAAAAGAAGAAAGCGTATGTTGCAACTTGGAGCGACAGTGATGAATCTTCTTCCGAAGAAGAAGAACAAAAAGAGGTTGCCAACATTTGTTTTATGGCGAATGACGACGACGAGGTAAGTTACTGAAAACCCTTGTGATGATTTTGCTTTGATGAATTATTTGAAGCCTTCAATGAACTTGTAGATGATTTTAAGATTTTGAAAAAGAAATATAAATCTCTGAAAACTGAAAACATAAACTTAATTAAAGAGAAAAATGAAGTGATGCTTGCAATTAAAGATTCAAAAGATAAAAAGGAAATATTTCTTAAAGAAAAGATGATTTTACTCATGAAATTAATATACTAAAATCTGAAAACGAAAATCTAAAAAAGATTTGAAAAAGCAAATGCAAACTCTATCTTTGGAAATGAACAGCATATTGTAGAAAATGAATCTCTAAAGAAAGAAGTTAAAAAATACAAAGATATTGTTGATAAATTCACCTTAAGTTCTACTAAACTAAACATGATTTTAGATAGTCAAAAAGCAGTTTTTGATAAGGCTGGATTAGGATATAATACATTTAGAAAACAAAAATCTTTGAAAAAATTTTTGTACGTGCTAGCCAAAGTAACATCACTTGTTTTAAATGCAATTTAAAAGGGCATAAATCATTTGAATGTAATTTACAAAAACCAAATAAGAATTTAAATTTTAAAGGGAAGAAAATATGGGTTCCGAAAGGAACAATATTTGTTGCTACTAACCATGAAGGACCCAAGAAAGCTTGGGTACCTAAACATAAAGTTTGATTTCATTGCAGGAATGTCTTGTGGCCAAGAGATCAAAGAGAAAGTGGTATCTTGATAGTGGCTGCTCAAGACATATGACGGGTGACAAAGAAGAATTCATCACCCTTGAAGAAAAGAAAGGAGGAGTTGTTACGTTCGGTGATAATGGTAAAGGTCAGATTATGGGCCTTGGTAAAATCCGTATAACTCCATCCACTTTATAGATAATGTACTTTATGTTGATGGTTTGAAGCATAACTTAATTAGTATAAGCCAATTGTGCGATAAAGATTTTAAAGTATCATTTGAAACCTCTTTCTGCACAGTATCTAATTCCATTGATAATAGCATTGTATTTACTGGTTATAGACATGGCAATGTTTACTTGGTTGATCTAGATAAATTATCTATGAGTGATCATTGCTTAATTGCTGATAATGCTAATATGAATGAAATTGGATGGTTATGGCATCGTAGATTAGGTCATGCAAGCACACACCTAATTTCAAAACTAATTAAAATGGACTTAGTTAAAGGGCTACCTAAAATAGATTTTGAAAACAACAAAATATGTGATGCATGTCAATTTGGAAAACAAACAAGAAGTTCTTTCAAATCTAAAAATGTTGTTTCAACTTCTAGGCCATTAGAGCTACTTCACATGGACCTTTTTGGACCAACTAGAACCACAAGTCTAGGAGGAAAGAAATATGGTCTTGTGATTGTAGATGATTACTCTAGATACACTTGGGTATTGTTTTTAGCTCACAAAGATGAGACTTTCTCGATATTCCTGAAATTCTTTAAGAAAGTCACAAATGAGAAAAACACTACCATAGTGTCTCTAAGAAGTGATCATGGAACTGAATTTGAAAATCACCTATTTGAAAATTTTTGTGCTGAAAATGGTATTAATCATAATTTTTCTGCACCTAGGACCCCACAACAAAATGGTGTTGTAGAAAGGAAAAATAGGACTTTAGAAGACATGGCCCGTACCATGCTATGTGAAAGCAACCTACCAAAGTATTTTTGGGCGGAAGCTATAAACACGGCATGTTACATTTTAAATAGAGCCCTAATAAGACCAATACTTAAGAAAACACCTTATGAACTATGGCAAAACAGAAAACCTAATATTAGATATTTTCATGCATTTGGTTGTAAATGCTTTGTTCATAATAATGGTAAAAATAATTTAGGCAAATTTGATGCTAAATCTGATGAAGGAATATTCTTAGGATATTCAACAACTAGTAAAGCATATAGAGTATTTAACAAGAAAACTTTAGTTGTTGAAGAATCCATTCATGTAGTTTTTGATGAATCTTTAGCAACTCGTTCCGAAAAGTTTGATGATGAGGAAGATACAAACATAATTGAGAAAGATCTTGAAAAATTAAATATTGATGTATCTTCAGATCATGAGCAAGAAGCTAAAGATAATGATTCACCTAAGGATGATGATACTAACACTAATCATAATGATATGGATCTTCCTAGAGATTGGAGATACGCTTATAGTCACCCTAAGGAATTGATTATAGGTGATCCATCTCAAGGAATAAGAACTAGATCATCTATGAGAAATATTAGTAATCATCTTGCATTTGTATCACAAATTGAACCTAAAACTATTGAAGAAGCTGAAAAAGATAATAATTGGATGTTAGCTATGCAAGAAGAATTAAATCAATTTACTAGAAATAATGTATGGACATTAGTAGAAAGACCTAAAGATCATTCTGTTATAGGATCAAAATGGGTATTTAGAAATAAACTAGATGAAAATGGCATAGTAATTAGAAACAAAGCTAGATTAGTTGCAAAAGGATATAATCAAGAAGAAGGTATTGATTTTGATGAAACCTTTGCACCAGTAGCTAGATTAGAAGCCATTAGACTATTACTTGCATTTGCATGTCACATGAATTTCAACTTATTTCAAATGGATGTAAAAAGTGCTTTTTAAATGGATTTATAAATGAAGAAGTGTATGTAGAACAACCACCAGGTTTTGAAGATCATGAATTTTCAAATCACGTTTTTAAATTGCACAAAGCATTATATGGTTTGAAACAAGCACCTAGAGCATGGTATGATAGATTAAGTAAATTCTTAATTGAAAATGATTTTATAAGAGGAAATGTAGATAAAACATTATTTTTGAAAAGAAAAAGTAAAGATTTATTAGTAGTTCAAATATATGTTGATGATATTATTTTTGGTGCTACTAACAATCTTCTATGTCAAGAATTTGCTAAGTTAATGCAGGGTGAGTTTGAAATGAGCATGATGGGAGAACTCAACTTCTTCCTTGGACTCCAAATCAAACAAGAAAAGGAAGGGATTTTCATCAACCAAACCAAGTACACAAAGGAACTACTCAAAAAGTTTGGTATGGATTCAATGAAACCCCTTGGAACTCCAATGAGTCCTTCATGCAAATTAGACAAAGATGAAGAAGGTAAGAAAGTTGATCAAAAGTACTATCGAGGTATAATCGGATCCCTACTCTACTTAACTGCAAGTAGACCTGATATAATGTTCTCTGTTTGTCTATGTGCTAGATTTCAATCAGAACCTAAAGAATCTCACTTAATTGCTGTTAAAAGAATACTAAGATACTTAATGGAACAAAAAATGTAGGCTTATGGTATTCTAGAGACTCAACATTGAACTTAATTGCATATTCTGATTCTGATTATGCTGGATGTAAGTTAGATAGGAAAAGCACAAGTGGTGCATGCCAATTCTTAGGAAGTAACTTAATCTCATGGTTTAGCAAAAAGCAAAATTCAGTTGCATTATCAACTACTGAAGCTGAATATGTTGCAGCTGGAAGTTGCTGTGCTCAAATCCTATGGATTAAGCGACAACTTGAAGACTATGGTATCACACTTGACAAAACACCTATAAAATGTGACAACACAAGTGCAATTAATCTAACAAAAAATCCAATTCAACATTCTAGAACAAAACACATAGAAATTAGATATCATTTTATTAGAGAACATGTAACGAATGGAGAAATATGTCTTGATTATGTTAATACTGAAGATCAATTAGCTGATATATTTACAAAACCCTTGAGTGAAGAAAGATTCTGTTATCTTAGAGGAGAGTTAGGGATTTGTGATCCATTAGAATGATTTGAAACCCCTAAGAAAAATTATCTAGAACTCTGTCTACTCTTTGATCTTTAAGGAAATCTTATCTAGAATTCATATCTAATTGATCTATTAAAATCCAATGATTTTTTATCAATTTTTCATGATCAATATCCGGACACATTTCAGATTCTCTGAAACTTTATGTTTTTGCTCTGAAATGGTCTCGGAGCCGACTCGGTCAGTATCGGAGTCGACTCCATGTTTCTGCTGAAACTCTGGAGCCGACCCCATCTCTGTGCGAGTCGACTCCACTTCGGGATAGATTTCTGTGACTACCCGGAGTCGACCCCACACTTTGCGGGAGCCGACTCGAAGTGGTCCCAGGTCGATTTATCTAGGGCAGAGTCGACTCCTCGTTCACTTCTATCCTCTCAAATCATTCAAATACTCTCTCCAAAATTTTTCTAACCTACCAAATCCTTAGAAATCCTTGATTAACCTTTCCACTAAATCAAATGGCTCCTAAAACCCGTGGTTCTAGCCTTGGAGCGGCCGGGATTGAAAAGGAAGATGGCGGTGAAGAAGACAGTGGATTTACTCTCAAGACTGTTGGAACTTCCAGTGTCTGGTACTTCTACTTTTTCACCTGATGATAGGAGCCCAGCTCTATCAAGATTGCTAAATAAAGAAATTGTTGGTTTTGAAGAAGTCCATGCAAATCAACTATCCTTGGAATTAAGACTTCTCCATAACATTTGTAGTAGGATTCTATTCCCTAAGATTGGGAGATTTGATTATGTTTCTGAGAGAGATATTTTGTTATGGATGCTATAGTGACTGGAAGACCTATCAATCTTCCGAACATGATAATTTGGTACATTGCTGACTGTGGGAGCAAGAGGAAATCTAGTCTACCCTATGGCATGATATTAACTAAGATCTTTCAAAGCCAAGGGATAATCATTTCCGATAGTGAGCCAATGAGAAATTTGAGACACACTGATTACTATAGTTTGGCTACTATTCATAGAATGGGATTTGTGAAGAAGGATGGCAGATGGGAAAGGAAAAGTATGTTGGAAGATAGAGCCGCTGATGTTGAGGCACCTGGACCTTCAGTTAGACATTCATCTCCTGTACCTCCTAGCTCTTCTGTTCCTGTTCCGGCCCCTTCTCCTGCTCCGATGGTTGATCAGTCATCTTCTTCATCAGTCGGTTTTTCAGATCTTCAGTTAATGCAGCTCAAGAGTCTTCTTGATGATCAGGCGGATAAATTGAAGACTGAGTTTGACAATAAATTCATGAATCTTAAAGAAACTCTCTATTCATTAGATGATCGGATCACCAAGATTGAATCTACTCTTAGCTCCTCTACTGAGTCTTTAAGTGGTGATCTAAAGAATATTTTTGAAGAACTTAAAGACATTTGTGGAGATGGTGAGACTTATGCAAAGTGCAATGCCGAACTTCAAGACAAGATTTTAACTGCTTGTACTTTTGTGGATGAAAGACTGAAAGATTATGTTAAGCTTCAACTGATGGAATGAAGAACATT
The DNA here is from genome assembly GCA_900491605.1 of Calamus simplicifolius. Classification (NCBI taxonomy): domain Eukaryota; kingdom Viridiplantae; phylum Streptophyta; class Magnoliopsida; order Arecales; family Arecaceae; genus Calamus; species Calamus simplicifolius. Next base: position 57,655 of record UESW01000037.1, on the reverse strand, counting down.
ATAGATCACTTAACAAGGATTGTAAGGACACATTTTTGATGTAATAAATGTTTAGTCTTTGCAATGTAATGAAATTTATATTATGTTTTACATTTTGATACAATTATGTAATGAAAAGTCAGTTTTGAATGTTCAATGTAGTCTGAGTTTGAATGTACTTCTCTATTTATCAATGAATCTCAGTTCTTGTTAAAACATATCTTAAATCATGAATGTGATTATGTTTGATGCTTCTCTACCTTTTTGTTGATAACAAAAAAGGGGAGAGTTTTATACATAACTGTATATGCATGGGAGAAATTAAACGAATGTTATTATATATGCATATAATAAATAATTGAATGAGAGAAAAGGAAGTAATAATTAAACATTACACATACAGTGAATGAATGAAAAAGCAATTTAGATGAAAAGGCTGAATTTTGACATTAAATTGTGTATAAGCTTAAATTGAATGAATGGAATATTTATTTGAGTTTCATAGGGGGAGCTACCTCATTCAGGGGGAGCCTAACTATGAAAATAAAATAAATTCTTTAATTAATCATGCATATACTCAATGTTTTTGTCATCATCAAAAAGGGGGAGATTGTTGGGGAGATTGTTGAGAAATGTTGCCCCAATCTTATTGATTTTGATGATTACCAAAAGCCATGAGTATATTAAAAGATGCAATGAATTTATTTACATGAGCAATGAATTTATTTATAATAATCAATGAGTATGTTAAGTATGACTTTAATCAATTTGAAAGTAACTTCAAGCTCCATGTTTAAGCTTTCAAAAAGAAATTTTTATACTTCATATCTCAATCAATGAGTTTTTGGAACATTTCTTGAATTGATTCCTAATGACAATTTTATTGTATTCAAGTCAAAAATTGATTTAAAATTAATCTGGAACGAATTTCAAAGTCAATCAGAAAATTCTCTGATTTTTGATACGTTCCGGAGCCGACTCTAGAGTTTCAGAGTCGACTCCACTCAGTATACAGAGATGTCTGTTTGTCTCGAGTCGACCCCTGTGATTTCTCGAGTCGACCCCCGATTTTGTCGAGCCGACTCCATGACTGTGTGAGTCGACTCCGCTCAGACACCAGAGAATTATTTTTCTGAGCACTTCTCGAGTCGACCCCTTGCTTTTCATGAGTCGACCCCCGACTGTCAGGAGTCGACACCTTATTTTCGTTGAGTCGACCCCTTAACTTTCTGATGTTTCTATTTTTGGCATCGCGTCTTCGAGCCGACTCGCCTAAAGCTGGAGCCGACTCCAACAAATCTGGGCGTGATTTTTTCTGAATGCCAACTCAGCGTCAACGGTAAGATTTTTCAATAACGGCTAGATTTCTTTGTGTCTAACGACTATATTTTCGCAGAGTCTATAAATAGAGGCCGTTTTCAAATCAAAACATATATATACAAATCAAGAGAGAAAAAGAAAAATCTTTCAGAAAAGAGGAAAAACAGAGCGTCATTTGAAAAATCCGAGATTCAAAATAGAGTGAAAGAAAAGGTGTGAAATCAAAGGAGACTTCATCTGTGCTCAAGTTCATCAATCCAAGAAAAGTCTAGAAGAAAATCCAAGAGCCATTCAAGAGCAAATCAAGAGATTTTCAACATTCAAAGAAAAGGAAGAAAAGCTCAAATCAACTCCAACATTCAATCCGTGAAGAATCTGAGCTGAGGCCCGATTCCACACTTCAAAGGAGTTGAGGAAAAGAAGAAAAGAAGAAAAGCCTGCACTCAAATCAAATCTAAACAGGCTCTTCTAAACCTTGCTTTTATTTTGAAATATCTGCTCTAAAGGAGCTGTTTTGTATTAAACTCATACTTTTATATTGTGGTTTACTAATTCAATCAGAGGGTTGAATTAGTGGAGGTAGTGTACCTCTTCACAAGCTAAGGTTAGCTTGTGTGTTGGGTTTTGTGCTGGTGAGCCCGTGTAAAACCGGCTGGGTTCGTTGTGATCCCGGGAAAACAACAAGTTTGGTTGTAAGCTTGTAAAACAACTCGACTGTAATCGAGGTGATTATAGTGTGGACCCAAGTGGAGCTTGGGAGTGGACGTAGGTGTTGGATACACCGAACCACTATAAAATTTCTGTGTTTGCCATGCTTATTTATCTCTCTCTCTTGCTATCGTGCTTTAACTTGAATTAATTGTTTACATCCTCTCATCAATAGTTTAAATCACTTTAAAAGGCTTAATTTTTAAAGAACCCAATTACCCCCCCCTCTTGGGTTGCCATTTGGGCCAACAACTCCTGTGTGACAGGTAGAACTTCTTCCACTACATTAATACTTGAAGTGTCCAGATGCTCAACATATGTTCTTCCCAAGGTGTTATCCGCCGAAGTAGCTAGCCGCAATAAGGTGTTGGCTCTAGCATTTTCACCTCTGAAAATATAACTAATAGTGAAATAAGCCAATGAGAAGGTCAATGACTTGACCTTATTCAGATATCAAGACATAATGGGTCCTGAACTTCATACTCTCCAGTGACTTGTTCAAAGATGAGCTGGGAGTCGGTGAAGGCCCTGAGATGCTTTACCCCAAACTCTTGCGCGAGCTTAATTCTGGCCAATAAGGCCTCATACTCATCTTGGTTATTTGTAGCTTTAAAGAGAAATCGAAGAGCGTACTTTAGCACTACACCCTCCAAATTTACAAGAATAAGACTAGCTTCGCTTACTTGAGAATTGGAGGCACCATCAACATAGAGGATCCAGGTCTCCGTTGTGCCCTCACTAGCGTCTGAACATGCCATTGGAAAATCTTTAGGATGCTCCTCAATCCAGGTGTATTCCATTAGGAAGTACGCCAACACCTGGGACTTTAAGGCAGATCAGAACTGAAAGGAAAGAACAAATTCTTCCAAGTTGATTGCCCATTTAGCCAATCGACCAGAAGTGTTAGGACGAGCCAGAATAGCTTTAAGAGACTGATCCGTGAGCACCATGATCGGATGGGCTTGAAAGTATGGCTTGAGATGTTGAGCGAAAATGATTAGAGCAAAAATAATTTTTTTAGTTATTGAGTACCTGACCTTCGCATCATGAAGCACTTTGCTAGTGTAGTAGACGGGTTTCTATGCTCCGTCGGGATCGAGGCATATTGAACGAAGCTGACTACCTCGGAAAGGCAGTGAGATAAAGAAAGTTTTTTTTCTCTTTTGGCTTTGACAATAATGGTGGTATGGATAGAAACTCCTTCATCTCCTCGAAGGCTTTCTGGCAGCTCTCCATCCACTCGAAGCCATTTGCCCTGGTAGAGCTTTAAAGAAAGGTAGGCATCTTTCAGCTGATCTTGACAGGAACCATCTTAGAGTGGCCACTCTTTCGATAAGCCGTTCGACCTTCTTTTTATTGACTAGTTGCCTCATGTTAAGAATGGCTTAAATCTTCTTTGGGTTTGCTTCAATCCCCCGCTGGGTCACCAGAAAGCCCTGTAATTTTTTGGTAGTGACCCCAAATGCTCACTTGCGAGGGTTGAGCTTCATTTGATGGCGTCGAAGGTTATTGAATGTTTCTTCCAAGTCAGCAACATGGTTAGCGATGCATGTACTCTTGGTTAGCATATCATCCATATACACCTTCATATTGCACTCAATCTGATTTTAAAGACCTTATTAATCAATCTTTATTAAGTGGCCCCTGCATTTTTTAATCCAAAGGGTATTATCTTGTAACAATAGATGCCATTCTTGGTGATGAAAGAGATATTTTCTTCATTCACTGGGTCTATCTTTATTTGGTTGTATCCGAAGAATGCATCGATAAAGCTGAGAAGCTCATGGCCAGATGTGGAGTCCACCAATTGGTCAATTCACGATAGCGAAAAGCTATCCTTAGGACATGCTTTATTAAGATCAGTGAAGTTGATGCAGATTCTTTAGCTTTCGCCCATCTTTTGAATCATCACCACATTGGCTAGCCAATTTGGGTATTGTGCTTCTCGAATGTGGCCAGCAGTAAGCAGCTTACTGACCTTCTCATCAATGGCCCTCTATCGTTTGGGGGCAAAACTTCTCTTCTTTTGACGAATATGCCAATACTTCGGGTCAATATTAAGTTTATGAGTAATTACCTCTGAAAGAATATCGAGCATATCTGATGCTGATCAGGCGATGACATCTAAGTTCACCCACAAGAAGGTAAGGAGTTGATTCTTTATCTCCAAGGAAAGAAGCTCGCCGATCTGTAAGTCCTCACAGGATCGTCCTGCAGCGGAAAGGTTAGCAAGTGCTCAGCTAGCTCTCCCCTTCTTTTAAATTCTCTGAGATCGAGCAGCACTGAGGCTGGTGGGGTCACCATCTCCTACGGACTGGAAGCCATATGATAGCATAATTGTACTAAATTTTGCTCTCCATGCATCTTGCCGATTCCTTCACTGGTAACGGATCTCACGAGCAGGCATTTAATGGATATCACCGCGTCCAAGAGGTTTAGGCTAGGTCAACCGAGTATGGCATTATAAGCCAAAGGCACTCGGGCCACTAAAAACCTAATTAGGACCATGCTTTGATACGGCGGCAATCCTACCATGACCGACAGGGTGATTTCACCTTCAACCCTTACTGAATCCCCTGTAAAACTGATCAAAGGCATTGTTACCAGTTGGAGAGAGCTGAAAGATAAATTAATATGGACAAAAGCATCATAAGTGAGGATATCAGCAGAGCTTTCACTATCCACCAAAATTCTTTTTATAGGATGCTTAGCGATCGTCATATAGACGACAATGCTATCATCATTTAGATTGTTCCCCCTGCTAATTTTTCTTCAGAAAAGGGGATTACATTTTCTATTCCTTCCCCCCCTCTCAGTCTTTTAGAGGGCGAAGCTGTCCCCAGGAAAGCATACCTACCGTCCTTTTCGTCGGAGTATTATCGACGTTGGCCTGAACAGGCGGAGGCCCCATTAGATCTAGGATGACCGAAGACCCTCCCTTTTGGATAAACTTTTCAAGGTAGTCCCTCTGGATGAGCTCCTTGATGGCATGCTTTAGGTTATGGCAGTCTTTAGTATCATGGCTGTAGTCTCTATGGAAACGAAAATGATGACTCCTGTCGCGAGTGACATCCTTCCTCAGTGGGGGAGAACGACGGAAGTAACGCTCGCTTTCGATCTCCATGAGGGAGTAAGACCTGGGGATAAGGAGAGGTATGAAGTTGTCTTCTCTAGGGGTGAAGCTTCAGCACCGATTATCTAGCTGGTGCGGGGGCTCAGGCTTCTTGGAGGGAGGTCTGCTTGGCTTAACGCAGACTGGTCTCTTATTAGACCTTCCTTCAGTGACCCTCCGAGTGAAATTACTTTGTTGGTATGAATGTATTTCTACACATGACTTAGAAGCTCAGCATAGAACTGGAAGGCCTTTTGTCTAATGAATAGGTGAAGCGAGAGGGATGAAGTCCTCACTTTAGGACCAAAGTGGCCACAGCATCATCGAGATGGTAAACCTCGAGGGCCGCCGTCTTAAACCGAGCCACAAAATCCTTCAGAAGTTTTCCTTCTCGTTGTTGAATGGAGAATAGGCTATTCACCACCCAAAAAATCTTTTGATAGGCATCGAAATATGCTAAGAATGTTTTCTCCAACTGTTAGAAGGAGTATATGCTGCATTGGAGTAGACAAGAATACCAGGCACGCGCAGCCTTTCGGAGGATAGCGGGAAAAGCAATACATAGGAGTGCATCGGTCATCCCTTGAACTTGCATGAGAGCTTTATAACTCTTCATGTGGTCAAGTGGATTTGTGGTGCCATCATAGGGATTTAGCTGGGGAAGATGGAACCTAAAAGAGTCAGGCTCCTCCATGATGTAGTGAGTGAGGGGTGGGCAAGTATCGCAGTCCACCCCTTGTTGGTTGTTAAGCCTCTGGCTGAGCTCTTTCAACCGCCGATATTGTTCCTCCAAGCACCTCTTCATCTGGCAGTTGATGTCCTCACTCATTGATTCAGAAGACGACCAGGGAGAGCGGTGGCAATGGTGGCGGCATGTCCGCTTGGGCTCCTTCCCCATCGCCATCTGAAGGAGGGGTTGCTCGAGCGGCGAACAGGAGACCACGACCTTTCGAAGGCTTCATGGTGGTGGTGCTTGGTTGGAGTATGACGGTGGTGATGCTCTTTTGGAGGGGGTTTTCTGTATGTTGATTGTTGACTGGCTAGGGCGGCAATCGCAGGCAGTGTGGGGGTGTTAGGGTCCCCGGTCAAGGACTCCAAAACATTCACCCACTCCTCCGCACGATCCGCTCCAACACCACAATCGATCCTTCCGAACCATTTTAGTAACACACGAGCGTGGTAATTAGGATCTAACACACAAGAAATGAAGAATGTCTCACTGTTATTACGAAGAACATGGTCTCAGGATTATTAGTCCTTCGAACCACCAGAACACAAGAACACTCGTACAAGGGTTATTAGCCCAAGCACGCCCAAACTTAAGAGGTTATCAGCCCCCAAGTTTACTGGCATAAACGTGCCTATGCCTAGCCAACATTCATAAGCTCTCTAAGCTTACAAAATACAACTCCTCCCCCTGTTGCTCCTGAGGAGTGCTTATATAGGCATCCTCAAGAGCTTCCAAAATCCTACCAACCCAATCAAATCAAATCTAGATCAAATCTTCAAGATTCTAAGGAAACAATTCCTAGAATCAAGGAGATTTGACGATACATGCCTAAAACAACTTAACTGAAAAGGAAACTAATCTTCTAGAGTTTAGGAGAAACATCCTAAATCTAGAAGATATGATTTATTCAATCACTCCCCACAAGAAATCAATCTCTGAAGATATCTCCATAATGCACTTGATCTCGCCGCCGTCCGCGCCCTACATGGTGGCGCCGCCGCCATTCTCCTCCATGGGTGGTGATGCTCCTCCGACTCCCAGGCCATGCTCGTTACAACCCGCTCGGTCACCGCTAAGACTGGTGGTGCTCCATCGCCGGAGGTGGCTGCTGTGGGTAGCCACTCTTGATCATCTGCTACTGGTTGGCTAGGCTGGTGGCCAAAGTATTGCTGTGGCACATTGTCAAGGCAAGTCTGGGTGCTGGCCCTGGGCTTGCCATGGCATGGTTGTGGTGCTTCGGCCGCGCGCTATGGGCATGTCATGTGCTTCGATCGTGCGCGCTGTGGCATGTCAGGGGCGCCCATAAGTGTCACTGGAGCCGCATCTCGCAACTTATCCTTCCCGTCATGGCCGTGTAGGCCATGGTCTTCGCTTGGGTTCCTTTCAGGGGGGCCCAGGTTGCTGTTGAACAATCGCCAATCGTTTCTCTTGCAACTCATGAACTATCCCAATAAGATCTTGGACTTGTTGAGTAAGGGTGGCCAGTTGTTCTTGGAGAGTGGCTAAAACTGGTGGTAAGAAAAGAGCAGGGAGGGTTGGCCTCTGGTTGCTCAGCATGATGGAGATGCCCCCTGTATAACTGGTAGAAGCCTCTTGAGTATGTGTCATCACCATTGTTGTTCAAGAGAGGGTGAGCTCATAGCTTAGAGTTACATAATTATCCTTCTTCAGTGTGATCACGCCTCCCTTCCGACACACCAATCTGATGATACCTGATCACCTCGAGCTGACGTTCTTGAGCGTCAGTGGATGCTCTGTGAGTTTACTGAGGCAGCTTACTTCCACGTTGAGATCTGCAAGAAGTCCCGGGGGATCGGATATTCCTGTGGGAACCTTCTGACGCTCAAGTTATGATTAGAATCACAGCCATGAACTTGAATAAGCTCGAGAGAAATAGTTGGGGAGATGAGAAAACTCTCTAAGTGTCTGAGTGTTCATACCTTGGCCAGGGGTCCCTCTTATCCGTTTTATGATACTTAGAGTTTGTGAGACTTGCTTGGGAAGCTTGGAATCTTATGATGAGCCATGACTTTTTGAATGGAATGTCAGAATTAGTGGGATTTATCCCATTTGAATTGGGTGATTGATACTTAATGGCAGATGATGACTTTTTGGGCTTATCTGATCAGGGTCATTAATGCTTCATAATGGATATGACTTTTTAGGCTTATGCCAGAACTAGTGGAGCTTGTCTTATTAGACATATATGAGTCAAAGGCGACTGGTGGGTCCGGTCTTGCTAGAAGCGAAGGCTTGCTTGGGAAGTTGAAGCTGAGCCTGAAGATGAGGGAAGATGATGCCACTTTAGAACCGGGGCCGCCCAGGAGCTGGGGCCGCCTAAGAGCTGAGATCGCCTAAGAACTGGGGCCGCCTTAGAACTGGGGCCACTTGAGAACTGAGGCCGCCTAGGAGGTGGGGCCGCTTGAGAATTGAGCCGCCTAGGAGCTTTGGCCGCCTAAGAAATGGGGTCACCTAGAGCTGGGACCGCTTTAAAACTGAGGCCGCTTGAGAATTGGGGCCGCCTAGGAGCTAGGGCCACTTTAGAATTGGGGCTGCCTAGGAGTTGGGGCTGCAAGGAGCTAAGGCCATCGGCATCCTATCAACTTTCGCTATCAAGTAATTTTGGTCATTAACTTATACGTAATTTTTATCGGTCACATCACAGTCCATGGCAACAACCTTTCTTGTGGGCCAGGAAAAGAACATGATAAATATTCCCTACATGTGGAAGGAAAGCTCGACTTTGAAATGCTTTGTATTTGGACTTTGCAAGCCTTTCGCACGGTTCCAACCATGGATTTTCACTCGAAGACCAAAGGTGCAAGAATCCTATATAAAGTGACGAGGAGAAAGATTTGGTACACCGCCGCGGTGCAGCATGGCTTATGACGCGGTGATTGTTCGTGCATGAGCTTGCACCGTAGGATCTGCCAATGGATTTTGCATTGCTGATGCATGGGCCTGCATATAAATAAATCATCGCTCCGATGAAGGTCATACTGGACCGAGGGTGATGTACTAAGACTTTCTTTAGTGACGAGGAAAGGATCAATTGTGAAGCTCATAGTTGTAGTGCGCCTAGATTTGCTCTGGCCCCAAAAGCCCAACTTTAGATATCACGCGATGTCTCAAGTCGGTTGCCAATGATTGCCGTTAGAACCACCGTTAGCCGGAACTCATCAAATGTGATCCAGCTTCGAAAAAATGGCGGTGACATGGTGGCACCGTAGATTTTCTAAAACAAAGTGCCATGCTCACCAAAGAGCAATTCACCTAAGAGAGATCCTATGATAGCTTACACTGTTATTTATATGAAAAAAAAATTTTAATGCTCGTACAAATTTAATAAATTTGAATAAGTTTTTTCATCAAACTTTTTTCAGATAAGATAAATTCATAGCCTAAGTCTAATGAAGATATCATATCATGAACGAAAGAAGTACGCAAGAGCTCATGTTGATGAGTGTAATTAGATTGAGTTCGAACTATTTGAAAAAAATAGATATTTTTGGTCCCCTTGAACCAATCTTGGTCTCTTTTTTTTCTTTTTTTGTCCTACCCATTTCATATGTAACAAAATGTTTGGTGGTCTTTCTCACCATTTTGCTTTTTTTTTTTAAAAAAAAAAATGAAAAAAGTTCTGGAATATTTGTGGACAATACAACGAATGTAGGTGTAGATTGCACGAAAGTCGCACGATGCCTGTCTAATTTCTTTATATAAGACAATTACATTACATTAGCACCGGCCTCCAATCTTCGCACTGTGACCAATATCCAACCGGTTGTTTTGGAATGACTCAGTGCAATATGCTGCTATGGTGATGCATCGATCAAGAAATCATATTCTAGTGTTGTACATGGAGGATGATAGATGATGGATAGAGAGGTGTGGGATAAAAATGCAAGCCGGTGATTCGGTGAACGATGTGAGGTGAGGGTTTTAATCCTGCTCCTCTCTAGCGAGACTCTACCAGTGTATCACGATCGAAATACGTGGATTTCTGAACTCGTTCCCACGAGGATTAGGGTAGGTGAAGGAAAGCCGGGTTGAAACTGACACCACAGTCCGAACCCATTTTCAATTAGATCCACTGAAGCCTCGGAGACGCGAGGACGATCCATGCCGAATTTTACATAGTTTGGAGCTTGGTTGAGCTTGGTTGCTGTCACGCCCCAGATCCAAAAATTTTGAGCTAGGGTGACAATCCGCCGCGTGCCAGGCACGCAAGGCGTCCCAAAACATGACACTGGATTCAAGAAAAGCAACAACCTATATATCATTCAAGTCCATGTCTTTAATACAATCCATAACTAAAGATTTGGGCTACAAGCCCTACACATAAGCATTACTGGGGTTACATCAACATATGAATCCACTTTATTTTAAATAGAAGCTCCAACGAACCTAAGGTTCTTTACACACCACAATAATATAGTCTGGGCATCAAGCCCTATACATAAATACACTGGTATAGCAATAAAACAAAATCTATATTTTATTTGAGTTAAGGTCCATCACTCAAATCTCATGGTCCTGTAGCAAAATATTATAATATTTTTATGAGATTACACTCAGTAAGTAAACCACGTTATACAGTCAAATCATAGCATAGCAATCAATAAGCATATAAATGATCTGCATGCATAAACATTTCACAAATACTCAACATGCAATGTAAGTAAATCCATCATTGTTATTATATCATATGTGTCCCAAGGCCCTGCAATGCCCCATAACAAAGGAGAGCCGTGGTGGCACATATAAATATAATTCAAATCATTTGCACTCATCATTGTTGTATTATACCATAGAAAATTATCAGTGCATATAAAGCATTCCAATTGTTATATTATATCATATGTGTCCCACGGCCCTGCAATGCCCCATAACAAAGGAGAGCCACGACGGCACATATAAATATAATTCATTCTTTTGCATTCACAATCACTCCATTATGCAAGGTAAGTATTATATCATGCGTGTCCCACGGCCCTGCAATGCCTCATCTGAGCACATCCTCTAGATGTGTATGGCCATAGCAAGGAGAACCGCGGCGGCACTTATGAATATAATACCAATCATTTGCATCCATAACTGCTCAATTGTACTATATAAGTAAACCCACTGTTTATACTCTCAATGGTAACTGTAAATGTGACCCACGGCCCAGCAATATCTCAATATCATGGTCCACCAGAACACATACTCTATATGTGTGGTGCCCCTCAAAGCAATCCTAACAAAGGTAACCCGGCGGCACATATAAATATGTATCCCACGGCCAGCAATGCCTCCTCTGAGCACATCCTCTAGATGTGTAGGTGCGTGGCAATAATCATCAAAACACATCCTCTAGATGTAGGGTCGAAATGGTATGACATGATAAAGGAGAGCCGCAGCGACACATAACAGTACCTCACATCATACATCAATACATCAATACATCAATCATGTAGCAAAACAGTGGATTATACTACTGAACAATTGCATGTAATATATCATCAATGTCATAATAACTGCATCTCTCATGCATAGCAACTGCATCTCTCATGCATAGCAACTGCATCTCTCATGCATAATAACTGCATCTCTCATGCATAGCATCCACACATGAAATCATAGTACATAAACAGCCATGTATTCATAATATTCATCTACTTACAAATTTAGCCAATAACAATTCTTCATATCACAATTCACAATTTAACTACGCATATCCTGAAACAAATTATTTAATAAACTGATAACTGGCTTACTTACCTCAGTACGCAATCCAACAGGTATAATAAGCTAGTCAGATGTCTGAGCACCTACAGGATTATTTACACAATTAATTGATTAGCGAGGAATATTAAAATGACCCTTAGAATTTCTACCCAGACTATTTCACGGGCCCTACTTTGGGCTCGAATATCTCTCACTATACACACTCGATTGGGGAAGTAAAAATACCCCATGAAACTAGAATTCACCCAGATTCTAGCCATATAAATATTTTACTAATCCCGGCCAGTTACAGGCCCAAAATCCAGCCCAAAGTCAGCTCACTGCACGGCCCAAAAGGCCTGAACCGGCCGGCCCAGCCGGCCCGGTTCAACCAAATCCCACCCGATCCCCTGTTTCACCGAACAGGGGACGGGGACATGGCCGGCGGCCGGGGCCGCCGCCGGCCAAATTGAGGGTGGCCCGGCCGCCGGTGGCCGGGCCAGAGCCGGCCGCCGCCGCGGCCGGCCGCCAAACCCCCTCTCTCCCTCAATTTCTCTCACTCTCTCTAACTCCTCCGCGCGGCACGGAACTGTGCCGGCGGCACGGCCGGCCACCATGGCCGGCCGGACCTCCACCGGACGCACGCCCGGCGCCGGTGGAGGCGACAGGCCAAGTCTCGGGCCCGGCGAGGCGGCGAGCACGCCGCCGGGCCCGAACCAACCGGCGGAAGCCGGTTGCCACCGCGAGAGGAGGGCCAATTGGCCCTCTCTCTCTCTCTCTCTCCACCACCACCCCGCCGGACGCCTCCCCCGGCGCCGGCGGGGTCGCCGGCCAAGTATCAGGCCCGGCGCGGCGGCGAGCACGCCGCCGGGCCTGAACCAAGGACGACCGGCCGGAGATCAACCTCTCTCCGTGTCTCTCTCTCTCTGTCTCTCTCTCTCTCTCCCGCTATCTCTCTCTCTTCTCTCTCTCTCTTTCTCTCTCTCTCTCTCCTTCTTCCTCTCTCCTGATACTCTCTTCCTCTTTCCCCTAATCACTGCACTAGAGGATGGGCAGAGAATTACCTGGAGGGGACGCAGACTCCGAGTACCAGGAGGGAGGGCCTTGCCTTTTCAATGTCGCAGCGAGCGCTTACGGTTATGATCACCAAAGCTCAAACGCCGAGCGAAGCGTTGTTTAAATCAACCCAGACCTGGTTCCATCTAATTAACTCAAGCCTGGTTCGCATCTGATAACCAAACCTGGTTCGGGAACCGGGTACTACATCCTCCCCTCCTTATAAAATTTCGTCCTCGAAATTTGATATACATCAATAGAATACAAATCCAAATTTTCTACCTCATAATCAGCTAAATTCATTCAAAAGTCACCTTCAACGTCAATACATCATTGATCTGTAATAAGATACCCCAAATAATTGTAAGGACTCAATTCACCTCTAAACACCAATCTCATCACGTCATTAGTTAGTAAAATTTCCAAATGATTTTCAACCTGAAATTTCAAATCTGTTTAACATTAACATAACTTTTCTATTAACTCTGAGCTACATGAAGCTGCTTGATACTTTTCATAGTTGTTAAACCAGCTCAGTAATCAAAATTTTCTCTCTCACACTTCATCTCAATAAAATTACACCTTATATCATAGACAATTGAAATGAATCCATTTGAATATTGGCTTGGTAATAATAAATAAGCAATTTCACTAAGGGTAAGAAGCTATACCAAGCACCTCTAAATCAATACACAGGCTCGTAGTATATCATCTAAAATCTATTGGTTCATGCAGATTGTCCATCTTTTTGAGGGTGGAAGGCTGGACAGAAATTCAGCTTAATTCACTAAGCCTTATGAAGACATCATCGAATTAGGAGAGTGAGACAAATGGGAGACTCAATTTACGTAGTTTACCATTAAATAAAAACATATTAACAATCTCACTAAAATTTCATCCTCGAAACTAAATGTCCACAAATTTTGTATTATTAAAGATACTCACTAGCAAACTTTTATTTCATTCCCAAGTACCCAAATGACATGTCCAACTTTCAAAATTAATTTAATCTTTCTACCAAATAAATTAAATTCCTTAAGAAGTATTTCATTCATGTCCCTTTTTTTTTTTTTTTAATATATACCTTAACTTCTTACAATACAATCATCATAAATATCATAGAGTCCATCACATGTATTATGTTATCCATTCTTAAGGTTGATAACATATATCAATTACTGTTAATTCCTCGATAAGACAATTCCAAGTTCTTTTGAATTAAATATAAAATAGTTTTCTTCCAATGCTCTCTCACTCAATAGTTGAATGAGCCACTAATCATTACGATATTATTTTAATCATCATAACATACTTGGTTTCACTCTTGAATACTTCAAGCTAACATCAATGAACATTATGCAATTATTTAGGATCTTTCATAATTATCATAATCAACTAATTTAATTTCTTTGAATGATATTGCCATCATTAATCATTGGTATAATTAATTTATCTCCTTCATATTTATCCATAATACCATCATAACCAATCAATTTCTCTTGAATAGGTCAGTATATCCTCAATATAATACAATTTAAATGATTCAAATTCTTGAATCGATTATTTCGTTACCAATGATTATCAAATCATCTATAGATTATGCAATGTCATGCCATAACATGACCAACTAATTTAAACCCTTCAAATATCTCTCAGTGACTTCACTTATCTAGCTCAGATGAATACATGACTTATAAGATCAATTAAGAATGAAAATGCACTTACCATCCAAAAGACATAATTAGAAAATTATAGTGATCATCATGACTTGAAAGTGATATAACATGTATCCTTAACCATAATCCATAATTGATAAATCATCTCCCTCCTTTTTCCTTGAAAATAGATATGCCACTCATGGCTGATTGATAATTTATCCATCCAGACTCGAATTCAGAAAGTACTCAATTGTGATTAATCAAAAACATGTAATTAACTATTCCATTCCCAAAATATCATCAATATTAATCATCCCTATAACCAGCAGATGAGTTCATAATCTTACAATATCAATAATGTAAGTTCTACAATTAAGATTCATTATATTCATCCACATTCAAATTTAGATTTACTAACTCCAAATCCACATATCACTCAATTGCAATATGGACATAATGATGTTATCTTAGTCATATTAGTCAACAATTGCAATTTTCAACTATTATATCATATTCCATATTCATCTGTCTTTATTGCATATCCAATTAAAGTTTCATATCCCATATTATTTAAAGGTACTACGAATCATTTCCAACAAGTTTAATGGAGCTAAAACCTCTAGAAGCCCCTTGACCTCCCACTAATCAAGGCTACCAGCCAGGGAGCCACATAATATTGGCTTGTAATGGTTCATTCTCAATTCCTATCAAACTTGTAATTCAATTAATATCTTGATAAACTTTAAATTTCAAGCTTCTAAAGCATAATTCTTGAAATTCATTTAAGGTCATAATTGTCTCAATGTCATCCAAGTATTTTGCCTAGAGTGTCAATATGCATATGTCCCTAAGATCATAACCTGGGTCTTGTGGGTTATGGGCCCACCACGCTTCCGCTGCGCACTCTGATGCTGCATGTCCTGCATAGACTGCGCCATACCCGAGAGAGCTTGAAGCATCTCGGACTGGAATCGCTGGTGCTCAGTTCCTACTGGGTTGGCAGGGGCCATACCTCCAGTAGTTCCTTGACCCACCGGCTGATCAGCATTAACGGCCAGAGAGTCCTCCTCATACAGTTGGCTCCTAGTACTGCGAGCCATAATCTATTTTTGTTAAATTAGATGTGGTTAATATCATCATAAACTAATGTGTCAGGTGTCTCTAAGTATAATGTCATCAAAATATGTTCTCCACGTGTTATCATGTCAATATGTCTGTGTCCCTAGGGTCATAACTGTATCATGTCAATATGTCTGCGTCCCTAAGGTCATAACCTAGTGCTCTGATACCATAAAGCTGTCACGCCCCAGACCCAAAAATTTTGAGCTAGGGTGACAACCCGCCGCGTGCCGGGCACGCAAGGCGTCCCGAAACATGACACTGGATTCAAGAAAAGCAACAACCTATATATCATTCAAGTCCATGTCTTTAATACAATCCATAACTAAAGATTTGGGCTACAAGCCCTACACATAAGCATTACTGGGGTTACATCAACATATGAATCCACTTTATTTTAAATAGAAGCTCCAACGAACCTATGGTTCCTTTACACACCACAATAATATAGTCTGGGCATCAAGCCCTATACATAAATACACTGGTATAGCAATAAAACAAAATCTATATTTTATTTGAGTTGAGGTCCATCACTCAAATCTCATGGTCCTGTAGCAAAAACATTATAATATTTTTATGAGATTACACTCAGTAAGTAAACCACGTTATACAGTCAAATCATAGCATAGCAATCAATAAGCATATAAATGATCTGCATGCATAAACATTTCACAAATACTCAACATGCAATGTAAGTAAATCCATCATTGTTATATTATATCATATGTGTCCCAAGGCCCTGCAATGCCCCATAACAAAGGAGAGCCGTGGTGGCACATATAAATATAATTCAAATCATTTGCACTCATCATTGTTGTATTATATCATAGCAAATTATCAGTGCATATAAAGCATTCCAATTGTTATATATATATGTGTCCCAGGCCCTGCAATGCCCCATAACAAAGAGAGCCGCGCGGCACATATAAATATAATTCATTCTTTTGCATTCACAATCACTCCATTATGCAAGGTAAGTATTATATCATGCGTGTCCCACGGCCCTGCAATGCCTCATCTGAGCACATCCTCTAGATGTGTATGGCCATAGCAAAGGAGAACCGCGGCGGCACTTATGAATATAATACCAATCATTTGCATCCATAACTGCTCAATTGTACTATATAAGTAAACCCACTGTTTATACTCTCAATGGTAACTGTAAATGTGACCCACGGCCCTGCAATATCTCAATATGGTCCACCAGAACACATACTCTATATGTGTGGTGCACCTCAAAGCAATCCGAACAAAGGTGAACCGCGGCGGCACATATAATATGTGTCCCACGGCCAGCAATGCCTCCTCTGAGCACATCCTCTAGATGTGTAGGTACGTGGCAATAATCATCAAAACACATCCTCTAGATGTGGTGTGGTATGACATGATAAAGGTGAGCCGCAGCGAAACATAACAGTACCTCACATCATACATCAATACATCAATACATCAATCATGTAGCAAAACAGTGGATTATACTTACTGAACAATTGCATGTAATATATCACATCAATGTCATAATAACTGCATCTCTCATGCATAGCAACTGCATCTCTCATGCATAGCAACTGCATCTCTCATGCATAATAACTGCATCTCTCATGCATAGCATCCACACATGAAATCATAGTGCATAAACAGCCATGTATTCATAATATTCATCTACTTACAAATTTAGCCAATAACAATTCTTCATATCACAATTCACAATTTAACTACGCATATCCTGAAACAAATTATTTAACAAACTGATAACTGGCTTACTTACCTCGGTACGCAATCCAACAGGTATAAATAAGCTAGTCAGATGTCTGAGCACCTACAGGATTATTTACACAATTAATTGATTAGTGAGGAATATTAAAATGACCCTTAGAATTTCTACCCAGACTATTTCACGGGCCCTACTTTGGGCTCGAATATCTCTCACTATACACACCCGATTGGGGAAGTAAAAATACCCCATGAAACTAGAATTCACCAAGATTCTAGCCATATAAATATTTTACTAATCCCGGCCCGTTATGGGGCCCAAAATCCAGCCCAAAGTCAGCTCGCTGCACGGCCCAAAAGGCCTGAATCGGCCGGCCCAGCCGGCCCGGTTCAAACCAAATCCCACCCGATCCCCTGTTTCACCGAACAGGGGACGGGGACATGGCCGGCGGCCGGGGCCGCCGCCGGCCTAATTGAGGGCGGCCCGGCCGCCGGTGGCCGGGCCAGAGCCGGCCGCCGCCGCGGCCGACCGCCAACCCCCTCCTTCTCCCTCAATTTCTCTCACTCTCTCTAACTCCTCCGCACGGCACGGAACTGTGCCGGCGGCACGGCCGGCCACCATGGCCGGCCGGACCTCCACCGGACGCACGCCCGGCGCCGGTGGAGGCGACAGGCCAAGTCTCGGGCCCGGCGAGGCGGCGAGCACGCCGCCGGGCCCGAACCAACCGGCGGAAGCCGAAGCCACCGCGCGAGAGGAGGGCCAATTGGCCCTCTCTCTCTCTCTCTCCACCACCACCCCCGGACGCCTCCCCCGGCGCCGGCGGGTCGCCGGCCAAGTATCAGGCCCGCGCGGCGGCGAGCACGCCGCCGGGCCTGAACCAAGGTCCGACCGGCCGGAGATCAACACTCTGCCTCCCGTGTATTCTCACGCTGTCTCTCTCTCTCTCTCCGGCTATCTCTCTCTCTTGGGCTCTCTCTCTCTCTTGGACTCTCTCTCTCTCTCTCTTTCTTCCTCTCTCCTGATACTCTCTCTTCCTCTTTCTCCCATGGTAACTCACTCTCTCTCTCTAGCACTAAGAGGATGGGCAGAGAATTACCTGGAGGGGACGCGGACTCCGAGTACTAGGAGGGAGGGCACCCTTGCCTTTTTAATGTCGCAGCGAGACGCTTCGGTTATGAGATCTGGAGAACCAAAGCGTCATCACTGCGAGCCAAGCGTTGCTCAACACATTAAATCAACCCAGACCTGGTTCACATGAACCGGGTTAGAATTAACTCAAACCTGGTTCGCATGAACCGGGTTAGAATTAACCTAAACCTGGTTCGTAGGAACAGGGTACTACAGTTGCTGTGTGAGGCCCAGTCTTAATTTTGGAACCAGCTGTCCCATTCAAATATAAATGAGAGTTGGAAGTGAAACGGCTTGTATCCAAACCGGAATATAGTCCAGATATTATCTTGTATATTAACACCAGATATTTCGTTGAGTGCCCGGTTTTCATGAAGTACTTTTTGGTGTCGCGCACGGCAGGGGTAGAACAAACCAATAGCATAGAAAATAAAGAGAAGAACAGCACAGAGAATTTACGTGATTCAGTTAGATTGACTACGTCCATCCAGTAAAGACAACAGAAAATTTCATAAAAATAGTTAACCCATAAGTGAATGTCATGCATTCCTTTTCCCTTTCCTCTCTATATTTTATTTTATAACATTTTTTTAATTTTATTTTAGTTATATTTACTATCTCTGCACACCACTGATTATATTATCCAATTAATCTAACGTAATTATTATTTATAATAATAAAATAATAATTATTTGTTTGGCAGCAATTAGGTTATATCTGGTCCGAACTTCACTTTTAGTTTTCTTAAAATTTAAAATTCAAATTTATTTGGTAGTCATTTAGATTGTATTTAAATGCAATAGCGATGGCGTTTGCTAGAGAGAGCGACAGTGATAGCAACTGGCAAATGACAATTAGAGATAACAACCGGTTATTTTAGTCGGTGGCAATGGTAATAATTGCATCAATGGGGATTGATGGTTAGCTATTGTTGATAATTTTGAATTCTTTTTATAGTGAAAATTATTTTTTTTTGTACCATAATTTTTAGAAATAAAAAATCAAAAATTATAAAATGAAAATCGGTTCATCCAATATCAGTTTTGTTTGGATCTATAATTTTAAAAATTTTAAAGTCAAAAGCCTAGGAACTGGCAGTAACATCAAACAAGACCTTGGTATATCGGTTTGCTTGGTTTAGGTTGCTTCGTACGTCCAATTCGTTCATCAATTTTTTTTCCCCTTCCCTTTTTTACATTTGTAGGAAGATGAAAACATCCCTACATTCATTAGAGAAATGAAAATTTGATCAAAATATTGTGCCAAATGGTCAACTAAACAAAGAATGTGTGCTATTTAGGGCCTCTATGAGATCGTCAAGGTAAAATTTTAGAAGGTAAAAGGCAACGAAATCTAACACATGAGACACGTATTTTGTATACTATTTCTAATCTCTTAGATCATTTTGCAAATTTATTCCACTCAAATCAAGTCAATATCTGCAAGATAGACCATATGTCTCTGAGGATAGGAATACTTGGATCGTCGAAAATATTCTCCTGTCCGGATTTGATATATCTATCGTGAAGCCAACTCGGCGACCGATTGGATGGCAGCTTCAGTGGCCCAGCACGCTGGTGTTTAGATTTGACGGCTGGATGACCCCTGCCCCACTGTTTTACAGTAAATTTTATATTCTAATCTATATGGAATAATCCGTACTAGACTAATATGATTATCCGCTTATACCAAAAAAAAAAAAAAAAAAAATTCAAGACAATATCCGTAGAAGGCTATGCAAACTAATTCGAACCTCTTCACCATCTGTCATTAGCTTCTATTATGACCCAACACCCTGAGATAAATCTAAAACACAACAATCTGCCACAGCAAGCAAAGCATCTAACAATAGAAATATTTATTTATCTTAGATCATTCTAAACAAAATAATATAAAAAATAAAACAAAAAACTAATCATAAAATTCTTATAACAATAGGATAACATAAAAATAAACACTACAAGGAAACACCGAAATAGCGAGGCCATTTTAGCGACGCATTTTTGAGTCGCTAAATTGTGACCAAATTGCGACGCCTCGGTGACAAAAATAAATAGCGATGTGTCACTAAATAGCATTAGCGACGCAAAAATTTAAAAATTTTAAAAAATCATTAATTTAGCGACGCAACAAAATGCATCGCTAAATAGCGACGCATTAACGATGCAAAAATTAAAAAATTTTAAAAAATTATTAATTTAGCGACGCAACAATATGCGTCGCTATTTAGCGATGCATTAGCGACGCATTTAATCAAAAATTTTAAAAAATTAATTTTTAATATTAAATAATTTTTAAAAATTATTAATTTAGCGACGCAAAAATATACGTCGCTATTTATCGACGCATTAACGATGCAATTGATAAAAAATAAAAAAAATTAATTTGTAATTTTTAATAAATTTAAAAAAAATCGTTAATTTAGTGACGCATTGGAATGCGTCGCTACATAGCGACGCATTAGCGATGCAAAATTTTAGAAAATTTTAAAAAATTATTAATTTAGCGACGCAATAAAATGCGTCACTATTTTGCGACGCAATTAATAAAAAATTTTAAAAATTTAATTTTTAATATTAAAAAATTTAAAATCGTTAATTTAGCGACGCAAAAAAAATGCGTCGCTAAATAGCGATGCATTAGCGATGCATTTGACCAAAAAAATTAAAAAAATTAATTTTTAATTTTAAATAATTTTAAAAAATCATTAATTTAGCGACGCATTGAATGCATCGCTAAATAGCGATGCATTAGCGACACAAAAATTTAAAAAATTTTAAAAAATCGGGATCATGGTTCGGATGGATTGCAACCGTCGGATCGTCGCCGATCGGATGGATCACAATGGTCCGATCGATTATCGCCGATCTGAATCATGGCTCGGATCGATCGCAACCACTGGATCGTCATCGATCGTATGGATCACAACGGTCTGATCGATCATCGCCAATCGGTATCATTGCTTGGATAGATCGAAACCGTCGGATCGTTGCCGATCGGATAGATCGCAATGGTCCAATCGATCATCACCGATCGGGATCATGGCTCGGATCGATCACAACCATCGGATCATCTTCGATCGGATGGATCGCAACGGTCCGATCGATCATCGCCGATCCGGATCATGGCTCGAATCGATCGCAACCGCTGGATCATCGCCGATCGGATGGATCGCAATGGTCTGATCGATCATCGTCGATCCGGATCATGGCTCGGATGCATCGCAACCATCGGATCATCGCCAATCGAATGGATCGCAATGGTTCGATCGATCATCGCCTGTCGTGATCATGGCTTGAATCGATCGCAACCGTCAGATCATAGCCGATCGGATGGATCGCTACGGTCCGATCGATCATCGCTGATCCGAATTATGGCTCAGATGCATCGCAACCATCGGATCGTCGCCAATCGGATGGATCGCAACGGTCCGATCGATCATCACCTGTCGGAATCATGGCTTGGATCGATCGCAACCATCGGATCATCGCCGATCGATGGATCGTAACAGTCCGATCGATCATCGCCGATCAGGATGATGGCTTGGATCGATCGCAACTGTCGATCGTCTCCGATTAGATGGATCGTAACGGTCCGATCGATCATCACCGGTCGGGATCATGGCTTGGATCGATCGCAACCGTCGGATCATCGCCGATTGGATGGATCGCAACGGTTCGATCGATCATCGCCGGTTGGGATCATGGCTTGGATCGATCACAACCATCTGATCATTGCCAATCGAATGGATCGCAACAGTTCAATCGATCATTGCCGATCGGGATCATGGCTCGGATCGATCGCAATCGTCGGATCATCTCTGATCGGATGGATATTAAATATAATAAACTATAATAATGTCGTGATAAAATAAATATTATAAATTTAATATTTTAAAATTTATTGCGATGCAATTTATATGCGTCGTAATATGCGACGCCAAAAATATGCATCGCAATATTGCGACGCATTTCGAATGCGTCGCAGTATTAATTACTTAATATAATTAATATTATATTTTTAATTTAAAATATATTGCGACGCAAATGCGTCGCAATTTTCCTACTAAAACACCGCGTAGGTGGGAAATTAGCGACTAAACAGCGAGGCATTCGATTGCGACGCAATATTAAATTTAACCATTTCAATTTTTAATATTTTATATTTTTTTAAAAAAATTAATTAGCGACGCATTAGCGACTAAAATTACGTCGCTAATATTTTTAAAATTATTATTAAATATTGCGATGCAACGTCGTTGCGTCGCAATATTACGACGTAATAGAATGCATCGTTGAGAGTCGCTATTTGCAACGCAATTGCGATAAAATTCATTCTGTGACGAGACTTGCAGCGACGCGATAATTGCGTTGCTAATGCGTCGCTAAAGCCAGTTTAGCAACGCATTAGTGATGCATTTTGGCGTCGCTAAATTTAGTTTATGTTGTAGTGAAAACAAGTCTTAATTAACTCCTAAGATAACTAGATCAACTGATAGGACCAATTTCTACTCAGAGTCGCCTACTTAGGGTCCTTCATTTCTTGGTCTCTAGAAAAATAATTTAATGAGTCACACTCAGTAAATAGGACTAATTATAAATTTATAATTCAAAAAGTTAATACATGTAAAACTTTCATGAGCCTAGCATGTATAATTGTTAACTTACATATCTTAAAAATACTTATAGTTTTTGACGCATTTATGAATTGATCTTTTATAATATACTATCATTTATTTCAAATTTCATATTATCATAATTAAAGTTTACATGTCCTTATTTGTTAATGTTTTATATTATCAAGTTATCATATCATCTTAATCATTGTTTCAAATTATCATTTAAGATTACATATTATCTTTTTACTGATATGCAACAATCATGTACTACAGTCATATATATCCATATGACAGGGCTAAAGCATCATAATTAACCTCGTGGATAAAATATATCCTCCACATATATTCTCTATGGAGATAGATCGTCAAGTCATATCATAGTAGACCAAGAGTACCACATTTTATTATTTTGTATTCATTTACACTCAATTATTCCATGATTATTCATGTAATCCCTTAGATAATAACACATATTTATATAGATATATTATTATTATTATTAGTGGTTATTATTACTTTTGTTTCCATAATAATATAAATTTTAACTTCTATATTCTACTTATTTGAATCAGTAGTTTTAGTTTTTATTTTATTCTAGTTTATTTTATTATTATTTTTTATATATTCAAAAGTTAATCAATGACAAAAGGCACTAAAATTTTATTCTATTGCACATAATAAAGCAACAAAAGTTAATTACATACAACTTAACTCATCTAAGTCATTTTCCAACTATATGGGGTCGGTTACATTAATCTGCTTCCTTTTACTCTACTCTATTTAGGACTAAGTCGATGCTCAAATAATAAAATTTAATTACATAATATTAATAATAGGTTAATAACTATTAGCATCCAATTAATCATGTAAAATTGAAACATTAACATTATTATAAAAATATGTTTAAATTGAACAATTAATTATAATTATTAATTTATAATTAGCATACTTATCTTACTTGCTAATCCATCAGGGATCAAGTCAATTTGGGCTCTTGACCATCTCAGCTTAATATCTAATTTAAGAATTTTATATTTCAATATCATGACAATTAACATTTAATTTCCAAAATAGCCAACTTAGGCTAAGCCTCGACCCAACCCTTATCTTACTTAGACTTGGTTGCACCAAATACTAGGCTAGTGCTTAATCAAACCTAGACCTAAAATCACTCATCCTTTATCTTAATCATAGTTAAACCAACTTCCAACCTAACACATGTTATATAATTAAATAATAATAATTAAACAAAGAAACTTAGAAAAAAAATATTAAAATATATTTTTCTTATTTCATATGTATATCAAATACAACTTCATACCATCTATTTATAAATAAATAAATAAAAAATATTACATTCATCAAAATTAATAAAAATTTACATACCAATACATAACCTTTTCATAAAATATCAATCGACATTACGTAGAGATAACCTCCTCTTAGAATACAACGTAACCCGTACGTGCAAGGCCACGGCTACAAGGAATCCGACGGTTTCTAAACCCGTCTTCTTCCTCTAAGCTCTCAACCCGAGCGACACCAAGGCCGCTCAGCGCCGGCTCTAGCCAGCCTTAGCGGCGACGGCAAGGTTCTCAGACACCGGCCACGATCGGGTCTAACCTCTCCAGTGGGGATCCAATTGTGTCCAAGTCCATATTTAACACATCAAACCACCTTATTTCTTCCCCAAAGAACAAGTTCAACGTTCGATAGCAAAAACTCCACAAATCAAAAGGTCTTAAGGCCTAAAATTCATCCAACCCTCAACCACTGATAGATCTTGATCCTAGCATGGGTCCGATCAGCACTCGACCCTTGATCAACCACCAGACATGGCCGTATGGCCGATTCCTGCCAAAAAATAGGGCATCTCAACTCAACCTCATCCTCATTCCGATGATTGCCCGTGACCCACTGGAATCTAGGTCCCCAAAGAGAGAAGAGGAAGGAGAGAATGAAGTTTTACCTACTGAAGTTGTTGCTAGGGTACAGGAAGACGCCAGCGATCCAAACTCTGTTTTTCCCCAAGCTGAAACAGAGCTACGCTAGCACCTTACCTCTCATTGATATTTCACCAAAGATCTCATACTAATCATCTTGTGGATTCAAGGAGAGGACCTGAAATTCTAATCTTACCTGGAATCTGTTCTCAGGCTCAAGGAAGGAGACTGCTCCTTCAATCTCCTCTTCCTTCATGGCTTCGTTTGAGGCCTCACAATTTGCCTTCAAGATCTTCTTTTGAGCTTGCCATGCCACATACCCAAAATTTTGAGCTAGAATGACAATTCGCTGCATGCCTGATATGCAAGGCATTCCGAATCATGACACTTCAATTAATAAAGGTAATATCAATAGATAATTCAAGTCCATAATATTAATACAAACCATAACTATAAGGTTTTTGGCTAAAAGCCCTACAAACAAACACCACTGGGAATACATCAACATAATGGTTCTAATTTATTTTAATAGAAGCTCATCAACCCCATAATTCCTTCTTCAATCTTGTAGCTCTGAAAAACATTATGAGATTTACATGAGCTCACACTCAATAAGTAAGCCTATTATAATATAATATAATCATATATCATTTCAAGATATTATCAAATCATATTTACATGTAAAAAGCTTTATCATTTCAAGATATTATCAAATCATATTTACATGTAAAAAGCTTCATCATTTAAGATATTATTAAATCATATTTACATATAAAAAGCTTCATCATTTCAAGATATTATCAAATCATATTTACATGTAAAAAGCTTCCATTTTCAAATACATTTATCATGTTATCAGAACATGCATATCATCAGCTCAAATAATTTTGGAAGCTTAATTATACAATAAATGCCAAAATATGCAATGTAACAAACCCACTGTATTTATATAATCACTATTTTCTTATGTGTCCCATGGCCCTACAACACTCAACTGGTGCATCACTCTTAAATGTCCCCTAAGATGAAGGGTCCTGGTACCAGCGTTATGCCATATCATAATCAAACAGAACACATCTTACAGATGTGTCCTCCACATATCTTTTCTATGGAGATGGGTCCCATATCATAATCAATCAGAACACACCCTACAGATGTGTCTTCACATATCTTCCCCTGTGGAGGTGGGTCACATATCACTTGGCATTTCACATCATTTCATATCATATAAGAACCGCGGTGACACATATAAGTATAATTCAATATCATTATCATATTTGCATGTTACGCATCATGCATCATCATAAACATAAGCTTCTCACACACATATACAGTGGTTTGTACATTCATAGCATAAAAATACATCAACAGTATCGTATATTTTGCAAAGCCAAAATAACCACATCCTTCAATTTTTGCATATTTATAATCACTACTTTGCAAAATATTAGCAATCATATAATTATCTCAATAGTACCAACATATTTTGCAAGGTCAAAGTAATTATATTTTTGCATATACACATATAAGCCATTTCTTGCAAAATATTACCAGCTACAATAGTCATAGCAAATACTCAATTATAAATTCATGGTACTATTTATTAATTCAAATAGTCAATATAAATGAAACTCCATTTTTCTCATTCAATAAATATGCATACGGCTATAAATCAAACGATTTATAAATTAAATAATTTATGAAATCATCATAATTGGCTTACTTACCTCAGTATGCTAATCCCAAACAATAAACCAGCTATTTGGACATTAAGTACCTATAGGTTTTGGTATACGTTCGATGAGCATCATGGCATCATGCAATTCCCCAACACACCCAAGACATCAACCAGGATAACATAATGTTCTGAATTAGGAAACACCCCATAAACATCGTACATGCTATCAAAAATCCTTCTCCCCTCCTCAACCAATCCAGCATGGCTGCAAGCAAACAAGATAATACAAATACAACACTGTTCGGTCTGAATGATGATTCAATCATATGTTCAAATGTAGCAATGGCTCTGCTCACTACAAGAAAATACTGAAATAGCGACGCCAATTTAGCGACGCATTTTTGCGTCGCTAAATTGCGACCAAATTGCGATGCCTCAGCGACAATAACAAATAGCGATGCCAAAAAATTGTGTCACTATTTAGCGACGCAATAGCGACGCAAAAAACTTAAAAATTAAAAATTTATTAATTTAGCAACGCAATAGCGACGCATACCTCAAAAAAATTTTAAAAAATTAATTTTTAATTTAGCGATAAAATAGTGCATCGCTATTTAGTACGCAATATTTTCGTCGCTAAATAGCGCATTAGCGACGTAAAAAATTAAAAAAATTAAAAAAATCAATTTTTAATTTAGTGACAAATAATGCATCGCTATTTAGCGACACAATACTGCGTCGCTAAATAGCGACACATTAGCAACGCAAAAATTAAAAAAAATAATTTTTATTTAGCGACGCAAATAATGCGTCGCTATTTAGCAACCATTAGCGACGCAAAAAATTAGAAAATAAAAAAAAGTTAAAAAATAATTTTTAATTTAACGACGCAAATAATGCGTCGCTATTTAGCGACGCAATATTAACGTTGCTAAATAGCGATGCATTAGCGACGCAAAAAATTAGAAAATAAAAAATAAAAAAAATTAATTTTTAATTTAGCAACGCATTAGCGACGCCAAAAATGAAAAAATTTAAAAAAATTATTTTTTAATTTAGCGATGCAAATAATGCATTGACCCAAAAAAATAGCGATGCATTGATCCAAAAAATTAATTTTTAATTTAGTGATGTAATAAATCAAAATTTTAAAAATTGTTAATTTAGCGATGCAATATTTGCGTTGCAATATACGACGCATTAGCGTTCTGAGTGTGCTTGCAGAAGTACTTGAGCTGATCCAGAGTGCATTGTCCAAGGGTTTGCCCTAACAGCAGGAATAGCTAGTTGATAGAATGCTTCTTGGACGCCATCACGGGGTGCACGGAGCCGGGCTGGCCGCAAGACCGGCAATTCAGAAACGACGGGTTCATCCACGTGTTCGGCACGGTCATGCATATCATGCTTCGTCGCCAGGACGAACGCCACCACCTCGGCGAACTTGGATGGAATATCGTAGCTGAAGACCTCGCGAGTCTCGCAGCGCCTGCACTGAACATCGCCGATGATCTCTGTCATGTTTAGGGAGCGAAGGTAGCTGAGGGAGTGGACGATGGTGCGCGGTCGTTGCCCATAGGAAGGGAGGAAATAAGAGGAAGTAACAAGCGAGAAAACATAAAGGTTTGTGTTCTTGAAAGAGAAGGAAATAAGTGGAAAATGGAAAGACCAGAGGTTTATTCCTCGAAAGCGAAATTAAGAGAGAGAGATATTAAGATGGAAAAAAGGCGTAAAAATCAGGGTTAGGTTAGGGTTTAAGAAGCTTGGAAAGCAGAGGGGAGCGTGCAAAGAAAGAAAGAGATAACATTGAGATAAAAATGAAGCGACAAGGAATAAAAGAAGGAAAAATAAGAGATAGATATATATTGAAAAGAAGTAACAGTCGGATCATGGCTTGGATCGATCGCAACCGTCGGATCATCGCCGATCGGATGGATCGCAATGGTTGGATCGATCATCGCCGATCAAGATAATGGCTTGGATCGATCACAACCATCGGATCGTCGCCGATCGGATGGATCGCAATAGTTGGATCGATCATCGCCGATCGAGATTATGGCTTGGATCGATCGCAACCATCGGATCGTCGCCGATCGGATTGATCGCAACAGTCGGAGATCGATCATCGCCGATCGGGATCATGGCTTGGATCGATCGCAACCGTCGGATCGTCATCGATTGGATTGATCATAACGGTCCGAGATCGATAATCGCCGATCGGGATCATGGCTTAGATCGATCGCAATCGTTGGATCATCACCGATCGGATTGATCGCAATGGTCTGAGATCGATCATCGCCGATCAGGATCATGCCTTGGATCGATTGTAACATCAGATCGTCGCCGATCAGATTGATCGCAATGGTCAGAGATCGATCATCGCTAATCGGGATCATTGCTTGGATCGATCGCAACCATCGGATCATCGCCGATCGGGATCATGGCTTGGATCGATCGCAACCGTCGGATTATCGCCGATCGGATTGATCATAATGGTTCGAGATCGATAATCGCCGATTGGGAATCATGGCTTGGATCGATCGCAACCGTCGGATCATCGCCGATCGAATTGATCGCAATGGTCTAAGATCGATCATCGCTGATCGGGATCATGCCTTGGATCGATCGCAACCATCGGATCGTCGCCGATCGGATTGATCGTAACGGTCCGAGATCGATAATCGCCGATCGGGATCATGGCTTGGATCGATCGCAACTATCGGATCATCACAGATTGGATTGATCATAACATTATGGTCTGAGATTGATAATCGCCAATCGGGATCATGGCTTTGATCGATCGCAACCGTCAGATCATCGTTGATCGGATTGATCGTAACGTTACGGTCTAAGATCGATAATCGCCGATCGGGATCATGCCTTGGATCGATGCAACCGTCGAATCGTCGCCGATCGGATTGATCGTAACGGTCAGAGATCGATCATCACGATTGGTATCATGGCTTGGATCGATCGCAACCGTCAGTTCGCCGCCAATCAGATTGATCGCTATGGTCAGAGATCGATCATCGCCGATCTGGATCATGGCTTGGATCGATCACAACCGTCGGGTCGTCATTGATCGATTGATCGTAACGTTACGGTCTGAGATCGATAATCATTGATCGAGATCCTGGCTTGGATCGATCGCAACCGTCGGATCGTCGCTGATCGGATGGATCGCAATCGTCAGAGATCGATCATTGCCGATCGGTATCATGGCTTGGATCGATCGCAACCGTCGGATCATCGCCGATCGGATTGATCGCAACGGTCGAAGATCGATCATCGCCGATCGGGATCATGGCTTGGATCGATCGCAATCATCGGATCGTCATCGATCGGATTGATCATAACGTTACGGTCCGAGATCGATAATCGCCGATCGAGATCATGGCTTGGATCGATCGCAACCATCGAATCGTCGCCGACCAGATGGATCACAACCATCGGAGATCGATCATCGCCGATCGGTATCATGGCTTGGATCGATCGCAACCGTCGGATCGTTGCCGATCGGATTGATCGCAACCGTCGGAGATCGATCATCGATGCCGATCGGGATCATGGCTTGGATCGATCGCAACCGTCAGATCATTGCCGATCGGATTGATCAGAATAGTCCGAGATCGATAATCGTCGATCGGGATCATGACTTGGATCGATCGCAATCATCGGATCGTCACCGATCGGATTGATCGCAACGGTCGGAGATCGATCATCGGTGCCGATCGGGATCATGGCTTGGATCAATCGCAACCGTCGTATCGTCGCCGATCGGATTGATCGCAATGGTCGAAGATCGATCATCGCCGATCGAGATCATGTCTTGGATCGATCGCAACTATCGGATCGTCACCGATCGATTGATCGTAACGGTCCGAGATCAATAATCGCCGATCGGGATCATGGCTTGGATCAATCACAACCGTCGGATCAAAATTAAATATATCAATATATTAAATTATCATTTTGTAATATTAAATATAATAAACTATAATAATTACTTAATAAAATTAATATTATTAAATTAATTTTTTAAAATATTTAGCGACGCATTTTATGCATCGCAATATTGCGATGCATTCATTATGCATCACAATATTAGTTTTATTAATTTAAAATTAATATTAGTTTAACAAACTAATATTGCAATGCATTCATTGTGCGTCGCAATATTGCGACGCATATACAATGCATCACAATATTAGTTTTAAATTAATAAACTAATATTGCGATGCATTCATTATGCATCGCAATATTGCGATGCATATACAATGCATATACAATAGTTTTAGTTTTAATAAACTAATATTGACGCATTCATTCTACGTCGCAATATTAGTTTTAAATTTATAAACTAATATTGCGACGCATTCATTGTGCATCGTAATATATTGCGATGCATTCATTGCGCGTCGCAATATTAGTTTTAAATTAATAAACTAATATTGCAACGCATTCATTATGCATCGTAATATTGTGATGCATATACAATGCGTCGACACAAATCTAATGCGTCGCTAATTTTCCGCCAAAATGTCTATTGGTGGCAACTTAGCGACGCAATCAGCGACGCATAGTCTTAGCGATGGATTAGCGACGCAATTATGCTTAATGCGTCGCTAATCCTAATTCATAAACCCCCCTCTTCTTCTTCCTCCTCACGAGCCCGAACCCCCCCCCCACCGGTGTCTCCTTTCTCCTCCTCCCTCTTCTGCTCTCAGCACCGACGACCTCGCCGGCGGGCCTATTTTCATGTACCCTTCCCTCCCTCCCTCCCTCCCTTCCCGTTCCGGGCAACGCGTGCAACGCCGTGGGCCACGGTGGCCAGGCCACCATTAAAAAAAAATTTGGTATAAGAGGGGGTTTTTTTCCCACCCCCCATTCCCTCCTGTTTCGACCACGGCGTTGTGGCCGTCGTCCCCCGGCCGGCAACGCGGTGGCCTGCTCACGATGGCCAGGCCACCGTTTAAAAACAAATTGCAGGGGGGTTCCACCGCCCCCCACCGACTCCTGTTCTGGCCACGGCGATGGCCATGGCCATGGCCGTTGTTGCCGGCCATGGCCGTGGCCGACAACTCGGTTGCCTAGCCACCTTTAAAAAAAAAAGACCGGGGGGAGGGTTTCCCCACCCCCTATCGTTGCGGGCCACGGCGACGGCCTTGGTCGTCCTGTCCGGCCATGGCCGTGGCGTGGCCGACAACCACGGCAGTGGCCGTGGACAACCACGGTGGCCAGGCCACCGGTTAAAAAAAATTTTATTATAAAATAATATTTTATAATATTACAAAATTTATTATAAAATACAAAATTTTTTATAACATAATATTTTTAAAACAAAATATATTGTTTATTATAAAATAATAAAATTTATTATAAAATAAAAATTTTATAATACAAAAAATTGCATAACTAATTTTTTAATTAATACAAAAAATTTATTATAAAATAATATTTTATAATATAAAATATATTGCATAACTAATTTTTCAACTAGAAATTAATTAATTAATATTATAAAAAATATTCTTAGTAAGTTGTTTTGATATTATAATCTTAATAATTTATTCGATCATATTATTTTATAAAAAAAAGGAGTTTCTTTCCCCAACCCCTCCCATGAAAAAAAAATATAATAAATATAAATGGGTTCCCCCCCTTTCTTGCCGGCCACGGCAGTGTCTGTCGTCGCCGTGCACGGCCTTGGTGGCTACCGTCCGCGGCTTGGCCACGGTGGCCGATCACGGGCATGATAAAAAAAATAATTCCGACCCTCATAGAAGTCTCATTCGGCTATTTTTTAATTAATATAAAAATGTATTATAAATTAATATTTTATAATATTATAAAATATTTTGCATAACTAATTTTACTGATTAAATTAATTAATTAATATTATAAAAATATCACTAGTAAGTTGTTTTGATATTTATTCTTAATAATTTATTGGATCATATTATTATATCACTTAAATTTAGAGAACCTCTATAGTAATATCATTGTATATATAATAATATATTATAATAAAATTAAAATACACTATAGTATATATAAAAATTTTATAAAAATTTTTATTATGTGATATTATAATATTAGATTATAATGATTTTATAATATCAGTATATGAACTATTTTGTGTTTGATGAAATCTTAAAATAATATGAGGGTTCTAATTTTGTTGTAATTATATTGTGATATTATAATGATTTTATAACATTATATTATTGTAATAATTTGAGGGTTCTAATTTTAAAATAATGGGTGCGCGGGCATGGTGCTCCCGACCACGTGGCCACGGGCCGGCCACGTGGCCATCCCGCCCGACCACGTGGCCACCCATCCTGTTATGTCTTGATTATTTACATTCTATGATGTATTAGATTAATATTTAAAAGTTTTATTATTTATTTTTTATAGCTGTTTATGCAATAATATTTGTGCATTTGTAGTTATTTACAATTGTTATGTCTTGATTATTTACATTTTGCTTCAAATTGAATGATGCATTAAATTATGTAATGCTAGAATGAAAGTCTTGTTGTAGTTTTATTTAATTTTCAGCATCGAATTAGTAGTTTCAATGATTTATATTTTAGTCTTCAAACATTTATATTGGACATAATAATCTTAAGAAGTCAGTGACTATATATAGAACACTATTCTATATATATATAATTGACAAGAATTTATGAATAACAAGCATAAATTCGATTGTCTTTGATTTCCATATTATTTCTCACAGCACTATAACCTTTAGACCCGTTTAGTCTTGCAAATTCTCAAATTGTCCTGGTGGACAGTTTGAGAATATTTTTTGCGATATGTTAGTCTGCTATTAATCATCGTTGGTTGAGATTGCGGTTTGTATTTGCTCATACGTTCTCCTAGTGTGGCATATATGCCACACATTTAGGAGAACATATGGGGAAATGCTGCTGAAATTTCAACGTAAACGATCGATGATAATTAATAGCAGAATAACATATCACAAAAAATATTCTTGAATGGGATAGGGCCTTACCTTTTAGACATGGAGTGAAGGTGGAATTAATTTAGGACACTTGATTGCTTGTGAAGTCTCATGATTGAACGGACCGCCTTGCGGCCGGCCCGAACCCAAGCCCTAGCATTAGCCTGGCATGAACCTGTGCCTCGTCCTTGCTAGCACGCCAAGGATCGTAGCCGTGGCCCGGCCTTGCAGGGTAGGGACCTTAGTTGTGTAAAAAAAATTGGTTTAGTTATAAATGATTTAAATAGTTGTTATTTACCTTAGTTGTGTAAAAGAAATAATTTAGTTATATATTTAGTAATGCTAATATAGTTTTATATGTGGTTTCCTTTAATGGTTTACCAGAAATTGTATAAGTCGGTCAAAAATGAGCGGGGCTCGCTCGTGGATGTATGCAAGGATAAAAGATGGCTTGCTTAATCCAGATTTTCTGAATGGATTGGAAGAATTTATCGCATTTGCATGTAGCCAACCTGAATGGATGGATGGGCCTAGGATTAGGTGCCCATGCAACTTCACAGGTGTCAGAATAAAGCCTACAGAGATGTTGAAACTGTTAAGGTGCATTTGTGTAAAAAGGGGTTTGTTCCTGATTACGATGTTTGGTACTGTCATGGTGAACCAGAGGAAATTCCAGCAGTTGTTACAAGCCAACAAGTGTCAATTCCCGTAGATGAACCATTTGTGAATCTAAACACATATGAAGAAATGGTGATGAATGCATCGGGTAATGAATTCAATCAGAATACATTTATGGAAGAACCAAATCCAGATGCACAACAATTTTATGATATGTTGTGCTGCAAATCAAGAATTGTATCCTGGTTGTGAGGGTCATTCCCAGTTGTCTACGGCTGCTCGGTTGTTGAATATTAAGGCAGAACATCGATTATCAGAAAAGGCGTTCAATTCTGTAGCTGGGTTAATCAAGGAAATTTTGCCAAATGATAATGTTGTAGCAGACAGTTTTTACTCAACGAAGAAGTTGTTGCGTGGGCTTGGGCTCCTAGTTAATAAGATCGATTGTTGCTTGAACAATTGTATGATATATTGGGGTGAAGACTCAGAGCTGAGATGGTGTAAGATTTGTGGGCAATCGAGGTACAAAAATGGCGAAGGGGGAGCTAGTACAAGTAGGAGGAAAAGTGTGCCTTACAAGAGGATGCATTACTTTCCTCTTACTCCACGCTGCAGAGATTATACAGATCTGAGGCTACAGCTGCTGATATGAGATGGCATGCCGAACATGAATCTAAAGAGGATGAAATGCGGCATCCATCAGATTCAAAAGCTTGGAAGCATTTCAATGAAAATCATCCTGATTTCGCTGAAGATATAAGGAATGTGAGATTAGGTCTTTGTACCGATGGCTTCCAACCATTTGGTCAAGCGGGGCAACAGTATTCATGTTGGCCTGTGATACTGACTGTATATAACCTTCCTCCATGGAAGTGCATGAAAGATACTGTTTTTGACAGTTTTGGTTCCAGGACCATCAAATCCAAAGGAAAAGATTGATGTCTTCCTACAACCGTTGGTGGCCGAATTGAAAATGTTGTGGGAAACAGGAGTCATAGCCTACGACATTTCTATGAAACAGAATTTCATCATGAGAGCTGCTTTGATGTGGACAATAAGTGACTTCCCGGCATATGCAATGTTGTCTGGTTGGAGCACTGCTGGACGTCTGGCATGCCCTCATTGCATGTATGATTCGGATGCATTTACATTGCAGAAGAGTGGTAAGCAGTCATGGTTTGATAATCATAGGAAGTTCTTGCCTCCAAATCATCCTTACAGGCGTAACTTGAACGCCTTCCGAAGAACAAAGCAGTCACAAAATTTGCCGAACCGGTTAGGTCCGGCACGGATATATTTGATACTATAGAGCATTTGGGGTTGAGGTATGCTTGGGAACCAGATGCAGATAGAATAAATGGCCGTATATGTAAAGAACATAACTGGAAGAAGCGGAGTATATTTTGGGATTTGCCGTATTGGAGCACAAATCTCATCCGGCACAACTTGGATGTTATGCATATCGAGAAAAATTTCTTTGATAACATATTTAACACGGTGCTAAACATCCCGGAAAAAAAAAGACACTGCAAAGTCAAGAGAAGAACTTAATCAGTATTGCAGAAGAGGTGATTTGAGGAGGAGTGCCGATGGACCTATCCTAAAGCCTGTTACACTCTTGACAGAAATTCATGAGAAGTTTTATGTAACTGGGTTAGAGGGTTAAAATTTTCAGATGGTTATGCCTCAAATATCGGTAGGTGTGTGGACATGCATAAGCTCAAGTTGTTCGGCATGAAGAGTCACGACTGTGCCATGTTTTCATGCAACGGTTATTGCCTATAGCTTTTCGTGAGTTGCTTCCGCACCATGTCTGGAAGGCATTGACGGAGCTCAGCTTGTTCTTCAAGGAGTTATCTGCCACAGTCATTACTTCTGCATCCATGGCAAGGCTTAAGGAGGAAATTCAATTATTTTATGCAAGCTGGAGCGAATATTTCCTCCCAGTTTTTTTGACTCAATGGAGCATTTACCGGTTCACTTGCCATACGAAGCGAGCATAGCTGGTCCCATGCAGCATCATTGGATGTATCCATTCGAGAGGTAAATATATATATACTGTAAGGAAATGAGTCCTACAGCCTATCGTCTAGCTTGTAGACGGTTATGAGTTGATGTATATGAACATGATTTATTTTGGCAGTACAGCATATAGTTTACATCTTCCAGTAGAATTCCAATATGTTGTAGTCCTTAGAGTTACATATATTCGACAATGGAGGAATTGTTGAGTAACTCTTAAATCTGTTCGCGCCAAATGATATGTTGTTATGGAGGACGACGACGTAATCAAGTATAGGTCGTTGTATGTCATATGGGTTGGTTTGTTCTCTTAAACCAAAGAATGTATAACACTGGTATGACATGCGGGTGAGTGTAGGAGTACATTCACTGAACAGTGACTCACCTCTGCCGAGTGCTCTACTGCCTTGAGCAACTCACAGAAAGGCAATGTGTATAAGTGTCCCTTTGACATGAGACTATCATGTTGACTTGATAAGCAACTCATTGTACTTAGGCACTGGACCACCCGATTTCTAATCCGGTGATGGAAGGTTGCTGGTGCAGTCAAGTACTTATTGGGTCAGTGATGAGTCAAGATGGGATTGTCCACTCTAAGTGTTAGAGAGAGTGCTCGAACTATGTTTCAATTTAGCAAAACCTTGGCCAAGGTAATCTTTGTGAGGTGTCACAAGATTCATTGCATTGAAACATACTTGGGTGATTTACTCGGAGTTGGCAGTTAACTCCGTATTCGCCCTGAGTACCAGGACAAGGGGATGAATTATGCGGCAACCATAGCCTGGGTTCCTGAATGTTGCCTTGTGCAAATTCGATCTATCCGGACATCGGGAACCATGGCTAGATGGTCACATCGATTAGTATAGGAAGCGTTCCTATGCTACCGACTTAGGTTCGAACCTATGGAGTCACGCACATAGTCGGATGAATTGTACGTAGGCATGATCACTGATTTGAGTGGGACTAAATCAGATGGGTCATACGGGGTTCGTTCTGGCTATGTCTAGCTAGCACTAGGCATTAGCAGCAGCACCTACTTCAAGGATGATTTGAGTTAGTCAGTAACTCAAATAGAATTTTGGGACATGATATGAATCTGGTATGAAGTTAATTTGAACCATGGAACAATGGTTGGTCTGATAACAGAGTGGTTTGGATCCGTGTTCGAAGTGGTTCGATCCGGATTTCCAATAGAGCCTCTGAAAGTTTATTTATGAATTTTGAATTCATAAATCACTTCGAATTGGAGCTCGGATAGGCCCAATGTGAAGTATGGTTCAAGAGCTACGAGTAGCTTCTTTCGGATTTGAATTTGGACTTCAAACGGAATTGATTGGATCAATTCTGTTAACATTAAGACATTTTAATTGATGAAATCTTACATGTGCTTCTTAGATTTCATATTAGTTTAATAGCCAAGCAACGGAGTTATTGATATATTGAGAGGATGCTCAAGGAACCGATCACTCCACGTTTCTCTTAGCTGGCTTGATTCCACGCATTGATTGAAGTCGTTTCACTTTTTCGATGCATTTGAGAGACACGTTGATGAAGTGGCTGCGGACTTAATGCGGTGAAGGTAACTGGCATTTAATTAAAGGGCTCTTACACGCATTTTTAATGCATATTCAATGTCGTATTTCATCATATATATAAAATACAAAGCAAAAAGGGGAACAAAGCAAAGAAGAAAATTTACATCTTTCTGTGAAAAGCTGATCGTCTGCAATCACATAAAGTCAGCAAGAAGTCCAATCAAGAAGAGATTGTCTCTTCTTAAGGAGAAGAGTTCTACTTCCATTGTTCTAGGATTCCGCCTCTGTCTACATACATCAGGCGTGCGTGTGATATAGAGGAGCGGCGCGTGTGGCTCTTGCAAGGCACAAAGAGGAACTTCTCTCTGCAGATCGGATCTGCTACGTTCGTCATCTACAGCTTCCGCATCGAGAGGTATTGTTTTAAACTTATTTTACATACTCTTAAATTTTAGATCTGCTAATATGCTTTAATTTATATTCAATGTGAATATTAAAATTGAATTACATGCTTTCCACCTTGAGATCCTGTGCGTAGGAAAAGCAAGTTTTTCCTTCAAATGGTATCAGCCAGGTTAAGGCTTAGGAATGCATGTATAAGCATAGTAGATCTGATAATATTATACATAAATAATCTAATGTAGATCTAAAGTAGATCTTATTATGATTAGTTTAGATCTATAGTAGATTTAAAAGGTTTTGCATGATGAGAGCATATTAAAGTTATTTAATGATGATTAAATATATTTTAGATGTAGATCTAATGTAGATCTTGCATGCTATGTTAAATTATATCTTGGATTGGGTATATTCACTAGGCAGTCCGGTCATAGGAGGTTTCATAGCCTCTATTTCTTTTTCAAGAAAGATTTCCTATGACGTGTAGGGTCCTAATATGAAAGAACCCATGAACGGATGTACATAATAGATGAAAGTAATAATGTTTTACAAAAAAAAAATTGAAAATGTTTTAAAATCAAACTCAAAATTGAAATTGGTTCAATTTGAAAAGGGATTAACTTAAGATCTAGAATTATGAATTAAAGACCTTAAGACATGATCATAAATCATGGCTAATTGGGTTAGCATGAATCAGGTTCTCTAATTGGGTTAGACCTAAGGTTAGATGAATTGGACTAAATTAGAAAAATTGAATCTAATCAAATGTTGAGTTAGGTATTTTCTTTTGATCCATCTAATTAGATTAGATTGATCAGTCCATACATCTAAATGGACTTGATTTGGGGCTCAGTGGATACCAAAGTCTTCAGGCAAATTTAATTGGGTTTGGTCAACCACTTAGTGTTTAGAAAGGTTCTGATCAAGGTCGCGGCTACCTCTCACCTGGCTAGTTGATTATCAGCTGGTGTCTAGGCAAGATGGTTAATGGCGCAACTCGGCCTTTTGATCAAGCCGGCCTAGCTAAGTGGTCCCACACTTGATTAGACTAGCCTATTGACTTGAGCTAACCTATGCTTCCTAAGGAAAATCAGTTTGACTGATTTAGGTACCCATGGACCAAATTAATGAACCCAACTAAATGGTTTAGTGAGAGAATACTTAAATTGGTCCATATCATTCATGTGTCACAAATTAATCAAACCCTCTAAAATTATTAGGTCCCTAAAGTGACTAAATTATGGGGATAATTAGGTCATAGCCTCCCATTAAGAGAGTGATAATGAGTCCAATGGCTAAGATAATTATTGGAGGCCCAAAGGCCTGGTACTCATCTGGTCTTTAGAATTATCATTCATATTATGATGGTTCAATGCAACTCTCTCAACGATGGTCAGGTGGGCCGGCCAAAGTCGGGCTTGACCAATTCTTGGTTAGAAGCTTGAACATGTCATGTTAATGGTTGGATCTAACCAGGACACCCAATAGGAGGCCCAAAGGTTGATTGGCGTGCAACCTGGGGCAAAATAAATTACTAGAAATTGTTTGGAAACAATTGGTTATGAACCTACCTTTAGATACATGTGGGTGGGCTGGCCAAAGTTGGGCTCATATGTAGTCTACTGGATTCTAGTACCCACTAAGAAATTAGGAGTAATTTCTCGGGTTGGAGGTAGGGGCCACCAACCTGAATAAAATAGTGGGAGGGCCTTAAACTATAAGTCCAAGTCTATAGGTTTAAATAAATCATGTATACTAATAAGTTTTTGGTTTTCCTTTCAGAAATGTCTACAAATTGTCACTTCGGTCACTGTTGGATAGTGATAAACTGACAGGTCCAAACTTCGATAGCTGGTATCGAAGGCTTAGGATAGTCCTAGAGCATGAGAGGATCCTTTATGTGATAATGGATCCTGCACCTGAGCAGCCAGCCCCTAATGTACCAGGTGTGGCCAGGGACACTTATCTGAAGTGGACCAATGACCGCACACAGTGCACTGCATAATGCTGGCTTCTATGAATGATGAGTTCAGTAGGAAATTTGAGGAGGCCCAACCGGAACAAATGCTCCAAATGTTGAAGGAATCTTTCGGGATGCCAGGCAACGTTGAAAGGTACAGAATGTCTAGTGCCATCTTCAACGCGCGTATGCGTGATGGGACTTCTGTCACCGATCATGTACTGTACATGATCGAGACGATAGAACGTTTGGGCAAACTTGGATTTCCTTTGCATGAGCAACTTGGGAAGGATGTCATACTGAACTCCCTGCCTAGCTCCTACCTGGACTTTCTCAGTCATTATAGAATGACGAAGCCTGCAGTAAACTATCATGGTTTGCTGGGTCTACTGCAGACTTTTAAGAAAGACCACCAGCTTCAAAAAAGTCAGTGAACTTGGTGGGAGGTTCGGGGGCAGGTCATCAACACCTTAAGAAAGGGATGAAGAAAAAAAAAATAAAAGAAAGAAGGTGCAACATGCTGGGCCTAGTCAGACCAAGAAGAAGAGGGCTAACAAAAGTCAGGCAGAGTGCTTCTACTGCAAGAAGCTGGGTCACTGGAAAAGGAACTGTCCCAGTACATAGCAACCCTAGATCCAAACAGGCCTAAGAAGAAAAACCAGCAAGGAGTTGCTGGACAAGGTATTTATATGATAACACCTTGTAATTTTTTATATGTGATACTACTAATTGGGTATTAGATACTGGGAGTCCAATTCATATTTGCAATTCTTTGCAGGGGCTTCGAATTAGTAGAAGATTCAAAAAGGTGAAAGATTCCTAAACGTGGGTGATGGAAGCCGAGTTCCAGTACTGGCGTTGGGAGTCGTGGAGCTTTATTTTGAATTTAATAAAATATTGCTTAGTGAATGTCACTATTGTCCTGCATTTTTATTTAATATCATTTCTGTAGGCCAGT
This sequence comes from Calamus simplicifolius, assembly GCA_900491605.1. Classification (NCBI taxonomy): domain Eukaryota; kingdom Viridiplantae; phylum Streptophyta; class Magnoliopsida; order Arecales; family Arecaceae; genus Calamus; species Calamus simplicifolius. The sequence goes on along the minus strand of UESW01000037.1, from coordinate 16,721 downwards.
TGGCTATTGAAGGATATGATTTTTTAATAAAGAAATATATTTTAAATATCATTATGAATGATGTATCAGTGATGTGGACAATTGAGCAATAGAATTTACCTTCTATCACAGCCTGTTAATGTATTATGCACTCCAAACAAATGCCCCAAAATAGATGATGTCGATGACTCATACCTTTGTCACTGTAGGCTAGGTCATATAAACAAGAACAGGATAAGGAGGTTAGTCAGAAAGGGGATCCTCAATAACATTGATTGTGAATCAATTAAAACTTGTGAATCTGTCTTCTTGGGAAAATGACCAAGTCACCTATTACTGAAAAAGGTGAAAGAGCCAATGAGATTCTAGGCCTCATACATACGGATGTTTGTGGACCTATGAATACTGCCTCTATGAGAGGGTTTAGCTATTTCATTACATTTACAGATGACCACTCCAGGTTCGGTTATGTCTTCCTAATGAGACATAAATCTGAATCGTTTGAAATGTTCAAATGATATCGTAGTGAGGTAGAAAAACAAACTGGAAAGAATATTAAAATCCTTCGGTCAGATCAAGAAGGTGAATATCTTTCTAATGAGTTTTTGACATATCTAAAGGAGAATGGGATTCTCTCTCAATGGACACCTCCAGGGACACCCCAGCTAAATGGTGTGTCTAAAAGGAGGAATCGAACCCTATTAGATATGGTTCGGTCCATGATGGGCTTTGCTAGTTTGCTTATCTCCTTTTGGGACACGCACTTGAGTCGGCCTGTTACATTCTTAACAGGGTCCCTAGTAAATCTATTGCTAAAACTCCATATGAGATATGGACGGGGCGTAAGCTGGTGCTCACACATCTTAGGGTCTGGGGTGTGTCCAGCTTATGTCAAGAGATTGTTGACGACAAGCTGAGACCAAGGTCTGATAAATGCCTCTTTGTTGGATATCCTAAGGAGTCTAAAGGATACTACTTCTACCACACTGAAGAACAAAAGTTGTTCATCAGTATGAGAGCCACCTTTTTAGAAAAGGAGTATCTTACTGAAAATGCTAAGGCTAATGTTGAACTTAATGAGGTTCGACAAGGAGAAGTACCTTTACACTCAGAAACCGCTATGGAACCGGCTTTGATTGGTTCAAACCCAAAGCCCATTGAGGTACCATTAAGGAGATCTGGTAGAGTACCACATCAGCCGGACAGATACTTCGGTTTCTTGGTCCGTGATGGGGATCCCATCGAACTTGATGAGAACGATGAGGACCCAATCACCTATATGGATGCGCTGCAAAGATCTGACTCTGAGAAATGCTAGAGGCCATGAAGTTTGAAATGGAATCCATGGAGATCAATAGTGTATGGACACTAGTTGATCCACCTGAAGGGGTAAAACCCATAGGGTGTAAATGAATTTTCAAGAGGAAACGGGGTGCAGATGGGAAGGTGGAGACCTATAAAGCCCGTCTGGTTGCTAAGGGGTATCGTCAGAGTTATGGCATTGACTATGACGAGACTTTTTCCCTGTAGCAATGCTCAAGTCCATTCGGATTATGCTTGCACTAGCTGCACATTTTGACTATGAGATCTGGCAAATGGATGTTCAAACGGCTTTTCTAAATGGAGAGCTAGAAGAGGAGGTGTATATGATACAGCCTGAAGGGTTCGCATCCACAGACGAGTCAAAAGTATGCAGGCTTCATAAGTCCATCTATGGACTCAAGCAAGCTTCTCGAAGTTGGAATAAACGTTTTGATAAATGTATCAAGACTTATGGCTTCATTAAGAACGAAGAAGAACCCTGCGTGTATAAGTGGGCAAATGGTTCCATAGTTGTATTTCTTGTATTATATGTGGATGACATTCTCTTGATTGGGAATGATATCCCTGCACTACAGGAATAAAGGTTTGGTTGCTGTCTCAGTTCTCCATGAAAGACCTAGGAGAAGCTTCTTACATCCTAGGGATGAAAATCTATAGGGATAGATCTAAGAAGCTGCTGGGATTGTCCCAGTCCATACATTAAGACTGTGCTGAAGAGGTTCAGCATGAATAATTCAAAAAGGGGCTATCTTTCGATACCATGGAATTACTCTCTCCAAGAAGGATTGTGCGACAACTCCTGAGGAGAGAGAGTACATGAGTAAATTTCATATGCCTCGGCAGTGGGTTCTATCATGTATGCTATGACATATACAAGACTAGACGTGGCACACTTACTAGGGATATTGAGTAGGTACCAGTCTAACCCAGGTGAAGCACATTGGAAGGTGGTAAAAACCATCCTTAAGTATTTGAGAAATACTAAGGACCAATAGCTCATTTATGGAGAACCTGACTTAAAACTAGTGGGGTACACTGACTCCAGTTTTCAGTCAGATAGAGATGACAGCAAAAGCATATCCGGATTTATCTTTACCCTCAATGGAGGAGCGATCTGTTGGAAAAGTTCCAAGCAAAACACAGTGGCGGATTAGTATGCGAGGCTGAATACATTGCAGCATCAGATGCAGCAAAGGAAGCTGTATGGCTACGAAAGTTCTTGGGCGAGCTGGGAGTGGTACCTACCCTGGAGAGTCCCATCCTAGTATACTGTGACAGCACGGGAGCGATTGCCCAAGCCAAGGAGCCAAAGTTGCATCAACGAACCAAGCATGTGTTGTGCCGCTACCACCTTGTACGAGAGATCGTGGAACGAGGTGACATCTACCTTCAGAAGATCAACAGAAAGGAAAACCTAGCTGACCCAATGACTAAAGCACTGGGAATCAAGGAGTTCAATGAACACAAGTGGAAGATGGGTATTAGATACTGTTCCGATTGGCTATAATTCAAGTGGGAGTTGTAAGAAAATTGTCCTACAACCAATTGTCTAGCTTGTAGACAGTTATGAGTTGATGTATATGAACATGATTTATTTTGGCAGTACAGCATATAGTTTACATCTTCCAGTAGAATTTCAATATGTTGTAGTCCTTAGAGTTACATGTATTCGACAATGGAGGATTGTTGAGTAACTCTTAAATATGTCCGCAGCCAAATGATATGTTGTTACGGAGGACGACGACGTAATCAAGTGTAGGTCGTTGTATGTCATATGAGTTGGTTTGTTCTCTTAAACCAAAGAGTGTATAACACTGGTATGACATGCGGGTAAGTGTAGGAGTTGTTGACCCAATTATTGATTTTGATGATTAATAAAAGACTTGAGTATTCATTTTGCTTCTAATAGATTTAATAAGTGTTTCAGGGATTAAAAATGTTTGATCACAATGGATAAAGAAACATATTTTGAATCAATGTTTTAAAAGAAACTTTCAAAGTTTAGAGCCTGGAGTCGACACCCAAATAGTCAGGAGCCGACCCCAAGGCGTATCAGAAGGTTTCTAGGATTTTGGCACGGCCTGGAGTCGACACCCAAGGTTTCGGAGCCAACTCCAATCTGAGATATAGAGAAGTGCATTCTGTTTCAGTTTTTGGAGTCGACACCTAGAATTCGGGAGCCGACACCTGAGATTTTGGGAGCCGACACCTGAGTTTCTGGAGCCGACTCTAACATGAGAACAGAGAGTGTGTTTTATGGACTTTTCTGGAGCCAAAACTTACAGTTTCCGGAGACGACTCCCAAAAGCGACGAGCCGACACTTACCTTTCTCGGAGCCGACTCCCCAACAACTTTTTCTTTACTAATTTTGAACACCCGACTTGGAGCCGACACCTAAAAAGTTGGAGCCGACTCCAACCTGTCAGGAACGGATTTTTCATCTGTCAGAACGTACTTCAACGGTAATATTTCTTTTCACCTAACTCTAACGCTATTTTCTTTGTGTGTAGAATAATCCAAACATCTCCAACGGCTATATTTCCACCTAAAACTTGGATTAAGAAATCTATAAAAGGAAAAAAATCGTCCGTTTGAAAGTGTGGAATAGAGGAAAAATAGAAAAAGGAAAAGAAATATTTGTGAAAAATCCAAAAATCTTGAGAGAGAAATCAAAAGGAAAGACTAAGAGCTTACATCAACCAATCCAAGAAGTCCAAAGAGAAATCCAAGGCATTCAAGTTCAAAATCAGAGGAATTTCCAAAGAAAAAAAAGCAAAAGCCCTGATTTTCCCAACTTCTCATCTGCAACTTTGTGAAGAATCTGAGCTGAGGCTGATTCAACATTTCAAAGGAGAAGAGAAAAGAAGAAAAGCTCAAATCAATTCGCTTCAAACAGGCTTTTCTTACCCTTGTTTATTTAATTGAATATTTGCTCATTTAAGGAGCTGTTGTTATTGTAAATTATTTTTCTTGTTTTTGCTAGTTCAATCAGGGGGATTGAATTAGTGGAGGTAGTATACCTCGGGTCAAGCTAGATTAGCTTGTGTTGGGTTTTGTGCTGGTGAGCCCGAAAACCAGCTGGGTTCGTTGTGATCCCGGGGGAAAACAACAAGTTTTGAGTTGTGAGCTTGTAAAACAACTCGGCTGTAATCAAGTAGATTATAGTGTGGACCCAAGTGGATACTTGGGAGTGGACGTAGGTGTTGGATACACCGAACCACTATAAAATCCTTGTGTTTGCCGTGTTTTAACTCTCTCTCTCTATCTCTTTATTTGTGCTTAATATTTATCTGCACTTAATCTCATTTATTCCAAAGCAATAGTTTTAAAAGGTTAAATTTTTAAGAACCCAATTCACCCCCCCTCTTGGGTTGCCATCTGGGCCAACAATTGGTATCAGAGCAAGTGCTCATTTTTATTTGATCAACGATCAAGAGCTAAAGATCCAAATGGCAGCTCAAGCTGGATCTTCATTTGCTGAAGGTCATTCTACTAATAGACCTCCTTTGTTTAATGGTTCAATTATTCTTATTGGAAAGCTAGAATGAAAATTTTTATTCAAGCTTTGATTATGAACTTATGGAGTGTATCATTAATGGACCAAGCACACCACACACTTGGTAGATGGTTCAATAGTTCCTAAACCCGAAAGGGATTGGAATGAAATGATAGGAAAATGGCTCAGCTTAATGCAAAGCCATGAATGTTTTATATTGTTCATTAGATGCTAATGAATTTAATCGAATTTCTACATGTATTTTCGCAAAAGAAATTTGGGATAGATTAGAAGTTACCCATGAGGGTACTAATCAAGTTAAAGAATCTAAAATTAATATTCTAGTGCAAAAGTATGAATTGTTTAGCATGGAACAAACTGAAACTATACATGCATGTACACTAGATTCACTGATATTGTAAATGGTTGAAAAGTCTTGGTAAGACCTACACTAACTCTGAACTTGTTCGTAAAATTCTTAGGTCACTTCCAAGATCATGGGAAGCGAAGGTGACTGCATCCAAGAAGCCAAGGACCTCAAACTTTACCTTTGGAGGAGCTACTTGGATCCTTGATGACTCATGAGCTAACCATGAACAACATCAAGAGGAGGAAGTCAAAAAGAAGAAAACAATTGCTCTTAAAGCTGCAGAAAAGTGAGAAAGCAGCAGTGATGAAGAAGAGGATGATGATGAGACAGCTCTCCTTGCTAGAAAATTTAAGAAATTCATGCAAAGAAGGAGACCCTTCCAAGAAAAATCTGGAACAAAAATGGAAGGAGAAAAGAAAAAGAGAAGGACAAGGACAAAGAAAAAGAGAAAGACCCCTTAATTTGTTATGAGTGTAAGAAACCGGGGCACTTTAGATATGACTGTCCTCAACTGAAAAAGCCTACAAGAAGAAGAAAAAGGCTATGTTGCAACTGGAGTGACAGCGATGAATCCTCTTCCGAGGAAGAACAAAAGAAGTTGCAAACATTTGCTTTATGGCAAACGACAATGAGGTAAGTTCTGAAACCCTTGTGATGATTTTACATTTGATGAATTATTGAAGCTTTAATGAACTAGTTAGTGATTTTAAAGTTTGAAAAAGAAAACAAATCTTTGAAAAATGATAATTTAAATCTTCAAAGAAAAAGATAATCTTACTCATGAAGTTGAAAAACTGAAATCTGAAAATGAAAATTTGACAAAAGAAAAGAATCAATTTCCAATGAAAATGATAATTAAAGAAGGAAGTTGATAAATATAAAAATATTAGTTGATAAATTTACATATAGTTCTGAAAAACTTAATTTATTATTGAGTAATCAAAGAGCTATATTTGATAAGGCTGGATTAGGATATAGCCTACATAAAACAAAAGTTGTCAAAAACTTCTTTAGAAAAGAACAAAATAAGATGATGTTACATGTCATTATTGTAACAAGAAAGGCCATAAATCCTATGAATGTAATGCAAGAAAAGTAACAAGAATTTAAGTAGTAAAGGAAAGAAAATATGGGTTCCCAAAGGAACAATCTTTTATGCTACTAACCATGAAGGACCCAAGAAGGCTTGGGTACCTAAATATAAACTTGATCATTTTTGCAGGAGTGTCTTGCGGCCAAAAGATCAAAGCGAAAGTGGTATCTCGATAGTGGCTGCTCAAGACACATGACGGGTGACAAGGATCAATTCATCACCCTTGAAGCAAAAGAGGAGGAGTTGTTACGTTTGGTGACAATGGCAAAGGCCAAATCATGGGTTTGGTAAAATTCAAATAACTCCCTCCACATATATTGAAAATGTTTATATGTAATGGTTTAAAACATAATCTAATTAGTATTAGCCAATTATGTGATAAAGGTTTTAAAGTATCATTTGAAGCTTCTATCTGCACTGTTTCTAATCCCATTGATAATAGCATTATTTATTGGAAATAGAAATGGCAATGTATACTTGATTGATTTAGACAATTTGTCTACTAGTAATCATTGCTTAGTTGCTAATAATGCTAATATGAATGAGATTGGTTGGTTATGGCATCGTAGATTAGGTCATGCAAGCACACACCTAATTTCAAAATTAATTAGAATGGATTTAGTAAAAGGTCTTCCACAACTAGATTTTGAAAATAACAAAATTTGTGATGCATGTCAATTTGGAAAACAAACTAGAAACTCTTTCAAAACTAAAAATATTGTTTCCACTTCTAGGCCACTTGAACTACTTCACATGGATCTTTTTGGACCTACTAGAACCACTAGTCTAGGAGGAAAGAAATATGGTCTTGTGATTGTAGATGATTATTCTAGATACACTTGGGTATTGTTTTTAGCTCATAAAGATGAGACCTTTCCATTATTTTTGAAATTCTTCAAGAAGGTCACAAATGAGAAAAACAACACCATAGTGTCTCTTAGAAGTGATCATGGCACTGAATTTGAAAATTTATTTGAAAAACTTTTGCATTGAAAATGGCATCCATCATAATTTTTCAGCACCTAGAACACCACAACAAAATGGAGTTGTAGAAAGAAAAAATAGAACTTTAGAAGACATGGCCCGTACCATGCTATGTGAAAGCAACTACCAAATACTTTTGGGCGGAAGCTATAAACACGGCATGTTACATTCTTAATAGAGCTTTAATTAGGCCAATCATTAAGAAAACTCCTTATGAACTATGGAACAATAGAAAACCAAACATAAGTTACTTTCATGCATTTGGTTGTAAATGTTTCATTCATAATAATGGTAAAGATAATCTAGGAAAATTTGATGCAAAATCTGATGAAGGCATTTTCTTAGGATATTCAACATCTAGTAAAGCCTATAGAGTGTTTAACAAGAAACTTAATTGTAGAAGAATCTATTCATGTATTTTTGATGAATCTTTAGCATCGAGTTCAGAAAGATTGATGATGAGGAAGATACAAACATATTAGAAAGAGATATTGAAAAATTGAATATAGATGTATCTTCAGATCATGAACAAGAAGCTAAAGATGATGATTCTCCTAGTGTTGATGTTGTTGATGCAAATCATAATGATGTAGATCTTCCTAGAGATTGGAGATATGCCTATGGTCATCCAAAAGAATTAATTATAGGTGATCCATCTCAAGGAGTAAGAACTAGATCATCAATGAGAAACATCAATAATCATCTTGCATTTGTATCTCAAATTGAACCTAAAACTATTGAAGAGGCTGAAAAAGATAATAATTGGATGTTAGCTATGCAAGAAGAATTAAATCAATTTACTAGGAATAATGTCTGGACCCTTGTAGATAGACCTAAAGATCATTCTGTTATAGGATCAAAATGGGTATTTAGAAATAAATTAGATGAAAATGGCATAGTAATTAGAAACAAAGCTAGATTAGTTGCAAAAGGATATAATCAAGAAGAAGGAATTGATTTTGATGAAACTTTTGCACCTGTAGCTAGATTAGAAGCAATTAGATTATTACTCGCATTTGCATGTCATATGCATATCAATTTATTTCAAATGGATGTTAAAAGTGCATTTTTAAATGGTTTTATAAATGAGGAAGTTTTGTTGAACAACCACCTGGTTTTGAAGATCATGAATTTTCAAATCATGTTTTTAAATTGCACAAAGCACTATATGGTTTAAAACAAGCACCTAGAGCTTGGTATGAAGATTAAGTAAATTTCTGATTGAAAATGATTTTACAAGAGGAAATGTTGATAAAACACTATTTTTGAAAAGAAAAGACAAGGATTTATTAGTAGTACAAATATATGTTGATGATATTGTATTCGGTGCTACTAACAATCTTTGTGTCAAGAATTTGCTAAGTTAATGCAGGGTGAATTCGAAATGAGCATGATGGGAGAACTCAACTTCTTCCTAGGACTTCAAATCAAGCAAAGCAAAGAGGGATTTTCATCAATCAAGCAAAATACACAAAGAACTTCTCAAGAAGTTTGGAATGGAGTCAATCAAACCCCTTGGAACACCTATGAGTCCTTCATGCAAATTGGACAAAGATGAAGATGGTAAGAAAGTAGATCAAAAATATTATAGAGGTATGATCGGATCTCTTCTTTACTTAACAGCTAGTAGACCAGATATCATGTTTGCTGTTTGTCTATGTGCTAGATTTCAATCTGAACCTAAAGAATCTCACTTAATTGCTGTGAAAAGAATCTTAAGATATTTAAGTGGAACTAAAAATGTAGGTTTATGGTATTCTAGAGACTCAACATTAAACTTGATTGCATATTCTGATTCTGACTATGCTGGATGTAAACTAGATAGAAAAAGTACAAGTGGTGCATGTCAATTCTTAGGAAGTAACTTAATCTTGGTTTAGCAAAAAGCAAAATTCGGTTGCATTATCAACTGCTGAAGCAGAATATGTTGCAGCTGGAAGTTGCTGTGCTCAAATCCTTTGGATTAAGAGACAACTTGAAGATTATGGCATAACACTTGATAAAACTCCTATTAGATGTGATAACAAGTGCAATAAATTTAACTAAAAATCCAATTCAACATTCAAGAACAAAACACATTGAAATTAGATATCACTTTTATAAGAGAACATGTAGCTAATAATGAAATTTGTCTTGATTATGTTAATACTGAAGAACAATTAGCTGATATATTTACAAAACCTTTGAGTGAAGAGAGATTTTGTTATCTTAGAGGTGAATTAGGGATTTGTGACCCTTTGGAATGATTTTGAAACTCTAAGGAATGACTATCTAGATTTCTATTAATTTCTTGAATTCCTTTCATAATTTTAAGGACAAATTATCTAGTCATTTGAGCAATTTGATTCTTCATATTCCAAAGATTTTTTCAAAATTTATTGACCTATTTTGACAAGTTTCAGATGTTTGAAACTCATTTATTTTTTCTGAAACTGTCAGTGGAGTCGACACCTCAGTTTGAGGAGTCGACACCTCTTCTGTGTCGCTCTCTGACCTTGGAGCCGACACCCGTATAAGTGGAGCCGACTCCAGTTCGAGCGCTGACTGTGTTAGCGATTTGGAGTCGACACCCGACTTTGCGGGAGTCGACACCTGGGGTCCCAAATTGACTTTATTAGGGCAGAGTCGACCTTCTCATTTTTATCTTTCAAATCCTTCCAAATCTTCTCCAAACTCTCTCCAAACTTCCCCAAATTCTCTCAAATCAACCATTCCTAAGGATCTATGGCACCTAAGCGAGAGGATCGGTCTTGGAGCTCCCAATGGGAAGCACGGCGAGGCGTCCCGTCCGAGCCGTCTCCAAGCGAGATTCTTCTTCAACCCTTCGGACAATCCTGGCCCCTCATCTCCTCAGGTAGATACCTTAGCGGGAGAGTTATTACCATGGGTAGGAAAGTGATTTTGATTTCTTTGAGTCCGAGGGTTTTCATTGGAAATCAATTAAAGAGCTAGGCTGGGATAAAGTGTGTTCATTGGATGTTCCTACTATCCGGCCCTTGTCAAGGAATTCTACTTCAATTTATCAAGAGGAGATGGTGGATTGTAAGTTCTGTTAGAGGAAAAGAGTTCACCTTACTTTTCAAATTAGGAAATCTTCTAAGCATTCCTATCACTGGATTAGTTGCATTCACAGTGAGAGGTCAGATGCTCTATCAAGGATGTTAGGAAGAGAAGTAACTGAATTTGAAGAGGTTAGGGCTAACCAATTGCCCTTGGAGCTTAGGTTACTTCATAACATTGCAGTAGGATTTATTTCCCTAAGACGGCCGATTTGAGTATGTCTCGGAGCGAGACATTGTGTGATGGACAGTGTTTGACTGGTCAGCCATAAACCTTGCTGCAATGATGATTTTCTATATGGCGAGGCTGGGGGAAAAGGAGATCTTCACTACCCTATGGTATGATTTTGACTATGGTTTTCAGGAGCCAAGGAGTTGTGATTTCTGATAATGAGCCTTCAAGAACCTTAGGCATACTACTATAGTTTGGCTACTGTGCATCGGATGGGATTTGTGAAGGTAATGGCAATGGGAGAGGAAAGGCATTGGATGAGAGAGCCCCTGAGATAGATTCTGCACCTTTGAGGCTGGTCCATCTGTGAGGCCTTCTCCAGAGCCCAGCAGTGTCCTCCTGCTCCACCGGTTCCTTCATTTTATCAGTCATCTAGGTTTTTCAGATATTCATTAGAGCAACTTAAAGTTTTTTGCTGCTCAGAAGGAAGAATGAAGACTGAGTTTGATAGTTTATGAATTTAAAGAGACCTTTATTCTTTGGATGATCGCATTGGCAAAATTGAGTCCACTCTTGGGCCTCTGCTGAATCCTTAAAGAATGATCTCAAGAACATATTTGAAGAACTTAAAGATATTGTGGAGACTCAGAACCTACTCCAGATGCAATGCTGAGCTTCAAGATAAAATTATGACTGCATGTGCATTTGTTGATAGAAGATTAAAAGAATTTGTAAGGACTCAGAGTGAAGGAATGGCAAGAATTTTAGAAGATTTACAAAGATATTAGAACTAATGATTATATTGTAATGAAGTTTTTGATGAGTCTAGTTTGATGTTGATTTACATGTAATGAAGTTTTGATGTAATGAAGTTTGATGTAATGTTTGACTTTGATGTATGAACTTATTTGATACTTAATGAAAATTGATCTTTGATCTATCAATTTTGTCATTTTACTTCTTCTTAATCTTTTTGTTGATTACAAAAAAGGGGAGAAGTTATTATGTCGTATATGCATTGAAAGTTATGATTGATTGGTAATTAAATTAATTAATTGATATGCATTAATTTAATAGAGTTAAAATTGATATAATGAATTGTATCAAACATTAAAAGCAAAAGGAAGAACAATGTTAAATTGAACTTCATAGGGGGAGCTACCTTATTCAGGGGGAGCTTACCTGTGAGGATCAATCTTTGAAATTTTGATTTGAGAATCCTATGCATATACTCAATGTTTTTATAATCATCAAAAAGGGGGAGATTGTTGACCCAATTATTGATTTTGATGATTAATAAAGGAATTGAGTATATTTATTTTGTTACTAATAGATTTAACAAGTGTTTCAGGGCTTAAAAATATTTGATCAATCAAAAGGCATAAAGAAACGTGTTTTGAATCAATGTGCCAAAAGTAAGTTTCAAATTCAGAGCCTGGAGTCGACACCTAAAAGTCTGGAGCCGACCCAAATCAAATTTCTGATTTTGGCATGGTCTGGAGTCGACACCCAAGGTTTCGGAGCCGACTCCCTGAGTTTCTGGAGCCGATACCTTCGGGAGCCGACACTCGGAGCCGACACCTAAGTTTCGACACCTCATGGCGAGCCGACACTTACTTTTTCGGAGCCGACTCCTCGACGCTCAGAACTTTCTTTATTTTTGGAACACGACTTGGAGCCGACACCTGAAAAGTTGGAGCCGACTCCAACCTGTCAGGAACGGATTTTTAAATTGCCAGATCACTCAACGGTAATATTTCTTTTCACCTAACCTCTAACGGCTATTTTTTGTGTGGAAAATCCAGGTACATTCCAACGGCTAGTTTCCCAAAAATGGATTAAGGAAATCTATAAAAAGGGAAAAAATCCGTTTGAAAAAAGAGAGGAAAAATAGAAAAAAAGGAAATATGAAAAATCCAAAATCTTGAGAGAAATCAAAAGAAAAGACTCAAGTTAATCTTCCACTCCAAGAAGCTCAAAGAGAAATCCAAGGCATTCAAGTTCAAAATCGGAGGATTTTCCAAGAAAAAGAAAGCAAAAGCCCTGATTTTTCCAACTTCTCATCTGCAACTTTGTGAAGAATCGAGCTGAGGCCTGATTCAACATCTCAAAGGAGAAGAGGAAAAGAAGAAAAGCTCAAATCCAATCGCTTCAAACAGGCTTTTCTAACCTTGTTTATTTAATTGAATATTTGCTCATTTAAGGAGCTGTTGTTATTGTAAACTCTATTTTTCTTGTTTTGCTAGTTCAATCAGGGGATTGAATTAGTGGAGGTAGTATACCTCGGGTCAAGCTAGATTAGCTTGTGGTTGGGTTTTGTGCTGGTGAGCCCGGAAAACCAGCTGGGTTCGTTGTGATCCCGGGGAAACAACAAGTTTTGAGTTGTGAGCTTGTAAAACAACTCGCTGTAATCAAGTGATTATAGTGTGGACCCAAGTGGATACTTGGGAGTGGACGTAGGTGTTGGATACACCGAACCACTATAAAATCCTTGTGTTTGCCGTGTTTTGACTCTCTCTCTCTATCTCTTATTTGTGATTAATATTTATCTGCACTTAATTCATTTATTCCAAAGCAATAGTTTTTAAAAGATTAAATTTTTAAGAACCCAATTCACCCCCCCCTCTTGGGTTGCCATCTGGGTTCCTGAATGTTGCCTTGTGCAAATTCGATCTATCCGGACGTCGGAAACCATGGCTAGATGGTCACATCGATTAGTATAGGAAGCGTTCGTATGCTACCTGCTTAGGTTTAAACCTATGGAGTTACGCACATAGTCGGATGAATTATACGCAGGCATGATCACTGATTTGAGTGGGACTAAATCAGATGGGTCATACGGGGTTCGTTCTGGCTATGTCTAGCTAGCACTAGGCATTAGCGGCAGCGCCTACTTCGAGGATGATTTGAGTTAGTCAGTAACTCAAATAGAAATTTGGAAAATGATATGAATCTGGTATGAAGTTAATTTTAACCATGGAACAATGGTTGGTCTGATAACAGAGTGGTTTGGATCCGGGTTCGAAGTGGTTCGATCCGGATTTCCAATAGAGCCTCTGAAAGTTTATTTATAAATTTTGAATTCATAAATCACTTCGGATTGGAGCTTGGATAGGCCTAATGGGAAGTATGGTTCAAGAGCTATGAGTAGCTTCTTTCGGATTTGAATTTGGACTTCAAACGGAATTAATTGGATCAATTCTGTTAACATTAAGACATTTTAATTGATGAAATCTTACATGTGTTTCCTGAGATTTCATACGTGATCATCCATTAGTTTTAACAGCCAAGCAATGGAGTTATTGATATATTAACGGGAGGATGCTTAAAGAACCGATCACTCCATATTTCCTCTTAGGCTGGCTTGATTCCAATTAAAGCCATTCCACTTCTTTGGATGCGTTTGAGGGACGCGTTGATGAGGTGGCTGTAGACTTAATGCGGTGAAGGTATTCACGTGATGGCATTTAATTAAAGGGCTCTTACACGCATTTTCAATGCATATTCAATACCGTATTTCATCGGATAAAAACGTTATGGTGTGTATAAAATATGAAACAAAAAGGGGAATAGAGCAGAGAAGAAGATTGACAGAGATCTTTCTGTGAAAAGCTGATCGTCTGCAATCATAGAAAGTCAGCAAGAAGTCCAATCAAGAAGAGATTGTCTCTTCTTAGGAGAAGAGTTCTACTTCCAATGTTCTAGGATTCCGCCTCCTGTCTATATACATCAGGTGTGCATGTGATATAGAGGAGCGGCGCATACGGCTCTTGTAAGGCACGAAGAGGAACTTCTCTCTGCAGATCGGATCTGCTACGTTCGTCATCTACCGCTTCCGCATCGAGATGTATTATTTTAAACTTATTTTACATACTCTTAAATTTTAGATCTGCTAATATGCTTTAATTTATATTCAATATGAATATTAAAATTAAATTAAATGCTTTCCACCTTGAGATCCTGTGCATAGAAAAAGCAAGTTTTCCCTTCACATACATTATTAAGACATGTTGACATTTCAAATATTATTTCATTGCGAGAAAATTAGTTTTTTTTTTCTCACCTTTACATATAGGTACCTTAAGAAGTTAAAAAATAATGTACGTAATAAGGCAAGGATTGAAGGTTTTATATGCAATGCACACTTGGTCGAAGAAGTTTCAGCTTTTGCCTCACATTACTTTAAGGGTCACGTCCGCACGAGGAGCCGAAATCTTGGTCGTAATGATGACGTATATGTGGATGAAGGAGAACCTAATGACGGTAGAATATCAGTTTTTAAAGGTATTGTAGTTCATTTGGGGGGCAGAAGTCAAGAAATCTTAGCGATATGGAGTATAATGCAGTACATTATTACATCCTAATGAACTATAGAGAAGTCGATCCATACATTGAGTAAGTATATACTTCAATGCTTAATTGGAACTTCTAATTTAAATTGCAATATACCACAATATTTAATTGCTAACAAAGTTGTAATCCTTATCTTCCTATAAGGATGTATTGTGATAGACAACGATAGATGAATCCCGACATCAGTCAACTTGCCATTGGGCAAAAGTTAGAAACGAGTTCGCTTACTGGTTTTATGAATTTGTGAGTAGTATCACTCAATCAATTTCAATAATGGCTTTTATTTTTCGAATTGTTGTGAATAGCTTATTAATTTATAGGTAACGGTCCATGGTCCATAACCGACAATATTTTTATTAAATATCTATCGCAATGGCCATTGAAGACCGTAACAACCTCTACTAGCTATTTTGTTAATGGGTACAAATTTTAGATTGAACGACTAGCAGCTTCAAGAGGCACGCAGAGTTGGGGCGTGTGTGTTAAAGGAGAAGTGTTGGAGCAAATATGCATGATTATTACGGAAAGTTAGTAGAGGTGGTTGAAGTTGAATATCTCAGTTGGCCTATGAAACGAACCGTATTGTTTCGTTGCGATTGGTTCGATCCGACAGTTCCTGTGGGCAAAAGGGTTCATAACGACTACAATCTAATTGAAGTGAACCATCGACGAAGATTGCAGAAATATGAACCATTCATCCTTGCATCCCAAGCTCAGCAAGTGTTTTACTGTGGATATCTAAGTTTGCGCAACAACAAGCGAGATTGGTGGGTTGTTTCTAAAATTGTCCCATGTTCAATAATCGTATTAGATGAGAGTTCATCAAGTCAATCAGCCGAGTGCCCTGCATTTCAAGAGGATGAGATGGAAATGCATGCAATTGAGGATGACACAAGGGCTCCTGAAACATCACTTAGAGATCCAAATGATGATGTCCAAGAAATTGCGAATACAAATGTTCGGTTTCCTTCCGATGATAATGAAACTGAATCGCAGTCTGATATAACATCAGATGTTGAACCAACATTTCACGAAATAAATGACACCGATTAAACATAGAGGTTTTTTTAAATTCAATTTATTTTTATAAATGTTATATTTTTACATATTCAATATTAATCGTAATTACATTCATGAATCTTTAGTATTTTCAGTATGACGGGCCGAGGTAAATCTACCGGCGATAGACGGAGTGAGCAGGGACGTAGCCCTGCAGCATCAAATCTCATGAGCTTTGGAGATGGAGAGTTCGGATCTCCACACATCGCATAGCCTCCGATCTCTCTAGCCATCGGCGGTGATCCTGCATTAGTATTATCCTCAGCCGATCGGCATATACCTCCGAGAGTTCTTTCATCATCGGCCGCACCGTACTTGGACTGGATGCTCATGGACTGTAAGTATATACTAATTATAAATATATGTTTATGTTTTTTAGTCAATTACTTATAAACATGTATTTTTTTAATAGATTTATTGAGCAGCATCATGTATCGAGCCAGATCAGCTCCATATTTCAGAAGCGTGCTGATCCCAGTGGCTACGATTGACGCCATGTATCTGCATCCATAAGGGAGTTTTATTTTTCAGAGTTTCAGGTAAACTTATTAAATATAATTTATCATTGATATAAAATTTCTTAATCTTAATAAATTATGAAACTAACTGTTTATTTCAATGCAAAAAAAAATACGTGGGACCCTGCCATCCATGATGCCATTAGGGCAGCATGGGATGCTCTTACGGCACGCCGATACTCCGACATACTTCATCGTTGGAGGGCATCGGGTGAGCGTCCTGCGCAGGTGCCGAAGGGTATTTGGCATGAGTGGCAACAGATATAGCAGTCTGATGGCTGGTGCAGGAGGTCCGCGTTAGCCAGCACGAACCG
>UESW01000036.1:0-155959 GCA_900491605.1 Calamus simplicifolius | reverse complement strand
AAAGGTGGGATGGCTAAAGAATTCATATGGATCCAAAGATGAAAAAATCGGATATTGGACTTAGTTACATTTGAATGTAGTCAAATTTACCTTATATGTTATTATAATATTATAATACTATATTTTATATTATAATATCATAATATTATATGTTTTCTTTATTTTTTTAGTTATCCTTTTGAAAGATTATTTATAATAAAAATAAGAAATAGGAAATACATTTTATTTTTACTTACCAAATGCATTTTCTATAGATTAGAAAGCATAAATGGAAACTGTTTTCAGAAGATAGAGATGAAAAATGAAAACAGAAAATATTCTTAGAAACCAAACACAGCCTTAATTTTGCTTTCTTTTATGTTTTTTGACATGTGGAACACTTGGGGCGCTTGACATACTTCATGACCCTCTTGGACGCTTCATGCTATCAACTTGTAATACCTTCAACATTGTATGCCTACTTTTGACACTAATATGTAAAGTTTTTAGTTCTAATCAAATAACTAGTAGCCATTTTATCAGTTTTTATGAACATAACTAACATAGTTCTAGCTCATTATTCATTTTATGCATAGATAAATCCATATTTTCTCATACATTCATAAGATACAAACTTGTCCCCATGTCTAACTTTGTAAGATTGCTGCATCAGATTCTTTTGGACACTTTGACACTTGATGCCAATATCACATTGCCCAAGTGACAGGTTGAGATGGTATATTAGAAAACATGGATGTTGTGAGAAAGTTCTACCAAAGTTGCTCAAAACTTCACAGTAGACAGGAATGAAAGGCAATAATGGGTTTATACAGATATATAGATAGGCCTTTCTAGTCATAGCTATACCATATGGTGTTATCATGGAATTTTTCTTTTTTTTTTTTTTTATTCTGTATATGTCAAGAGAAAGCTAAGGGATAGCACATGATAATGTCGTTTTTGTATGCCGTTATCGTTTAGGTTATATGAATTATGTACTTTCTAGTTCTGGTCATGCTAATGGCAGCCATTCTTAGAAAGGTTGCATGCAAAGATAAGCTATTTAAAGTGAGAATCAAAATATCAAATGGTTTTGGTTATTTTGATTACATGGTGCATAATGTCACCAATTTCAAAGAAAATAGTATAATTTGTGGTATGAAAAGAAACAGATTTGCCCTCCCTCTTCATGGATACCGATTTAATATTATCTGTAAGTTCTGTCAGGTACTTGGAGCATTCTGGTATCTGCTTTCTATTGAACGGGAAGATGCCTGCTGGAGATATGCCTGTCACGAACATAATTGCCCGACTACCTCGTGGTACTGTGCAGCAGGGGAACAGCGTGTGATTGATTTCATAGCTACTGATTGCCCGATAAAGGCACCAAATAAAACAGCCTTTGATTTTGGAATATACCTACAGGCTCTTCAATCTAATATTGATCAGTCAAACAACTTCTGGCAGAAATTTTGTTATTGTTTTTGGTGGGGGCTGCAAAATTTGAGGTTTGTGCAACAACATTTTATATATTTTTTAATTTAATAAATTTTAACATCTATAGGTTATTTCAGACATGTGACCCATGGTTGTCTTATAGTACTTTTTAACATTATATTGAAGCTAGAAATATAAAGCCTTGGATTGGTTATTTTTACTGTCTCACACAAGAAAAAGAAATTCTTAACGTGCATCAGCAGATGGTTGTTCCCAGTTGTACTTGTTTCTTTTACTATTAGTTTCTGTTATATGTTTAAGGTTCCAAATTGTGCATAATGCTTTCAGAAAGATGATTGTCTAGCTTAATTTGTTTAGGTTTGGCACTATGGATTCTTCTAGTGTCACACTTAGACGTTTGAGTATCATTATTTTGATGGAAGTTGGAATAACAAACCTTTATTTATTTGTCTTTAATTTCATCTGAGAGCATTAAGAATTCCTATCACACGCAACTAGAATGCTTCATTAATAGTGCTTGGGGTGTCTTCGGTATATGGCTTAAAAAAATACTTTATGAAAAAATAAGCATTTGATAGCATTGTCTAAAAAATGCTTCTACAAGATGAAAAAGTCAGAAAAGCACTTCTTCCAACTTTTAACTTCTCCTTTGTGTCTCACAAAGCAGAGGCAACACTAGACATTGTGTATTATCTGCTGCAAATTTTGGTATGCCTTAGATCAGAGAAATCATTTGGCAGTTTGGCATAAGTTGTTTTTTTTTTTTCTGAGTTTTCAGTATCACTTTGGTAGGAAAATGGAACAACCCATGAGCCCAAATCCTGTTTTAAAATCTAAGTTCAAAAATGAAAGATGTTTTGGTGAAAGGACCTTTATTATTTTTCTAGGGAGCTGCAGATTGGCAACATCTAGAACCAAGGTTCGCAAAGTCAGCCCCGAGAATTATTCCAGTATATTATATGGTATGCATCCCATACCTAGATAGGGTACCATTCTTTTCTTACTCTTAACCATAATACCACTTAATATTGGGTGGTATGGGTTGATATCGAATGGTATAGGATAGGTCCACTCAATTCAAACCGATTCAATTCATATTGAATTGAAATTCAGTATTGTACTGGTACGTTAACGGTATGATGTGGGTTGGTAAGATAGACTGTGTTTAGAACTTTTAACACCAGGAAGCAAATATTAGGTTTTTGTTGGTACTTGGTAAGTTTAAGGTAAATGCATGTGACAATGATTGCAGAAATCAAACATCAGATGAGCATGGTTTTTAATGATTAATGATAGATTCATGTGGCAAATAGTTTTCCTGTGAGCATATTGTATAACTAAAAGGGAATAGCCTTGGATATAGTTATAGTAGACCTTGGTATAAGTGCAAGTTAGACTACTCCTGCTAGCTTGATGGCATAGGAAAGTAAGGAACTATAAAGATGCTTATTGGCGAGCCAATTGAATTTATGATCATGAATACTACAAAATGAACCTTTTATAAACCACTTAAAGTCGAAGCTGTAAAGACCTGTCCATCTATTTAAGGTGGCTTTCTGGATTCTACTCCAGCATTGGTGTGATCCATGTTTAAGTTTTTTGAGAGGGAATTCTTACCATCTCTGTCCAACTTTTCTTTGATCACCTTTCTCTTCAAAATTGACCATCAACCCAAATGGGTGACTTCTTCTTAACGGGGCAGCTCTTAGCCTAATGTCCGAATGGCCGAACCATTAGTATTGGTTTCTTGTCATTTTACTTTTATTGGCCTTACCATTATACTTCTTCTTGAATGGGTCACATGCACGGCATGTGCCAGATGCTAGTGTATTCATTTTTTTTGTTTTTGTTTTTTTTGACTGAGCTGTATTGTTAAATATCCTCAACTTTCTACTCTGCTACACTTTTATCATGTTTATCTATCTTTAATTGCTACAATGGTATCTAAACTACTCCTGTAATTTTTTACTATCCTTCAAGGGCCTTGATGGAATTTGAGGATCACATAGCACTAGTATGATTGGATTTGCAGAGGTTTGGAGGGGTTAAAATGAGTAGCTAGAGGGCCCACATATTTTTGGGACATGAATGTCATTTTATAGCTTTAGATGACACATTTTAGGAGTCAACAATCGGTCTAATTAGAGCATTATTTTTGTTCCTTTTCTGGAAATATTTGTGATTCTCAGAGGAGTTGTCATTTCTATTTAGTTTTTCTTGTTCTGGGGTTTGGCTGACTGCTCTAGAAGGATTTTAGCCTTATAAGAAGGTAAAGGGCTCACTTAAAAATAGGACTTTGAGTGGGTCCAAAAGTTTAAACACAATAAAATTGCAATCTACCTTACAGACTTAAGAGACACATGTCTACTTATTCACCCTGCCTTAGTTCTATGCCAAATGCAATTTTATACAAAAGAATTAGGGTAGCGAACACCCAATTATGGGTTTGCTCATAAGAGCTCGTGTCAATCATTGAACTAGCATGGTAAGTCCATTTAAAGCTGGTGGAGCAAATTAAGACCACCGCCCCTGTGGGTCCTCTGCTAAATGTAGATCATCATCCTTAACATGGACAAAAGCATCAATGAGACTTAAAAAGATACCTTATTTCATTGCCTCCATAACACTCATAATAGATCTGCCATAATTTATCTTATATCTTATTAGTTGGACTATTTGTGCGTGCAACTTTGTTCCAGCCCAGGATCACTAGGTCACTATCAGCTAGCAACATCTTATGATGCCCAATCTTCATACTCCATGCACTTGTTGTATTCTCTTCTATCCTTCTCAAATAGTTTATCAGTTCCTTCCGCATTCCTGCTATTTTTTTCTTTGTAGTTTAGATTTTGTTTTTCTCGAATTGTATTCTTTTCAGGTATTTGACATATTAATCATAGTTTCATACAGCAGAGCTTGCAATATTGTTTTGATTTAGTCCCAGAAGAACTGACCCCAAGTATCCATTGATAAACATAAATTTTGGTAAAATGACTGATAGAAGTTGCAGGATGGAAGGACAGAAATTTAAAATTCAGCCAAGCAACATCTATGAAATGGAACCTTTTCCTTCCTTATATACTCATTGGACATGATTAGCTTTGCAGCTTTCTTGTGCATGTCTTGTATATTAAATTATTATTCTTATGGACCTTAAATTGAAGCCGACATAGTCGGTTCATGATCTGGACAGTTAAGTCTACTGATAGACCTAGCTAAAATGTAACTGCAGACATCAAGTTCATCAGCAGTTTATGCTTCGGTGTTTTAGTTTGTTTGATATGGATGGCAAAGTTCATGAAAGAGCTAAACGATGAGAACCATGCACGAAAGCTGATGAACTTCATGTTTCTATAGTGAATGCTAGTGTCTTGAAAAGTGCCACTTAATAGAAAACTGTTACAAGCATCCATCAATTTTAGCTTTAATGTCTCAGGTGCCACACCTATGTGATATATTAGTGTGTTGATTTTTGTGCTAACTTCTATCCTTAATATCTTGCAGTTCTCTTGGTCAGAACCTGAAAACGAGCACTTATTTTTGGGAGAACTTATTTGCTGTTTTCATTTCCGTATCTGGCTTGGTCTTGTTTTCACTTCTCATTGGCAATATGCAGGTTAGTTCTGTTCTTTTTTATCCAACCTTGTGTTGCCTGGTCTGTTTTTGCTATCATTTTGATGTATTTATGTCTGCATTTGGTTTTTGATGGATGCTGCACCAAGCTTCTATCATATAAAGTGGTAGCGTTGTGAAAAACTTTTAGTTATACATGTTTATATATCTTAAACCCTGTGAATATTTTTCCTAAAAAAAAGTAAATTATGATCCGAATTATTGGGCACAATGGACAGCAAGTAGTACTGAAAGACCACCATTTAAGCTCTGCTTGGGTATTTGAATAAATGTGGATGTGATTTATTGGCTTTAATATCTCCTTATTAACATGGGTAATTATGTGGTCCCTCATGCCCCTCTCGGTGTTGCAACAACCAGAACATTTAGAAAAACTGCAGACAATGCTGCACTTTATTGTTGTCTGTTGTTACTCTGTTACAATCTTTTGTTCATCCTTTGTATCCTTTAGCTTGCTGACTTCTAGATCTCATGTCCTATGATGCTTTTTGTCTTCTTATCAGGTGAATTCTGCGCTATGATCTGCTTTATATTTGCAAAGGATGTTAAAGGATATGTTTTCGTATTTGTAGTGTATGTGACATAGCAGGTTGCCTGCATTACACATATACACTTCTTATGCCTTGATGTCCCTATAATTAACAGTAGATAATGGGGTTGGTTCTGTAAATAAAGTTTCAATGTTTCTCAATATTTCTTGTTCGTTACTAGTGGTTATCGTGCTTTATATATATTCCACGCCTTTTCTGAGGCCAAAGCTAGTTAGATACTACAACAAACAACTCAGATTTTTGACTGCACTGACTCTCAGGTAAATTGGGGCTATCTTTTGCAAGCATGACTACCCTACTTTGTGAGTTACACCTCAGTTTTCTGGTTAAGGCCAGCCTATGATGAATCCCTAACGAAGCAGACATTGTCCATGAAAATAAAATGGGCCTCTTGTATTTCATTACTTCTTAATCTAAGTAATTCATGGTGCTGTTTTCAACAAACTTACTGGATTGTTCCTTACTACCAACCTGCAAAAGCTGTTTGCTTTCAAATGTCTGTATGTCATTTTTGAAGTACATATTTTTATGCTGATCAGAGATATGTATTGGCCTTGAAATGCATTATGCCATTAGAACACAAATATGTATATATATGTTATGTTTATTGCATATAGAAGTCATTTATTTTGAATGAGATAGAAAAGGGCATAACTTTGTCTACCCTATTGTACATTGACGAGTTAAGGGAATCATGTGTTGTTGTCACAGACTTATCTGCAGTCCACCACTGTGAGGATAGAAGAAATGAGGGTGAAAAGGCGAGACATGGAGCAATGGATGTCTCACCGCTTGCTTCCTGTGGATTTGAGGGAACGAATACGTCATCATGAGCAATACAGATGGCAAGAAACTAGAGGGGTTGATGAAGAGAATCTGCTAAGAAACCTACACAAAGACCTTAGGAGGGACATTAAGCGCCATCTCTGTTTAGCACTGCTAAGGAGAGTAAGTGTTTGGCTTGTAATTGTCGGCATCCTTTTTCAATCTGAATCATAGTTGATGCTTTGAGAAAATGAATTGCTTTCTTTTCCTAAAGTGGCAAACTTTTCATCATAATGACGGTGGCAACAGAATCTGGAGCATATGCCATTATCAACTTGGTTTGTCTTCAAGCTATTAATCCATTAGGAGATGACTAGCGATTAGATAAAATCTTTTAATCTCAATATAACAGTTGATGTATTGAGAGAATGCCATTGTCACATGGCTAGATTTGCATTTCAACGATGCTAACCATGATGAAAGAGCCTCAAAATGCTTTCAAAAATGGCTTAATAGCTTGTTATCATATGGTGATATTACCCAGCACTTTATATAAGCACCTTTTAAACTGGTTAAAACTAATCTCAAAGTTTGCAAGGTGTGCGAGCAAAATTTAGCATAGATTTGAATCAAAGAGCAAAAATGAATTATATATTGAAGTAAAGAAATAGTTACATTTCTTAAGCCATTCTGATACATCTTGCTTGCTGTTACACTTCCATGGGCCACGTCAAAATCAACTTGTTCTGTTGATCATGTGTGTGTTTGAGAGAAAGAGAGAGAATATTAACT
Source organism: Calamus simplicifolius (assembly GCA_900491605.1). Taxonomy (NCBI): domain Eukaryota; kingdom Viridiplantae; phylum Streptophyta; class Magnoliopsida; order Arecales; family Arecaceae; genus Calamus; species Calamus simplicifolius. The sequence continues at coordinate 148,781 of UESW01000036.1, read as the reverse complement.
TCATTTTTTCTTGCAGGTTCCCATGTTTGAAAAGGTGGATGGTCAACTCATGGATGCCATGTGTGACTGTCTTAAACCTGTTCTCTATATTGAAAACAGCTGCATTGTTCGCGAGGGGGATCCGGTGGATGAAATGATCCTTATTATACGAGGGAAGCTGCTGAGTGTGACCACCAACGGTGGAAGAACTGGTTTCTTCAATTCAGACTATCTTAAGGAAGGTGACTTCTGTGGAGAAGAGCTTCTTACATGGGCCCTGGACCCCCATTCGTCCACCATCTTCCCAACCTCAACGAGGACAGTGAAGGCATTGTCTGAGGTTGAAGGTTTTGCTCTAATGGCAGATGACCTGAAATTTGTGGCCTCCCAATTCCGGAGGCTTCATAGCAAGCAGCTCCGTCATACTTTCAGATTTTATTCACAGCAATGGAGAACATGGGCTGCTTGTTTTATACAGGCAGCTTGGCGCCGCTACTCAAGAAAGAAGCTCGAGGTGTCTCTACATGAAGAAGAGAACAGGCTGCAGGAAGCACTTGTCATGGAAGGTGCAAGTTCCTTAAGCCTTGGTGCCACCATTTATGCTTCAAGGTTTGCAGTGAACGCATTGCGGGCATTACGACAAAATGGAACCCGCAGAGCCCTGTTGCAGGAAAGGATGCTGCCTGTGATGTTGCAGAAGCCATCTGAGCCTGATTTTACCTCTGAAGAACTTTAGCACGACTTGGCCGTCTGCGTGTTGGCTACCAAGGCAGTTTTGCCTTGTTTGTTTTGATTCCAAATTCAACATCAGAGGATGATTTGAGTTTGATATACAACAAATATACTAACGAACTTTGTCTCTCCAGGTTACTATGTCTTTGAGATTATATAAAGTGCAGTTTTGTGTAATTATCAGCATAGGCTTCCTTCATCTTATTTTGTGATAGCATTGGAGATTTGATAGAAGAGTGAGGTTAGATATCAGGGTAGGGTGACGAGCCTTGTTGCCAGTTGTAAATTATTGAATGTTGATGAGATGTAGTATTGATTGATTTTTGCATGGATTCTGTCTGATATTCAATCTATTGGCCATGTTTAGCAGTTTCCTCCCTTCGATGCTTGCTGTGTTCCACAACCAGTCTCTTCAAGTTCTGCGCCTCACTTTGTCCCCACAAATCGTCAGCGTCTCATGCTAAATTTGAACGTAGCTTAAATAGCCTTCTGAATCCTAATTCCTTTTCTTTCCCTACCTATTATTTTCCTTTTATGTAATTAGTTCCTTATATTTTACATCCTAGACAACAAATTTTCAATATACATGCATACATTAAAGGTTGTAGAGCAATTTGTGCACTACATTTCATTATACTCTTTCAAAGCATGAAGTGCAATCATCCGTTAATTACAGCAGACGTGTTGGGGTGGCCTCTCTTCGCATACATACATGGAGGTCCAACTCATGCATAAAAAAAGATCAAGACTGGCCATTGAATGGTGCCAGATGGCATCCAGACATCATCCCGTACAATTGGGTTTAATTGCTTGGTTAGAAAGGAAAGAAGGAATATATATATATATATATATATATATATAGAGAGAGAGAGAGAGAGAGAGGAGGGATCTGGAACGTGGAAAGAGGGCTCCTGTAGAGTGAGAAGAGAGACCATCTCCATCTCCATCTCCCACTGGATGGTCAAAGGGTGATCTGATATCCGATTGCCATGAAGTTTTAGTATGTTAGATCGCGGTGAAATGCTCTTTCATTGAGGGGTCTTCACATAAAATCTGGTTTTTTTTTTTTTTTTTTACAAACGGACGATCATACTACTCTAGTACGATACAATCTAGATATATCGGAATACAAGATTTGCTGTAAATTTTTTTTTTTTTTTTACAAACGGACGATCATACTACTCTAGTACGATACAATCTAGATATATCGAAATACAAGATTTACTGTAAAACAGTAGAACAAGGGTCGCCCTGTCTCCAAATCCAATAATCAGCGTTCTGAGCCACTGAAGCTGCCACCCAGTCAGCCGCCGTATTGGCTTCACGATATATGTGCCGTACCTGGACAGTAGCAACTTTCTACAAGATAGACCATATATCCTTGAGAATAAGGATAGTAGGGGCTTCAGATAAATTTTCCTTTCTCAGCCACCCAATGACTATCATTGAATCACCCTCAATAACGCACCTATTAGCCTGAAGAATCTGAAAGGCATAAGAAATACCTGCCCAAGCAGCATAAAGCTCAGTAATAGAAACAGAGGAATCCAGGGTGCCGAAACCATCTGCTACCAATATATCTCCCTGAGGCCCATGAATGATGAAAGCAGAACTACCAAATCTATCTCGAACACTCTCATCAAAGTATCTGATATTTTTGTTACTCGACTATTTTGACTTCTACTATATCATATTCTATTAATTGTGGTCTTAGTGCCTAATATTTGAATATCCTGTTTTAGTTGTACAAAGAAGGAAAAGTCTTGGCCCGTTTTTGCACACTTGTTGCAGGTGTTTTTGTGCACTTCTCCCAACAACCGGTATCAAAGCTAATGGTTATTTCAGTAGCTAATTCTTGTGTAGCTTACAATGGATGAAAAATCAAGCAACACCATGATTAAGTGGCATCAGCAAACTATTTCATTTGAAAGACAATGATGGAAGATATCTATTGCAAGGATTTGCTGGACTCTATTAAGTTTCAAGGGTTTAAGCCAGTTGATATGGATGTAGGTGAATGTAAGAAATTAAATAGAAAGCCAATCGATCAAATCAGACAATGGATTGATGTTAGTGTAATTTACCATATGACTAAGGAAACAATGCTTGTGCTCTTTGAAAGAAATTGGAGCACATGGATAAGCATAAAAATTCACAGAACAGGGTTTCTGTAAAGCTTATCAATTTGAAGTGTCAAATGGAATATTGCTTCAAAACCAAATGAATACAAATTTATTAAATAAAGCATTACTTTCGCAGCCATATAAGGAGTATTTTTATTTGAGATTGCTCACTCTTGTTGTAGTTCTTGATACCCATCTTATTTGATAATATCAAGACTCTTATGAATCAAGAATTATATTTTTTTAATGTCGTTGTAGCGCTGGAATATCTTTGGTTTAACTAGAGAAGGTATATACTGTGTAATCCTATTGTTGTTGATGGTAGAAATTTATTAAACTTGTTCCCTTTAATTTTGTCCTTATATTGAGAGGTTTTTCACATAGAATCCGGTGTTCTTGTTGCATGAATTTTGTGATTTCTGCTATGTCAAATTTGTTTAATTGTGATCTTGGTGCCCGGCATTTAAATATTTTATTTTATTTGCACAAAGAGGGAAAAGCTTTGACATATTTACATGATTTGTTTGCATGCTTTTTCAACAAGATAAGCTATTAGTATTTTTTTTCTTTTTCTCTAAGCCTCTGTTTGAAACTAGAAGGAAAAATAAAGAGAAAAAAAGTAGTGGGTTCAACGAAAAGTTTTCTCTTCGATATTGATCATTTAAAAAAAATTGATATATTTTTTAATTATTTATAATAAAATATTATTTCATTGTAAATTATAATTTTTTTCTCTCTATTTTTCTTTCACTCATTCAAATAAAAAAGCAAAAATATTTTCTTTATTTTTTCTTTCTCTCATTTTTTCTTCCTTTCGTTTTTTTTTTTTTCTACTTTCTCTTCGTGCATAAGTAAATAAAAGGAGAGAAAAAAAAAAAAAAGGTAAGGGAGGAGATGGGCTACTTAACATTCATGACAGGTGTCCGCCATGAATGTTAAGTGAGCTCGAGGGAAGGAGTCATGGTTATTTTGACGGCACCTACGGAGATGGGTTACTTTTGGACAGACGGCTGTATACCTGGAGGTCAACCAAATATGGTCAAAATAAATCTTCGAGATTTCTATCGCCTAAAGAGTGGACAAATTGGACTGCATCGTGCCCCAAGTTTGGACCACCACACTTTGCAGGCCTCGAATGGGCAAGCGAACGCATTGACTGGTGGTTAAAGTGCACCCAAGTTATCTATCAATTTTCACTAATCCTATGTAACAGGACATAAAAAATGCTGAGCACGAGGGCTAAATCATAATTAAGATAGAAAGTGAGCTTAAGCTATCTTAAGATTTATTGGAGTGGGCTAGCTTTGGGCCAAATTAGCTTTGAATTTTAACTTTGGACTGCACTCATGTAGATGATTGGTTTGATCCAGGTCCAGCCCAAACTCAAGTTCAATTTATGTTCAACCACAAAGCCCAACTAGATCCGATTTATGGGACGCTTTGTTGGATTGATTAAGTCTTTCTTTAATTTTATTTTATATAAAATTGAATTTATATATTTATTATCTAAGTAAACAATCATTCTATACATGTTTTAATTTAATCTAAATAAATAACCTATATATTCAAGCAAATGAGCAAATAGTTGTGTAAAATAAATTATTAAAATTGGATTAAAATTGGTTGGTCCAATATCTTGGGCCAAACGCGTTAATTTGAGCCAGCCCAATGGGTTTGGATCGGGTCAAACGAAAGTTGGGCAATAACTTTTAGCGCTTAGAATGGTTTAAAACCTAAACAAAATTTCAGATCTGTTCCACTCCTAATCCTAGGCTCCTAGCCATATCGTTAGAAGAAAAAAGATATTTTCATCTAAATTATTTAAAGATATATATATATATATATATATATCCTGCAAATCATGGCCATCCATGTGGTACTTTTTGTGAAATAAATTTCTTATATAAAAAGATTTTATGCACTACTTTCGATGCACAAAGTTATGCATCGGGCATGATAATTGACCGCGCATCTATGCATGCATGTGCCATGGCCCATTAGATTGTAGTGCGCTCCATACCCTCACACACACGAATGCATAATCAATGCGCATGTTCGATGCACAGCTTTGTGCATCATCTCGATGCATAAAAATTTTTTTTTTTTTTAATATATAGATGTAAGCTGATGCTGAAAAAATTTTATTTGTACCGTTCAAATTACTCAGCACATCCTTAATTTTTTAAAAAATTAAATGTCTAAATTAACTTCAAATCTTTTCCCACCTCAAAAATTTCTCTCCACACCTTTTTTTTTTTAAAAAAAAATTATGATGGGGGAGATATTAAGGGTAGTGGTTGGGCTCGACGCGTGGCGTTGGCAGCCTTCAACAACATCGAGTCATGTGAGTACACGTGCCGGACGACAAACGCCGGGTGGGCTCACCACGTGAGTGCGGCGACACGCAATCTTGCCATCTAGCCGAGCTCGTTGTCTCGGCACGTGGCCCGGCACGTCATCCGCGTTCGTCTGTTGCACACGTGTCGACTTTCTCTCGCGCCTCCTAAGGCCTAACTATCCGGCAAGTTCTGGCCCTCGGTCCACCCATTATCGGCGTTCGGTGGTCCTATTCTTTGAAAGAATTCATCATACAATTGGACCTTAGGATTTTGATCAGACGGTTTGACATAATAAATAGTGTCCTCTCTGAGATGGGGCTATGTTGGCATGGTACGCATGAGGACCAAAAGAATTCATCAGGCGTGGCTTCAGGAAGGCCCTGGCTGGGTACCAAGCAAGGATCAATTCTGGCATATATATTTTGATGTTTTCCAACAGAATTAATAAATGCTAGGTTCTTGAAGGCACATAAGATTTCTATTTCTCCACTTGTGATTCATGCCAATTTATCTTAACCATTCCCACTAAAAAGCTATCTCATCTGATCACTTATACGTACTATCAAATATATATATATATATATATATATAGGAAAATAGCATACTCAAATTTAATTAATCTACATATGATTAAAAAAAATTACGATGATAATTCAAGCCAATAAATACAATTTACCAAACTTTAAAACACCTTAATATTAAAAATTATGTGATTTTATATTATTTCATATAATTTATTCTATTTTGGACTGCATGAATCATATAATTTTAATATTTAAACATTTTAAAGCTGATGGATTGCATCAACAGCTTGAATCATAGATGTAAAATCTTCATAATTCAATTTATAGTTAACCAAATATGAATATATATATATCTATATATATATATATATATATATATATATATATATAAATATGTTTAAGTTAGGTCCTATTAGGAATAATTATTGAAGGGATTAGTTATTTTTATTAATACGTGAGGTCGTTATTTTTTATTTATCAACCTTAGTAGCTGTCTTAAATCAGGCCCTAATTCCAACAAACATCCCACGTGGATCAAAAGTTTGATGCATGGAAGAAGAAAGAGTACCAACAAAGATGATAAATCCTTTTTCTTTTCCTCGCTTACGCAATTAGTCGAGCACTGTTTTTCTTGCACTTTGATCAAAAATAATCTCTCCTCCAGGAGGCTCAGAGCATTCAGATCTGTCATATCTACAGAGAAGCCAATTCAGCGGCTGATTAGATTACCGTTAGGGTAGCCGATCATTCTGAAATCTGGCACTGGTTGCCAGGTGACACTGTCCTTCTATTCTTTCTCAACTTTTGTATTCTGATAGTTTGAATTTATATCATCCTAGATTGGTGTGATCATCCGACTGTACCCAAAAAAAAAAAAATAAAAAAATAAAAAAATTTTAATTTTTTTTAAAAAAACAGCGGGTTGTTCTTGATCCTTGAATGGGAATTTAAAAACTGAAGGCCAGTAACCAAACAAGCAGACGGACAACGAAAAACATGACATGCCGGATCGCATGTGAAATCAAAAGATATCTCGTTGAGCGAGAGAATCTCCCATGGATCCTCTCCATGAGGAGGTCCATCCAAAACCCATGGCGTATCGTTGAGACTTGAGATGGACCACAGCTTGAGGCCATTTAGTCGCTATACTTCATTAATCCATGGCCTCACGGGGCCATCACCAGCATGCTGCATGCCACCCCAGGCGAGGCAAAGTTCATGGGTAATAGTTTGCACGGGCCTTGTTGCCTACTCCTCTACTACTGGGTGGTTTCAATTGAGAAGCTCCGCTTGAGCCTGCTGTTGTAATCGTGAAGCCATTGCAGTGGACCACTCATGAGGTTTCCTTCTTTTTGTTTGTATACTTCCTTGATTCCTTTATCTTTATTTTTTTGCATGATTTAAAAAGATGGCATCAACGGCATGTGGTCATCATTGCATGTCGAGATCGCTTAGCATGTTCGTTGGTCCCCTTTGGAAGCAGCTTGCTTAATCCCCCCCATGTGTAGGAATATTTTAGAGCCAGTTAATCTTAGGTAGTGTTTGATAGAAAAAAATATTATCCATGGATAAGTGTACGGTATAGAATTTATCCCTGGTTATCCCTAGGGATCTATCCCATTGATCATATCAAATGCAAAAAGGTAAATCTATGGGATAACTTTTTTTTACTTTTATTTGAAGGGATAACCAGTTATTCCTGCATTCTCTAGGGAATAAATTGAGGGGATATCCCATGGTTAACTATGAATTATCCCTTTGGTTAACTTTATTCCAACTATTCCTTATAGTTATGGTTTTTGGGAATAAGAGGGATATCCCCTAGATATCCCCTCTTATCCCCTATTTCAAACACTACCTTAGGATTCCAACGGTTAAAGGAGTACTTTCTATATATTTAATGTTAACTTTTAAGTCTCATTTGAATGATCTTTTAACAATTCATGGTAAGGATAGAATAGAGTAGGCCTAAACTTATATGAGTAGAAATAATTAAAAAAGATATAACTATTTATAATTTAATATTAATTTGATCCTGAATAAAGCAGAGTGAAAAAAATAGATTCATGCGGCTGATCCCATGTGGTTGAAAAAAAAAGGCTCTGATGAGTTGAGTGTTTGTGGCTCGTCATCTCGCATGATCTTCCATGGAGAGGGAAGTTGCATATCAAGGAGGGAATAAAGCATGACTAGCTATATATTCAAATCCATGGGCTCAAGCTAGAATGTTGTGCCCATAAATCTACACATGATTAAAAATAGAGTAGGCTTGTGTAATATTACGCACGAAGTGCATCGAGCCAATCAATTTTAGCTCAGTTGGTTTTCCTTCCTATCTGAAAGAGATTTAGATTTGAACATTTATGGTGGCCAGGACTGCCATATTGATTCTAATTCGATGCATGCTTTATTATCTGAATTTAAGCCCTGTCCAATCATTAAATGGGATTGAGTGTGGAGTAAAAGTAATTAGATCCAAACTTCAATAGGTACAGATTTGGATTTAACAAAGGTTTAAATTCATTTGAACCCTCACAAATTTTATTCATGACTTCACAAATTCCTTCTAATTTTATTTATATCACCCTCATAATTTTTAAAATAAATGGATGTGGTCCTTATATTAATTTTTCATTATTTAATACAATGAAAAGTTGTCACATGACTTATTAATGGCTATTATTAGTACGAATGATTTTGTAGCTTTCAACTTTATTATTCATTTAAATCGACACCTCTTTGTGACATCTCTCTTGGATCCAAAAGTTAGGATTAGTAGTTGATTAAAAGTTTTATGAAAATTAAAAAATTAACCGTTCTTTTGCGATAGATAGATCATGATAGATATTTTTCATGTAACTTGCATGGAAATTAAAAGTTAACAGACCTATATTGAAATTCATGGAATGATCGCATTTGTCTATTTTGAAAACTCTAGAAATAAAATTGTTTCAGGTAAATTAAGATGGGCCGTATGATTGTGAATAAAATTTGTAGAGATTGAAAGGGAATTCAAGGCTTCATGTCTTGGTTTGATATTAATAATGTGGCATCCAGTGAAACCTTAAACATGTTCTGAATACATAACATCAAAAGACTTCATGTTGAAGCTCCAACGAAAAGATGCCAAAGAAAAAGAAAAAAAAAAAGGGTCCACTGGGTGCCGAGTAGAACAAATGACTGCGTTGAATGAACCACGTACGTGGAGGAAGAAATTAACCTACTCCTTGGACTGGCAGAGAAGGGAGGAGGAGTCCTGAATGAATTGAATCCCATTCATGGCTCCATTAATTCCTTCTCCTTTAAAGAAGTGGGGGCACCAAATTAAATTTCACGGAGATCTCGGGATCAAATGAAGCGTCTGTGGCTCGTCAGAGGTGCACGTGTACTGTTTTAAAAAACTTCTTCCATCTCTCGAGGAAACGTTATTAGATGAATCCAAAGGCATTATTCAATGCGTTGTACGTACGTGTGATCACTGCTGCGAGAGTGCCTCCAAATGCCACTGTTTTTTTTGTGGAACAGGCATTACTGATGCCCAACATGCATGGCAGAACAAGGGGCAAAAGGTTGATGAATTATGGAAGAAGCTATAGAAAAAAAGAAAAGGGGTTGGATTTTATTCGCGTCCGACGATTGTTGTGTCTGGGTTTTAGCCATTCTTCTTTATTGAACTGTGTGTGTGTGTGTGAACGTTATCTTGCTTTTAAGAAAGGCAAATTCCAGTTCCAGGAAAAGAAATGGCCCCAGGGTAAAGAAGAGAGAAAGTGTGATGCCGTGCTAACGTTAGCTAGGCCAGCGGTGGGTTCAGAGTCATCACCGACGCTCTTTTCTAAAGTAATTGAAGAAGAGACGAATCCAAACTGTGAGCAACTTGACCAATCCCAAAGTCCCAACCGCACTTAGATCCTCTCTTTTTTCCGTGTGGACAGCCGCACACTTTGGCTAAAGTTGGATGATGAGCCACAGAGAGAGAGAGAGAGAGAGAGAGAGAGTGATGCCTTTTTCGGTTTCGCATCTAAAAATTAAAACTTGATTGAATGATTTATATATATAGTAAAGTAAAAAAAAAGAGTATTAATTAAATATTTTTTAGACCGTAATGGTTCAAGTTAGTATTGATTTTATCCATCTTACTTTCCTGCAATAAAACGGATCTGAGGCATGGATTGTTACATTATAGTATCAAAGTCATGCACCAACCAAAAATGTAGAAGTTAAGTAACACATAGGACAAAGTGCTCTATAATCCTATTGATGGTTGGATCATGTGCCCCTGACGACAAGGACATCGCCTTTGTAAGGAAAAGATTGTGATGCTCTTTCCAATAATTTCACATCAAAAAATTAAGAGTTGGTTAAATGATTTATATGTAGCAAAGTAAGAAGAATAAGATATCAATTGAATTCCTTTTTAGGCTGTGATGATTCAATTTATTGTGAATCTTATCCGTCTTATTTTCTTATAATGAAATAAATTCGTAGGAACCGAGAGGGAGAGAATTTCTTTTATATATATAAATATTTTTTTTGGCTAAGTTACTGCCACATAGTCTCCATCAACCACCATTGTGTCTCAGCTAGACAAGTGGTGAGATCGGAGGAAAATAAAATTAAGCAAGTAATTGTGATCAAATATTATGTTTATTAGACAAAAAGAAGTTCAATTAATTTACTGGGTCCCGTGATAGTGAGATGGACTTGTGGATCTTGCAATCATCTTGCACTACGGTTTGCACTTGTATGCGGCCCGTGAGTGAGTGAGATGGACTTGTGGATCTTAGGATCTCGTACAAGTTATTGGTTAATTACCTCATCTCATGTCAACATCTTAAGATGAGTATCTTATGATAACTCGTACGATAAATTTTTTTTTTTTATTGCAGAATACGTTGGATACAAATGAATAATCACCAACAAAAGCAAGTAAAAAAATTTCACCATCAAAATATGAAGTACTCAATGAAATAAATTTTCTAAAAATCCCCTAACTTAGAATTAAGAGTAGAAGTGGAGCCTAAGTCTAACTTGAATTTTTTCTTTTTCTCTTTTTTTGGACTTTGGGCTGAGCTTAAATCGAAAGTTTTTTTTAAAAAAAACTTAAATCTAAGCCTGTATTGAGCTCATGCTCGGGTCAGGCCGAAACTAACATACAATAATTTATTTATGCAAAAATTTTAGTTGAAAGACTAATTTTTAATTTTTAAATAGCAGGATAAAGTAAGAAATATTTAACATAATTAATTTAATTGTTTTAAAATTTTATTAATTATTATATAGAGAACTATTCTCACACGTTTGATACAAAATTTAGCATAAAGGCTTACTTATTTTGAAGTTTTGAAACTGAATTTAAACTAAATTCGAGCCAAATCAAGGGCTAATGCCTCAGACTTTGGCTTCAGAACTGATAACGGTCCAAGCTTGATCAGAATTTTTTTTTTATATTTAATTTTAAATTTAAATTAATTCAGTTTAGTATAGTAGGTTTTGGATCAGCTCAAACTTATTGTTAGCCATATTCAAAATACTTTTCATGTTGCAAATAACTTTCTAAAATATAATTTTATATAAATTCATACGGCAAAATGCGAGGGTGGGCTTCTGAGTTGAAGCCTACCAGCCTAAGACGGATGCAACCGCTGTAAATCTTACAAAATTGTTCGCTCAAATTTTCTTAAAAAAAAAAAAAATGGAATGGACCACGCATCGACTCGGATATTGAAACTCAAAAGACGTAACGGATTGGGCTACCCATTGGCTGACATATTGAAGTTCGAGAGACACCTAACAGCCGCAATTATGCTATGTTTGGGTGAAAAAAAAAAAGTTTAGAAAAAAAATATTTTTTTCCTTTTGGTAGGAAGAGTAGGAAGGAAATGAAGAGTAAAAAAAAATTAATAGTTTATAATAACAATAATATTTTTATTATAAATGATTAAAAAATACATCAATTTTTTTTTTAAATGATCAATATCAAAATAAAAAAATAAAAAGTATTCTTGAGTTTTCTACGAAATCTTTTCAACTTCGAAGAGAAAAATTTTAGACAGAGCATTCAAAAGAAAACTTGTAGACGAAGTCATCATTTTTTTTTTCTTTTACTTTTTTCTCTTCATTCAAAGAAAAAAAAATTTATTTTCTCTTCTGATATTCCTTTCAATTCTTTTTTCTTTCTAATTTTTTCTTCATTCAAACACAGACTTAGTGAGCCGTTTACAGGGACATGCGAGCTAATCCGAGACTGTAGGGGTTACATGATACTTGTTCCCCAAACGCCAAATAAACACGGTGCCGTCGCTTAAAAGAACGGCGATCGCCGGTCATCGCGGAGCCCTGTCGGTCTCACGTGCTCGGCTGCCCTTTCTTTTTTTTTTTTTTTTTTTTTCTAATCCAAATTCCCTCTTGGGTTTCGGCGGGAGGCCGTTGATTGCGGTTATTTTCCGGCCGTTGCTTTCACTCCCCTTTTGACCGGAACGTTTGCCGTCGGCGCGCTTTTGCTTTTTTGGTCATCCCTACCAAACCCAGCGACGAATAAGCCCTGACTTTGTTTTAAATAACAAAAGTGCCATCAATCTTTTACCGCTCCTCGGCGTGCTCGTTGGGTCGGTAGCGTCGTTACGTTCGAAAATATTTTATTCGTTAAAAATCGCTTTTTTTTTTCTTTTCTTTTTGTGTATTATTATTATATATATATAATGAATAACATATTATTTTAAAATGGATCAAACTCGATTTATCTGAATATAAGATTTAATAAAAATAAAAGAACCCATATTACCTGCTTTCAAAATTAAACTCGTGTGTTGAGTGGCTCAACTAACAATTTAGTCTATCATTGAGTTAACTTATAAGCATTCTTAAAAGTAGATCAAATATCGTAGATCAAAAAATTAGACGATAGATAAGGTATCTAAACTATGAATAACATAAGAAATATCAGTCCAGACAATATACACCTCAGCATAGCAAGTAAAATAGAAAAATATAGAAGTCTAAATTTTTTGTTGTCAACATCGCTCTATAATCCATATGATCGATGAATCATTCGATTCAACTAAGCCCAAACAGCAAACATCTCAATCAGTAAAATAAAAAAATTTAAAAGTCTAAATTTTTTTACGTCGCTCTATAGTCCATTCGATCGTTGGATCATGAAAGCCGATCCAACTAATTAACTGTCTCGAAACTTTCATTAAAATTTTCTTTTTGTGTTTTTGTAACGCTTCCGTTGGCTTGCCGATGGTTATATATAAACTTTGTATTTTTTAAACAGTTAATTTTGTGGGATCCCGTATGCATGGATCCATTTACCGAGCCAGTCAAATCTCGAAGGTGGTGATAGGTGGGATCTCGTGCTTTAGTTTAATATAAAGTTTATTTTTTATCTACATGGATCCCAGGGAGTTGTTCACCACTTTGGGATTTAATACGTGTGCTCTTGCGTAGCATGGAAAGACTGCTTGCGAGAATATTTTTGACTCGAGACATCGGCATTTGGAACTAAGATTAGGCCGAGCTGAAAGTCCATCCACCGCGTCAAAGCATGCGAGTAGTGTTGATTAAGTGGGGTACTGCTATGATGGCTTCACATTGAACGAACGTTCACACCTTGTTTTCTTCTCCTTAGAGTTGAAGGGTAGGGCGGCAGAATTGCCAGGCTAAGAATCATGAATTTTTTCTTTTCTTTTTTTCTTTTTTTCTTTCCTTTCTCGGGCTACAAATCAAAGGCTGTTTAAAGTTGGCCAAATATTATCAAAGGGTGTTCAGCGGCAAAGGATCACTGTAGTACTAATTTTTTTTTTTTTATTTTTATACAAATAAGTGATCATACTATTCTGATCCGAGTCGAACATGAAAGATCAAAATACATAATTTACTGTAAAATAATAGGACAGAAATCACTAACATGCTAACTCCACTGATCAGAATGACGAGTAGCAACAGAAGCAACCCAATCAGCTGCAGCGTTGGCTTTCCGGTAAACATGATGGATCGACGGTGCATAGGTGGACTGAAGAGAAGTCCAAATATCAGAGATCAGAAGATTGCGAGGGATGCAAAGGTTCACATCCCGTCTAATTCAATGGATAACTATCAAAGAATCATCCTCGATGATCAACCAGCGAGAGCTCAACTGATGAACTACATAAGTGATACCTGCCCAACCAACCTGAAGCTAAGCCATATCCACCAAAGTGTCCAGAGAGCCATGTACTGATCACCTTTATATTAGAATGATATAATTTAAAATCATGTTTGATATCATATATACCAGCAATTGATTCGTATGATAAAAGATCATTTGATTAGTATACCATAAAATTTTAAATTATACCAAATTTACCCTTTATCGGTTAATCTCTAATATATTTGTAAATACCATAATAATGTATTATTATTCATATTATTATATTATAATATTTAAAAAATTATAGCATTTTATTACATCATAATTATATTTATTATATTATAATATAATTTATATTATTAATTATATATATTAATATAAAAATAATATCAAGTATTTTTTTATATGAATGAGGAGTCTTTTGATCCTTAAATTATAAGCCAATATCATGATTTGGAGATGATCTTGAATATCCAATCTTATGGATCAATGTAAAATCATTGAGTTAAATGATGATTAATTTGATATCATCGTTATATGGGATTATTAAAATGTAACTAAATACGACAACTTCTTGATATTTACTTGGATCATCAATTAATGATCCTAAATAGCTAGATTAATCCAAGACGTTCTACGAACTTATTCTTAAAACATGTAGATCCACTCTACGGTATAAAAAGCCGTAGACCTGCATGCGGATTAATTCCTTGAGAGCAACCCGTTAACAAGTTAGGCCTCTAGTGATCGATCTTGTATTAAAAATCCAACCCTCACTTGATTTCGGATGGACTTGCTACCTGTTGCCGCCGGGATCAGTCCTCCGACTCGGGCGCGGTCGATCTCCAGGAAGAGGGGGGCGGACCTGCAAAAGAAGTCCACACGCGGGGGGGACGCCGGGGTGGCCCTCCGCGGAAGACCCTCCGACGCTCAAGTCAGTGGAGAAGAAATCGGCGATCAACCAGACAGTGGGGAGGTGGATCTCTCCGGGAGACCTCTCCGGGGGCGGCCAATCGGAGGCTCCAGAGGGTAGGAGCGCCGACGAGCCACCGGGGAGAGCAGTGAGGTGCCCAAGGAGAGAGAGAGAGGGAGTGAATGCGCCCAGAGTTGCGTACCTGAGGGAATCTGCGAGTCAGATATTTATAGACTGTCACCTGGGTCTTGAGCGCCTTCTGGAAGGTCCGGAGGTTGTTACGATACGGAGACGGACAGAATCAGGCCGTTGTGGGGCCGTTAGAATCTGTACCCGTTTGTTCAGAGATCGACGGCTGGGAGAGCTCCTTGATGTCTCGAGATCTGGTTGAGTAGGCCTGGGGCGGTTATGATAGGCTTTAGGCCACGTCCCGACATGATTCTTTGTCTAGGATGCCGTTCTGGTAGGCTCAGGCTCTCCCGCGTTAGGTTCCGCGGAGGTAAGTGTTGGGTTGTGGATCGCTCGATGAAGCTGAGCTACGGAAGCTCGGAAGGGCCGGGCTACGGAAGCCCGAAAGGGCCGAGCTATGGAAGCTCGGAGGAGGCCGAGCTAAGGAAGCCCGGAAGGGTCGAGCCAAGGAAGCCCGAAAGGGCCGAGCTATGGAAGTCCGGAGGGGCCGAGCTACGGAAGCCCGGAAGGGCCGAGCTATGGAAGCCCGGAAGGGTCGAGCTACGGGAGCCCGGAGGAGCCGAGCTACGGAAGCCCGGAGGAGCCGAGCTACGGAAGCCCGGAGGGGCCGAGCTATAGAAGCCCGGAGGGGCCGAGCTGTGGAAGCCCGGAGGGGCCGAGCTACGGAAGCCCGGAAGGGCCGAGCTACGGAAGCCCGGAAGGGCCGAGCTATGGAAGCCCGGAAGGGCCGAGCTATAGAAGAAGCCCGGAGGAGCCGAGCTACGGAAGCCCGGAGGGGCCGAGCTATAGAAGCCCGGAGGGGCCGAGCTGTGGAAGCCCGGAGGGGCCGAGCTACGGAAGCCCGGAAGGGCCGAGCTATGGAAGCCCGGAAGGGCCGAGCTATAGAAGCCGGAGGAGCCGAAGGGAGGAGGTTAGCCTTAGCCACCTCGCACGGATATTAATGTAATGATGATTTTACCCCCCAACACATGCCCTCCACTCCCTAGTTCGAAGCGTAGGTTCGGGCGTAGGGAGTACAAGTTCGGATGGCGCGTTCCGGATGGGACGTCTTGGCTTGGACAGCGCGCGCAATGATGCCCTAATTAATGTGACAGGGTCGTCCTGCCTTTGGGGCTAAGGCTCCTTCACGAGCGACAGTTGGGATTGCGCCACGCCATGAATCTCGATCGATCGGGCATTTGTCGAGGCGGTTCCGGACGCCTGGGATGGGATGCCCTGCCTCTTCAGGGCGGTTTCCTTGGCGGAGAAGCGAAGTGACAGCCGCACTGTATATATATATATGTGCGCATGCTCTCGGCGTCTTCTCGTCTTGCTTTCAAAAAGGGTTCTGGCCTTTCATCTTTTTTGTTGCTTATCGTTTTCGTTTGGTACCTCTTTCAATGGCGATGAGCCCCGACGATGTGGCCTCCGAAATCGTTGCCGAGGACTTGGGGAGGATTCATCAGCGGGCACCCGGAATGGGACCTTTCTTTCCTGAGTGCTGAAGATCCCGACGATGGCGGGTCTGAAGAAGAAGATGAAGATGAGTATGTTGATGTTTCTGACGCCGAACTTGGCGCTGCCCCTGGTCCCAGCGAAGCTGCAGCTTCTGAGGGACGGTCGCAAGCTGCCGCAGAGGGGGCGAAAATATTGGAGAAGGGTGAGTCTAGTCACACTTTCGCAGATGTAACTGAGGGCCCTTCTAAAGCTGATACGGCTCCCAGTCCTTAGGAGTCGTTCTTGTATTCCGTCTTTTAGACATTAGCCTGACGTTTCTTAATAAATGAAGTTCCCGTTTCCACTTAAGTGTTTTCCTTGCGTGATTTCGTTGTTGTTTTTGCCTCAATTGCAAGCGACCTTTGGCTTACTGGCGCTCTTAGGTCACCCTTATCTCGAGATTGCGGGAAACGCATCGGCTAAGGCCGATGGGCAAAATAGGTCGGCTGGGGCCGACAGGCAAAGTAGGTCGGCTAGGGCCGACAGGCAAAGCAGGTCGACTGGGGCCGACGAGCAAAATAGGTCGGCTAGGGCCGACAGGCAAAACAGGTCGGCTGGGGCCGATGAGCAAAATAGGTCGGCTGGGGCCGACGGGCGAAGTAGGTCGGCTGGGGCCGACGGGCGAAGTAGGTCGGCTGGGGCCGACGAGCAAAATAGGTCGGCTAGGGCCGACAGGCAAAACAGGTCTGCTAGGGCCGATGAGCAAAATAGGTCGGCTGGGGCCGATGAGCAAAATAGGTCGGCTGGGGCCGACGGGCGAAGTAGGTCGGCTAGGGCCGACAGGCAAAATAGGTCGGGTGGAGCCGACGGGCGAAGTAGGTCGGCTAGGGCCGACAGGCAAAATAGGTCGGCTGGGGCCGATGAGCAAAATAGGTCGGCTAGGACCGATAGGCAAAACAGGTCAGCTAGGGCTGATAGGCAAAATAGGTCGGCTGGGGCCGACGGGCGAAGTAGGTCGGCTAGGGCCGACAGGCAAAATAGGTCGGCTGGGGCCGACGGGCGAAGTAGGTCGGCTAGGGCCGACAGGCAAAATAGGTCGGCTGGGGCCGACGGGCAAAATAGGTTGGCTGGTGCCGACAGGCAAAACAGGTCGGCTGGGGCCGACAGGCAAAAAGGCCTTCGCGCTTTCTGCTACTCTGTCAATCGTCCTGATGATCCGCAGGTGGTTCGGTTTTTATTTCACCAGAATTGGTGGTACGACGTAGTGGGGGGAATAAAGCCGCGTCAGAGCTTTCCGGAAGGTGCTCTTTTCCTATGCGGGTCACTTCGCCGCGCACGCAATCGCTCACCATTGGAGGACGTCACTTTCGAAGGATGATACTCTGAGCCCGCCAGTTTTTGAGGTGCTGGCTGGCGATCGCCCGTATTAAATGACAGTGATTCGGGATCAGGAGGAGATCTTCGTACACATCATAATCAGGCGGTGGGCTCGGCGCGCAGTAGGGTGCTGCGCCGATCCTGAGGGACCACGTAGAGGCGTGGACCAGGTGTTTGAATCTCGGGACTTTTCAGCTTTGATAGTTTGTTCCCGGCTCTTTCTGCCTATAAAAAGGGGGGAAAAGGGGTCATGTTTGGTTATCCCCAAAGTGTCTTTCCCATCAGAGCTTCTACCATGCTCACTTCTCTGCTGCTAGGAGTGGGAGGATCGATTTTTCCTCTCACAGGCTCTTTGCCGCCGGACAGCTGGGGCGACCGGGGAGCTGCTGAAGAATGGCTCGCCCTTAGGGGATGGGTCCCGGAGATCACATGGAGAGCGCGCAGAGATCACACGGGGAGTACTTAATAACTCTTCCTGTGTGACCTTTGCAGATTCCTTTCGGGGACGCATGGTAGGAAGTGCACGCGGACCTCCCATGGGTTATGTGAATTTCACCTCCTCCCCTGGTTCGGATTCCCGGGCTCAGCCGCCTGGGGAATCTTTCGCCACCTGGGAAGGGGGTGAAAGAGCCTCGCCCGCCGACTCCTTGTCCTTGAGACTTGGGAAGGCGTGGTGGTATGCACTCGGTTTGGGAGAGCGTTCCAACGCCAGGGTCCGCTGGTTTCCTGCTTGCTCGTCGAGGGGTTCCTCGGTTGGGTGGTCTGGGATGGCCATCCAGATATCTCGGTTGGGCCACCGAGATATCGCTACCACTTGAAGCCAGTCGCAACTATTGGTCCATGTCGACCGGCTACCATCAGCCCGAACTAACTGGATGCGACTCGTCTGGCTCGACGATCAGATGCTGGAGCATCATAGATTGGCTAGGTCTGCTTTCGAGCAGTTGCCCGAGTTTTGTATTTGCTTTTATTTTATGCATTTCAATGCTCTTGTAACGCCTATGAGGCATTTGTAACTGATCATGATCGGGAACAAAGAGAGTTATGTTCTATCCCTCAATCTCTGTCTTTTTGTGCCTAGCTTGTTGTTATTGTTGTTTATGGGGTACAGAGGCGTCTCGCTCGTCCTTAGACGAGGATCTCACGCCGTCCGAACTAAACGAGGTTCGGATGTAGCGGTTCAGAGATCATTCGGTGAAGCATGCTCCTTACTCTGGTCAGAAGCCTGGTATTTTTGTGCTACGCTTTTACCGGAGCTCGGATTATCGTGGGTCGGCTTTGGCCGAAGTTCGGGGAACCCGTACTCTTTCCCATCATGGTTTTGGGAACCTGTTGCTCGGGCCGGCCGAGTTTCAAAGGTATTTGCCTTGGCCCTGCCAAGGTTCGGAGATTTAGCTCGCTCGGCCCAGCCGAGGTTCGGAGATAACTGACTTGGCCTCGCCAAGGTTCGGAGATTCGGTCACTCGGCCCAACCGAGGTTCGGAGACATTTGACTTGGCCCTGCCAAGGTTCGGAGATATTTGACTTGGTCCTGCCAATGTTCGGAGAACGTTTTACTTGGCCCTGCCAAGGTTCGGAGATTTTGTAGCTCGGCCCTGTCGAGGCTCGGAGAACGTTTTACTTGGCCCTGCCAAGGTTCAGAGATTTTGTTGCTCGGCCCTGCCGAGGTTCGGAGAATGTTTTACTTGGCCCTGCCAAGGTTCGGAGATTTGTTGCTCGGCCCTGCCGAGGTTCGGAGAATGTTTTACTTGGCCCTGCCAAGGTTCGGAGATTTGTTGCTCGGCTCTGCCGAGGTTCGGAGAATGTTTTACTTGGCCCTGCCAAGGTTCGGAGATTTGTTGCTTGGCCCTGCCGAGGTTCGGAGAATATTTTACTTGGCCCTGCCAAGGTTCGGAGATTTGTAGCTCGGCCCTGCCGAGGTTCGGAGATTTGGGCTCAAGGGAGCGACTCGGTTGTCAAGGCGGGCCACAGCGATAGGTCCACATGGCGCTTGATAAGGGGCGCCAGAGCGGAACGGGCGGTATATTGTCACGCTTTTATCGGTGATGCCACTCTTCCCGAGGGGACAGGTTATTGGCCGAATGCAGGACTTCCGCGTTTCCCAAAAAAGGGATCAGCATTAAGAGGCTCGAGGAAGCGCCGAACGCATTTATTGCGAGGGTCGACAGATCGGAAGACGTTTGCTTGGGGAATTCCCGAACAACTTGTTCGCGCTTATCGAGTTCGCTTGGGACGGGGCGCGATACCTTGGATCTTGCAAGCATTAGAACGGCGACGCGTGGCAAGTTCTTACGGGTCGGAGATAACGGCGCGACTGACAGAGATATCCGCCTGGCAAGTATAAATACGGCCGAGGGGCATCGGTTTCGATCATCCCTCGGTTTAAGCTCCGAAAAAATGGCCTCTCCAGGGCGATCATCAGTCGGATCGCGTTCCTCGCTCGATAGCCTGCCGCATTCGGAGGGGAGGTGCACCTCCGTCACGGTTGACGGAGAGGGCCTAGCGTCGGCCTTTGCGAATAATGAGCAGCTCGCGAGGACCGCCGAAGAATATTTGGACGTGTCGGTCAGGGAGGCGGAAGCCTCACGCCGGTTGATGGACCGGCAGAGGGAGGAAATTGCATCCCTTCGTCAGCAGGTGGCTGACCTGACGGAGCGCCTGGAGGAGCTGCTAGCCTCCGGGAGTGACTCCGAATTCTGATTTAGGGCCTCCCTTCTTGTTTTTGTTTTTACTGCCTTTTTGTAATCCACTTTATAAATGAAAGACGGATCTTGTTTTTGAAGTCCTTTCCTCCAAGAGTTTATGGCCTTAACCCGCGTAATGAATCAGGGTGTTGGCGTGACCCATCGTTTTTGAGCGTCGATGTAGGCGCTTTGAACGACGGGTTATAGGGGCGTCACCCAAAAGGTTTTTAGTAGCAGAGAGGGGGATCTCCTAGCTCCGCTTGGGGCCTTTGGCCGATTACGCGAGGCTTAACGGCCTCAAGAGGGGGTTTGCCAATGGTGGCTTTTTCTTGCGCGTCGATGGTTTTTGTTTAACGTGCTCGTTTTCAAACCGGACAAAGTCCTTCGGGGACTATTCGGAGGCCGCCCGGCTTTAGTCGGGCCTGCGCACCTCGGTTTTTATCTGGGGCTTTAGCCCGAATGACTTTTACCTGGCCTTGCCACGGCTAGGAGGATTCGTTGCTCGGCCCTGCCGAGGTTCGGAGAATATTTTACTTGGCCCTGCCAAGGTTTGGAGTTTTGTTGCTCGGCCCTGCCGAGGTTCGGAGAATATTTTACTTGGCCCTGCCAAGGTTCGGAGATTTGTTGCTCGGCCCTGCCGAGGTTCGGAGAATGTTTTACTTGGCCCTGCCAAGGTTCGGAGATTTGTTGCTCGGCCCTGCCGAGGTTCGGAGAATGTTTTACTTGGCCCTGCCAAGGTTCGGAGATTTGTTGCTCGGCCCTGCCGAGGTTCGGAGAATATTTTACTTGGCCCTGCCAAGGTTCGGAGATTTGTTGCTCGGCCCTGCCGAGGTTCGGAGAATATTTTACTTGGCCCTGCCAAGGTTCGGAGATTTGTTGCTCGGCCCTGCCGAGGTTCGGAGAATGTTTTACTTGGCCCTGCCAAGGTTCGGAGATTTGTTGCTCGGCCCTGCCGAGGTTCGGAGAATATTTTACTTGGCCCTGCCAAGGTTCGGAGATTTGTTGCTCGGCCCTGCCGAGGTTCGGAGAATGTTTTACTTGGCCCTGCCAAGGTTCGGAGATTCCTGTTCAAACAGACAGCTCGGTCGTGCGAGGATTGGTAAGCAGTATCTGTTTCTCCTTGCAATTTATAGCAACATGGTGCATAATGATCACGCGACAGGTTTTGAGGAAACAAATAAGCAGGAATGTGCAGTGAGGCATGCGAAAATGAACTCAGAGAGGACATACCCTATTGGTAATATTTACGAAGGTTGTCCGCGTTCCAAGTTCGGGGAACGGACTTCCCATCCAGATCCTGCAGCTTGTAGGTCCCTGGTCCAATAATCTCCGCTACCTGGTAAGGGCCCTCCCAGTTTGGCGCCAGCTTTCCTTGCTCCAGCGGTTTGGAAACTGAGGCCTTTCGGAGGACGAGGTCGCCGGGCAGGAAGGTCTTCCCTTTAACTCTGGAAGCATGGTAACGGGCCACCCTCTGCTGATAGGCGGCCGTTCTGATCCGGGCTTTCTCTCTGATTTCCTCTATCAGGTCGAGGTTGGTGCGGAGTTGCTCGTTGCTAGTCTCTCCGAGTAGCTCTCCACCCGCAATGATGGAAGACCGACCTCCACAGGGATAACGGCCTCTGTACCGAAAGCCATCCGGAATGGGGTTTCGTCTGTTGGGATTCTCGGGGTCATGCGGTAGGCCCATAGGACATGGTGTAGTTCATCCGCCCACCTGCCTTGGGCTCTGGAGAGGCGAGCTTTGAATCCCTGGAGGAGGGTCCTGTTGGTCACCTCGGCCGCTCCGTTGGCTTGTGGGTGCCCGACCGAGGTAAGGTGGTGACGAATCCCGTGTTCCTCGCAGAACTGACGAAATTTGGAGTTGTCGAACTGCTTGCCGTTATCGGTGATTATAGTATTGGGAGGCCGAATCGGCAGATGATGGACCTCCACACAAAGTCTCGGGCCCGCGCTTCGGTAATTTGTGCGACCGCTTCCGCTTCAACCCATTTGGTGAAGTAGTCGATGGCGACAAACAGAATTTCCGCTGCCCTGTTGCAAGCGGGAATGGGCCGAGGATGTCCATCCCCACTTGGCAAAGGGCCAAGCGGAGGATATAGAAACTAGCTCGGCGGAAGGGAGTCTTTGGATGTTTGAATGTCTTTGGCAGGGGTCGCAGGCGCGGACCAGATCGTCCGCGTCTTTCTGCATGGTCGGCCAGTAATAGCCCTGTCGCAGCACTTTATGGCAGAGGGACCGGCTTCCCAAATGGTTGCCGCAAATCCCTTCATGTACCTCGCGCAGAGCGTAGTCCGCTTCTGATGGGCGAAGGCATCTAAGCAGGGGCATGGAAAATGACCGCTTGTACAGTTGGTTGTCAATCAACACGTAGTGGATGGCCTGCAGCTTCAGCTTCCCTCTCTCTTCGGTCGGACGGAAGCGACCCTTCTTTAAGATATTTGAGGATAGGGTCGAACCAGGATGGTTCGGCCTCAACTTGCATCACCCGGTCGGCTTCCGTGATGCTCGGCTTTTCCAGAGTCTCCAGGTGGAATTTTTGTTCGGCATCCATCGTCTCCGTGGTTGCCAGTCGGGAGAGTAGGTCGGCACGGGCGTTCTCAGATCTGGGAATCTGAATAATTTCAAATTCGGAAAATGGGGAAGCAAGTTACGCACCTCCTGGAGATATCGAATCATATTTGGTTCCCGAGCTTCGAACTCTCCCCGAACATGGCCGGCTACCAGCTGAGAGTCGGTGAAGGCGTTGAGCTTTTCCACCTTCAGATTGTGGGCGATCCGGAGACCGGCCAACAGAGCTTCGTACTCGGCTTCGTTGTTGGAAGCCGGGAAGGAGAATCGGACGCCATACTCGAAAGTCATCCCCTCAGGACTAGTAAGAACTAGACCCGCACCGGAGTGATGGGCATTGGACGACCCGTCGACGTGGAGGAGCCACCGGGCTCCAGACTTTGGCTCTTCAAGGGAGTCTGGGGCAGAACCGTCCTCCGGGATGGTACACTCGAGGAGGAAGTCGGCCAGTACTTGGGCTTTGATGGCTGGGCGAGGCTGAAAATGTATGTCGTGCTCGCTTAGCTCGACGGCCCATTTGGTCATTCTTCCCGATGTCTCGGGACGGTGGACCACCGCCTTGATGGGTTGGTCAGTCAGGACCGTCACGGAATGTGCTTGGAAATACGGTGCAGCTTTCGAACTGAGGTGATCAAGGCCAACACCATCTTTTCAATCCTGCTGTACCTCGTCTCCGCATCGCGGAGCAGCCTGCTCACATAGTAGATCGGCTTCTGGATCTTGCCTTCTTCCTTGACAGCACCGACAACGCGCCCTCCGAAACAGCCAGGTACAAGAATAAGGTCTCTCCTGGGGTCGGACTGCTGAGGAGCGGGGGCGAGCCGAGGTACTTCTTGAGATCTTGGAATGACCTTTGGCATTCGGGAGTCCACTGGAAGTTTTTGGCCGATCGGAGAGTTTTGAAGAAGGGGAGGCATCTCTCGGCCGACCGCCACAAAGCGGTTAAGGGCCGCTATCCTCCCGGTTAGGCGCTGGACCTCTTTAACAGATGCAGGGGGCGCCATTTGTTGGAGAGCTTGAATCTTCTGGGGGTTAGCTTCGATACCTCGCTGGGAGACCATGAAGCCGAGGAACTTCCCCGAGTTGACGCCGAAGGCGCACTTGGTCGGGTTGAGTTTCATCCCATATTTGCGCAACGTTGCAAAGCTCTCCGAGAGGTCCTCGACATGCTGTGACGCCTCCTTGCTTTTAACCAGCATGTCGTCCACGTACACCTCCATGTTCCGGCCGATTTGTTCCTTGAACACCTTGTTGACCAGCCGCTGGTAGGTCGCCCCTGCATTCTTAAGACCAAAAGGCATAACACGGTAACAGTAGGTACCTCGATCGGTTATGAAGGCGGTCTTTTCTTCATCTTCAGGGGCCATTCGGATCTGATTGTAGCCGGAATAGGCGTCCATGAATGACAGCATTTGGTGGCCTGAGGTGGCATCCACGAGCTGATCGATCCGAGGGAGGGGGAAGCTGTCCTTCGGGCAGGCTTTGTTGAGGTCGGTGAAGTCGATGCAGATCCTCCATTTGCCGTTCGACTTTTTCACCATGACGACATTTGACAGCCAGTTTGGGTAATTTACCTCTCGGACGAAGTTGGCCTTTATGAGTTTGTCGACCTCTTCTTCAATGGCTTTTTGCCGCTCTGGGGCGAAGCTTCTTTCTTCTGCTTAACAGGCCTGTGCCTCTCGTCCACATTGAGATGGTGGACGAGGACCTCGGGTTGATTCCCGGCATGTCGGAGGCGGTCCAGGCGAAGATGTCGGCATTGCTTTGGAGGAATCTGATCAACCTGTGCCGAGACTCTCCTTTGAGTAGCGACCCGATCCTTGTGGTTCGGTCGGGCTGAGCTTCGTCCAATGGTACTTCCTCCAATTCCTCTGCCGGTTCTCCCCGTTGTTCGGCGAAGTCTTCGCGAGCGTCTAGCCCGTCAACTTCGGGCATTCTAGACTGAAGGCTCGTAACGAAACATTGCCGAGCCATGGCTTGACTTCCCCGAACCACTCCAACTCCTCGCTCGGTGGGGAACTTCATAGACAGATGCGGGATAGAGACAACTGCCTTGAGGGACATCAAGCCAGGCCTGCCGAATATGGCGTTGTATGGGGATCTGAGGTCGGTCACTAGGAAATCGGTCTGTACAATGGTCACAAGGGGCCAGGTTCCCGCGCGGACCGTCAGGGTGACGATTCCTTCCGGGATAATGACGTCGCCGGTGAATCCCATCAGGGCGGAATCCACGGCTCGAAGGTTTTCCATGAGCAATTTCATCCTGGCAAACACACCGAGGTACAAAACATTTACCGAGCTTCCACTATCAACGAGGATTCGGCTTACATCATAATTGTTCAAATTAAGGGATACAACTAGTGCGTCATCGTGGGGGAGTTGTATTCCCAGAAGATCGTCGTCGGAGAAGGAGAGTTCGCCTGTCCTTGCCTTTTTTGGTGCCGGTTCATCTCTGCCCCTGGGGCTCGATCCGCCGGCCTCTTCAATCATGTTGATACGGCCAATCACGGGCGGATTGGGTGGAGGAGGAAGTTGTGGGAGCTCGGGCTGGCGGTCACCTCCTTGTTGTTGCGGCTCGGGCGCCCTCCTGAACTGATCCAGCCGTCCCCGCCGAATCAACCTCTCTATTTCATTCTTCAGCTGCCAGCATTCAGTGTCATGACCATGCTCCCTATGGTAGCGGCAGTACTTGGCGGGATCTCTTCGGGTCGGGTTCCCTCGGAGAGGTACCGGCCGGGGAAGTTGGCGCTCTATCTCCATAAGGATTTGCGCCCGGGGCACAGTCAGCGGAGTATAGCGATCGAATCGCCTGGGAGGACTCCGGGAGCGATTCCTTGGTGGCAGCGGAGGGACTCTTTGGCGGCGAGGCGGACTTGGTCGACGGACGGGACGGTGCCTGTCGGGGACTTTGGGCTCTTGCTTCTTCTTTGCTTGCTCAGCGCGGGCCACTCTCCGTGACTCCTCGACCCTAGCGTACTTGTCCGCAAGGGCCATCATATCAGAGAGACATGGGGGGTAGCTGACCTCCATTGCCAGGTAGAAGTCGCTCTCCTTCGAAACTCCCCCCGCCAGGGCGGACATAGCCACCTCATGATTAAGGTGGTCCACCTCTAACATGGCCTTGTTGAAACGGCCAAGGTAATTTCTCAAGGACTCCCCCTCTCTCTGCTTGACTTCGGAGAGGGAGTCGGATCTTCGTCGATGGCGGCGGCTGCTGACGAACTGGCCAATAAAAAGGCGGCTCAGCTCGTCGAATGAATCAATGGAACCCGGTTTCAAGGCGTTGAACCAGGTTCGGGCGGATCCTCTGAGGGTGGATGGGAAGGCTCGGCAGAGGACCGCATCAGATGCTCCGTGGAACATCATTATTGACCGGAAGCTACTGAGATGGTCGTCCGGGTCAGTGGAGCCGTGATAGGGCTCGACGGCTGGCAGTTTGACGTGGGAGGGAATCACTTCCTCCATGATTCCCTTAGAGAAAGGGATGCCCTGCTCCGCCTTGGGCTGGGGCAGATGGGTCTGCTTGGCGGCGTCCAGCTCCTGACGCATCTCCTGGATCTGACGGCGGATCTCCTCTTCACCGGTTAGAGGAGGAGCTGGGCGTGAGAATCGCAAGGATGGCGTGGAATCATGGTGAGATGTCGCCGGGGAGAGGGAGCGGGCTCGCCGAGATCTAAGAGGATCTCTATCATAACCGGCTCGCGGGACTGGTTTGTCCCCCTGGGGCGATGTGGGGGATCCGCTGATTCATGCGGATTCAGAGGAGGAGGTCGCCGGCGAAGAAGAAATCGCCGCCTCCTTCTGAGGATGCGAAGCAGGAGGAGCTGCAAGGCGCTCTTGTACCAGGTGGGTAAGGGCCTGGACCTGTTGGACCAGCGTAGCGAACTGGTCTTGGGTCACCGGGATAGCAGGCGGCGATGGAGTTTCGACCGGTGGGGGTTGCGGCGCTGTAGCGCCAGTCGGATCAGGCCTCTGGGAAGCGACCTGATCTTGGGCTTCAGAGGTTGCTCTCCTCCGGTTGGCCATTGGAGAGGTTCTTCTCCGGATTAGATCCTTGTCTCCTTTCTTCAAGTTTTAATGGGACTTGAGGCCCTTCCTCTAGCGCCAATCTGTTGCCGCCGGGATCCGTCCTCCGACTCGGGCGCGGTCGATCTCCAGGAAGAGGGGGGCGGACCTGCAAAAGAAGTCCACACGCGGGGGGACGCTGGGGGTGGCCCTCCGCGGAAGACCCTCCGACGCTCAAGTCAGTGGAGAAGAAATCGGCGATCAACCAGACAGTGGGGAGGTGGATCTCTCCGGGAGACCTCTCCGGGGGCGGCCAATCGGAGGCTCCAGAGGGCAGGAGCGCCGACGAGCCACCGGGGAGAGCAGTGAGGTGCCCAAGGAGAGAGAGAGAGGAAGTGAATGCGCCAGAGTTGCGTACCTGAGGGAATCTGCGAGTCAGATATTTATAGACTGTCACCTGGGTCTTGAGCGCCTTCTGGAAGGTTCGGAGGTTGTTACGATACGGAGACGGACAGAATCAGGCCGTTGTGGGGCCGTTAGAATCCGTATCCCGTTTGTTCAGAGATCGACGGCTGGGAGAGCTCCTTGATGTCTCGAGATCTGGTTGAGTAGGCCTGGGGCGGTTATGATAGGCTTTAGGCCACGTCCCGACATGATTCTTTGTCTAGGATGCCGTTCTGGTAGGCTCGGGCTCTCCCGCGTCAGGTTCCGCGGAGGTAAGTGTTGGGTTGTGGATCGCTCGATGAAGCTGAGCTACGGAAGCTCGGAAGGGCCGGGCTACGGAAGCCCGGAAGGGCCGAGCTATGGAAGCCCGGAGGAGGCCGAGCTAAGGAAGTCCGGAAGGGTCGAGCCAAGGAAGCCCGAAAGGGCCGAGCTATGGAAGCCTGGAGGGGGCTGAGCTACGGAAGCCCGGAAGGGCCGAGCTATGGAAGCCCGAAGGGTCGAGCTACGGGAGCCCGGAGGAGCCGAGCTACGGGAGCCCGGAGGGGCCGAGCTATAGAAGCCCGAAGGAGCCGAGCTACGGAAGCCCGGAGGGGCCGAGCTGTGGAAGCCCGGAGGGGCCGAGCTACGGAAGCCCGGAAGGGCCGAGCTATGGAAGCCCGGAAGGGCCGAGCTATAGAAGCCCGGAGGAGCCGAGCTACGGAAGCCCGGAGGGGCCGAGCTATAGAAGCCCGGAGGGGTCGAGCTGTGGAAGCCCGGAGGGGCCGAGCTACGGAAGCCCGGAAGGACCGAGCTATTGAAGCTCGGAAGGATCGAGCTATAGAAGCCCGAAGGAGCCGAAGGGAGGAGGTTAGCCTTAGCCACCTCGCACGGATATTAATGTAATGATGATTTTACCCCTAACACTACCCATCTTGGTTCTCCCTAGCTGTGAATCCACATGCTTGATTTGTACAACATTTCTCCTGACATAAGATATATATAGCGGAGTGCATGTATGATTCATCAACGTGCATGGTGCATTCCTAGTCGTTGTCATGTAACTCAGGTGACGGGTGATTGAAAAAGACTTTTAGCCCCAAGGGGGAGGAGGAATGGTTAAAGCTAGCGTGGTTTAAATATGGTTTCAAGTCTATGAGAAAATTTTTATAATGAGGGGTGGAAAAGATTTTTTTTTTGCCTTCAAGTGTTGCCTAAGCTTAGCTTGTCTAGTAACTAATGAAGCAAGCCAGCAATTTAGGCATGAACTGTCTAAAATAAATAACTCGACCCCTTCGCAGTTCTATGCAATTACGAAGAATACCAGTGCTCGTTGATTAATTAGTTGTCAACAGTGACTTCGATGTTTGTGTTGTCAGCATCACAACAGGTCGTGACAAGTTCCGAAAACAAACCTTCATGATTCAAACTTCAATCAAGACGTACATGAACCCTCACATCAAGTAGGTTGCATAATTAATAGTAAAAGCACACATCGCATTTTTGTCTGACCATGGATTGACACTAAAAGTAAATTGATGGTTGTGAAATAAAGATTCCAACCTTATCCATTGAAATCAAATTTTTCATGAAATAAAACCATTCTGATTTTTTTATAAAATAAAAATTACTACAGTTTTATTATATATTTTTAATACTTAAAATAAAAATATATAAGTTGCACTGATTAAAATACCGAAACAATGGTAAAACAATAACATATCCTAACATTTCATAGGATGTTCAACTTAGACATAATCAATTTTTATGAACAAATATAAAGATGTGGTAATAATATTACACATATGTATAAAAAAGACTCATGAAATTGAGTTGATTAAAACCTACTACCACTGTTGAGGACGGACTCTCGTGAAAGGCATGAGGTATCGATGGAAGCTCAAATGCCACTCACATGGATGAAAAAACCTCACCCACTTTGGGGTAAGTGTAATGACTCGGGTTCACGGGCTCGTTTTGTTACAAGAAAGCAAGACGGATAAGGTCCACATCAACTTGGGCCACTACAGTCCAAAAAGAAATCCAATTGGTATCTTGTCCTTCTTGCTTAACCGGTTATAAACCACTCAACCAATTCGTAATTTCTCAATGTGGGACTATTAGGAGGGGCATCACAATCTACCCCCTTACATAGGCGATGTCCTCGTCGTCATGGACAATTGATTACAAATACCAGACAGGCAGGATTCTAGAGGTGCCCCCACATGTTCAAGAGGTGGCTCTCATCCCCCATGGATGTAGCACTTTGCCCTGTGTGAACTTAGCTCCTGTACTTCCGACTGGTGCATGGCTCTGATACCATATTGTAATGACTCGGGCCCACGGGCCCGTTCGTTACAAGAAAGCAAGATGGACAAGGTCCACACCAACTTGGATCACAGTCTAAAAATGAATCCAATTGATGTCTTATTTTTTTTATTTAATCGATTATAAACCATTCAATTAATTTTTAATTTTTAATATGAAACTATTAGAAGGGGGCATTACGGTAAGGCTTGCTTGTTTTTAGATACCTACGAGGCTAATGGGATCCAAACCAGAGGCTTCTTTGCTGCCAACCCACCACCCTTGTCTACTAAGGCAATGGCCTCACAAAGGTCAGACACCCACATGCTGTTGTCCATCAGCCGTATTATTTAGAATATATTACCTCATCTTTTTGCTCCTGAGCTCTCGCTGGTCTCCAAGTAATTATAATATATCTTGTTTGTTTTCCACGAAGACAGGCCCAGTTGCGCAGTGGAATCATCTGACAGCACTCTGAGACGAGGTAAAGGCCTGTGGTACATAGAATGTCTTATTATTCAAGATTAAGATGAAAGAGGGCTTAGAGCAAACTTGGATAAGAGAGGGGCTCAGCGGTGATGGTGGAGACGGTGGCGGATTCTCTGTTTGAGACTGTCTTTTTCAAAGCTAAAGCATCCAGTACTCCGGTTTCAACAATGCTCTTTACAACCTTGATCCTACTCAAATGCTGGTGGCCAAGCTACACTGGCACTAGCTTGTTTGCTATTTCAACCTTTTGACCAGCACTTAATCTTTTTTTATTATTTCTACCATTTTATGTGGATTCTATTCTATCTTGAATAAGTTTTATATTTAAAAAAAAATCAATTTTTTCATTGATCAATTTACTTATATTTTTTTATTTTGATAAAAAAATCAAATAGATAAATTAAATTTGTATAAACATATTTTTTTTGATAAAATAAAAAAAAATCTTTTCCACTCAAAAAATAAGTAAGTTGATTTTTCATCTGTTAAATAATATTTTTTTTATCTCTAAAATATCCCACCAACCTCTTCCTAGGTTATGAATGTAATTGATGTTTTATTAATGGATGCAATACTGCTATTTAATTAGTAAATAATAATTATTAATAATTATTTTTAGTAAAAAATTAAAATTATATATGATCACTATATATACTTGAAGTATAGTTTGGTATAACAAATTATGTATTGATCATAAAGGGTTAATATATGAAAGCATG
Source organism: Calamus simplicifolius (assembly GCA_900491605.1). NCBI lineage: Eukaryota > Viridiplantae > Streptophyta > Magnoliopsida > Arecales > Arecaceae > Calamus > Calamus simplicifolius. The sequence continues at coordinate 117,866 of UESW01000036.1, read as the reverse complement.
CAAAGAAGACTTTGAAGCATAAGGGTTATTATAGAAGAAAATGAATAAATTTTAATAACTTATTCATAAAATTTATAATACAAAGAAAACGTTTGTAGCAGATATTAGGGTCAGTTTTTAACATATAAAAGTACTAATAAATTATTTTTTATTCAAGTATTGCTTGAATGATATCGTATAAATTTTTAAATATCTTTGTGTCTTATATCATTGGGAAGAGGTTTTTCATGACGCCCGATCACCAGTCTTGAGCGCGAGGAAGGTTGATCCGCTTGCTGATGAGATTTCCGCCTAGCTGGACAACTTGCAAGAAGTCCCAAGACCGGAGGGGTGCTCCGATGGGGACCCTCCGATGCCCAAGTCAGCAACCAGGGTCACAACTGAGGAAGAGCCTGAGAAGGCTCTTTAGGACAGGGAGAGCTCTGAGAGATGGAGTTTCTCTGGGTGATAAGAGTAAGCGAGTGCTTGTATTTGCATACCTGAGTCTCTAGTGGACTTACCCTTTATAGGCGGTTGAAGCTTGCATAAAGATTAGCCACGTGACATCCCGTGAAGGAGGGATGCCTGCGGAATACGTAGGAGTTACGTAAGCTTGGGCTGATTGGTAGGTCATGTCCCATCAGAGAGGGAGGAGTCATCTGGTTGTCAGGCCAGGTCTCATCAGTCAGCAAAGTCATCCGGTCGTCTAGCCAAGCCCCATCAGTCGGCTCAGTCGACGGAGTCATCCGATTGTCGGGCTAGGTCCCATCGGAGAGGGGGAGTCGTCCGGTTGTCGGGCCAGGTGCAAGCTAGGCCGACCTGAAGAGGTCGGGGCTGCCTCGGCGTGACTTGAGAAGCCAGAGCCGACGGGGCCGACCTGAAGAGGTCGGGGCCGAGGAGGAAAGCTCGAGGCCAGAGCCGAGACGGGACCTCGAGGCCGGGGCCGAGGAGGAAAGCTCGAGGCCAGGACCGAGGCGGAAGCTTGAGATCGAGGCCGAGGCGAAGGCTCGAGGCTAAGGCCGAGGAGGGAAGTTTGAGGCCGGAGCCGAGGTGAAGGCTCGAGGCCGGGGCCGAGACGGGAGGCTCGAGGCCAGGGCCGAGGAGGGAAGCTCGAGGCCGGGGCCGAGGTGGGAGGCTCGAGGCCGGGGCCGAGGTGGGAGGCTTGAGGCCGGGGCCAAGGAGGAAAGCTCGAGGCCAGGGACAAAGCTCGAGGCCAGGGCCAAGGCCGACTTGGATGATGCCGGGGCGAGGCCAACCTGGATGATGCCGGGGCGAGGTCGAACAGAAGCTGGCTCCATATAGAGGAGAGAGAATAGGTGGCGGATGGGAAGAAAGCCGAGTTGCCAAGTTCAGATGCTATCATCGTGGCCCATGGGGGCCCACTGGCCCCATCAGATGCCCCTCACACTCCTTGAGCTTGTGTGCCGTGCATCAGTTAAGCAAGAGGAGTATAGAGCTCTTCATCTTTGCTCATCCTTTCATGCTTGCTTTAGTTCTAATTCCTTCCTAGTGTAGAGATCTTTTTCCTTTTGCCTTTCTGTGGATAATCCCATCCGCCCATTGGCTAGCTGAGGGTAGCCAGCAATCCGCTCCCAACGTAGAGCCTAGAAGTGGATATTCATCAACTGTGAGTCGGAGAGTTGGTTTCTTACAACTGTGAGTTGACTTGGGGCTCGAGTGTTTATGTGCTGGTCCAGGAGGAGACTCGAGCGGGTACGGGCTATTAGGGATTTGAACCAACTCGGAGGCACCGCCGTGCCGGGGCCGACCTGAAAAGGTCGGGGCTGCCTTGGCATGGCTGGAGATGCCGGGGCCGAGGGGGCCGACCTGAGGAGGTCGGGGCCGCCTCGGCATGGCTGAAGATGCCAGGGTCGACGGGGCCGACCTGAAGAGGTCGGGGCCGAGTGACATCCCATAGACCGCGATGCTAGTGAGCTCCTTTTGAACCACCTCAGGGGTTTATGAACCGCTGTGAGGGGAGACTCATCGGGTACAGAGCCTTTAGGGTCTTAACCACTCGGGGGGCACTGCCATACCAGGGTCGAGTGGTGTCCCGTGGGCCGTGATGCGGGCGAGCTCCTTTTCTGAGATCTGATCCTTGGATGAGAGGAAGGAATGACCGTAGTGCTAAAGGAGGTCCTTTATTGCTCATAATGTAGGGAGATACATCATTGATAATATTGGTGAAAGTTGTCCGCATTCCAGGTGCGTGGGATAGATCGGCCGTTAAGTTCTTCGATTCGATATGCTCCTTGGTGGAGCACCTCGGTGATGCAATAAGGACCTTTCCAATTGGGAGACAGTTTGCCCCCCTCCGCAGGCTTGGACACCTCCGCCTTCCTTAGAACCATATCTCCGGGGCGGAACATCTTGGGACAGACCTGGGCATTGTAGTACTTGGCCGCCAGTTGGCGGAAGGTTGCCATACGCAGGCGTGCTCGATTGTGCACCTCGTTGATGAAGTTGAGGTTGGCCCTTATCAGGGTGGAGTTTTCTTCTTCGTTGTAGGACTCCACGCACGGGCTCAGTAGTCCGATCTTAACGGGGATGACCGCCTCGAATCCGAAGATGAGACTAAAAGGGATCTTGCCCGTCGGGGCCCTTGGGTCGTGTGGTAAGCCCACAGCACACTAGGAAGCTCTTCTACCCATCGGCCTTTAGATCCATCCAGCCGAGTTCTGAGTCCTCTGAGGATGGTGCGGTTCATGACTTCGGCCTCCCCATTGGTCTACGGGTGGCCGACGGAGGTGAATCAGTGACGGATACCCAGTTCCTCACAGAAGGTCCTGAATGTGGCATTGTTGAACTGGCGGCCATTGTCAGTGACGAGAGTATGAGGTAGGCCAAAGCGGCATATGACTGATTTCCAGAAGAAAGCTTTGGCCTTGCTCTTAGTGATTTAGCTAGCACCTCGACCTTGACTCACTTGGTGAAATAGTCGATGGCGACAATTAGAAATCTCCGCTAACCTGATGCTGGGGGGAATGGTCCAAGGATGTTCATTCCCCACTGGGCGAAGGGCCATAGGGTCGAAAGCGGATTCAAAGGGACGGAGGGCTGATGCTGGATGCGTGCGTGGCACTGGCAGCCATCACACTTCTGGACCAACTTGGCGGTGTCCTCCTCCATGGTGAGCCAGAAGTACCCTTGACGGAGGGCCTTCTGAGCTAGGGACCTATCCCCCAGGTGGTTCCCGTAGATGCCTTCATGAATTTCTCTGAGGATGTAGTCGGTGTCAGCAGGTCCTACGCACTTGAGTAGGGGATAGGAAAATGATCTCCTGTACAGACGTCCATCTAGGAGAGTGAATTTGGAGGCTTTCCACTTGAGTAGCCTAGCTTCGTCACGATCAGCAGGGAGAGTGTCATCTGTGAGATAGCGGATGTAGGCATCCATCCAGGTCGGTCCTTGGGTGAGCAGGAAGACTTCTTCTTTGTCCTCTATGTTGGGCCTCTCCATATGCTTGATGTAGGCATCCCTCGTTATGCCGTCGGCGGAGGTGGCCAACCGGGACAGGGTGTCAGCCTTGGCATTCTCGCTCCGAGGGATGTAATTGATGTTGAAATAAGTTAGTGGGGAGGTCAAGAGCCGAACCTTGCTCAGGTACTGGGCCATGGTGGGGTCACGCGCCTCGTACTCTCCATTGATTTATTCGGAGACAAGTTGCAAGTCGGTGAAAAACTCTGAGGCGCCTTATGCCGAACTCCCGAGCGAGCCTCAGCCCTGCCAGCAGGGCCTCATGTTCGGCCTGATTGTTTGTGGCTTCGAATAGGAACCGAAGGGTGCACTCCACCTTCTCTCCATCTGGGCCTGCAAGGATGAGGCTGGCGCCGCTTTCTTGGGAGTTTGAAGTGCCGTCAACGTGGAGGATCTAGGACTCCCCGCCATCATCCGGCTCGGCACCTGGCAGCTTTGTTAGTAATAGTGCCCTAGGCCTATTGTATGGACATAGTATTTGAATATTTATGAGCATTTACTATTATCATAATTTGCATGTTTATTCTATAATAATGTCTTGAATAATATTATGAATTATTCTAAATGTCCCTAATCGGTTATTGTTGTGGGAATAACAATAAATTAAGATTAGTATGAAATTTGATTGATATTCATGGGATGAATATGTGTATGAGATACAAATCAAATTTATATGTATTTGTTGAGAACAAATATTGGACAAGACCCGCCTTGAGATTAATACATGGATCAAAGTCATAAGTTAATCTCTAGTAGTTGTGTCATTAAATCCTTAGACCTGAGATTGCTATAGTTCTCAACATGAGGAATATTATGTTTTGACATAATCAAACGTTGTCTTTAACCGGATGATTATAAAGATTATGCTTGAACATAATAAGAATCATGTAGTGAGATGTGAGTGATTAAGATGGAATTTGTCCCTCTTATTATAAGAGAGATATCTCTGGCCCCTCGATGATTGAGACTGAGAAATGCATGGCCGTGCTCAAATGAATTGATGGAGATCAATATCATTTGTTTAGTCAGTCTAATTGGGTTTCGAGAAATTAAAGATAGAGCGATATAAGGTTGACTTTATCCATGCCTTATATTCTATCAAGATATCATGTGACAAAAGGATTATGTCATTAGCTACTTTAAGGTTGTCTCGGAACATGAGCTTTTCATTTAACTTGGGTAGTCATAATGTCTTGCTAGAGGCCGCTTATGACTTGTAGGTTCAAAATGTGATTTAGGCCTACTGCCAACGTTAATTGAACCTATAGGGTCGCACACTAAGAACGGACAATAATGGTTACGATTTGTTACTCTCTATATAATTTAAAATGATGAGATTATTTTAAATTACAAATAATAATTAGTTGTCATTTAGATTCGAGTTTAATTTTGAGAAAATTTAAATTTGTAATTTAAATTGTGACAAGTAATTAATTGTTACATTTTCTTATTGGATAAGGAAATAATCCATAAAGTTTTTTTTGGTTAAAAATATAAATTCCTTATTTTGTAAGGAAAGGATTTAAATTGTTATTATTTAAAAGAGTTTTAAATAAATATCAATTAAAATCTTAGTTAACCAAAATTCCTAGCAGGCTTGTATATATCGATATATACGTTTTAGATGTCTATGGGGCATTTGAAAGGTCGTGTCGATTGGGGCATTTGAAGGGTCGTGTCTTTTGCCTTGAAAGATAGAAAAACAGAGAGTTGAAATGATGGTTTTTTTGTGAAAAATGGAATGGTTGAACTAGCATTCAAAACCATTTTGGTGTCCGTTCGTGTGTGGATACTTGTAGAGGGTGGTCGTCTTTCTGAAAGGCAGCACCTTTGAAGATCCGAGCAAACCCAACACAAGAACAGAAGGATTACATACTGATCAACAAAAGGTAATATTTTTGTTTATCCTTCTTTCTTTTTTATGAAACGCATTGGTGGGTTGGTGGGAATAAATTTATTTTGTTTCCGCTGCAATTTTATTCCAATTAGATTGGGATTTTTCATTCCGTAATCCAACAGTGGTATCAGAGCCACTTGCGTTTTCATAAAAATCGAAACTGCCATGTTTGATTGTATGTATGAGATGTATATGATCTTGGCATGGTTTGCGTTCTTGTATATATATATGATATTAGGGTTTGCGCGAACGACATAGATAATAGGTTTTCTAAGGTGTTAATTGATGAATCTGTTTCCTGTAAGGATTCGTTAATATGATTAAAAATCCGAATGGGATATTGCAATTAAAGTGTTTAATATCATGATATATGATTTCGGTGTTGTCTTAATTAGATTAATACATGAACTGAATTCACATATCAATAAGGATTTAAATTGCTGTTTATGGTGGTGCGGATGTGAGCCTTAAATTTATTGATGAGATCAAATTTTAGGAGCGTACTACCTCATAAATTTAATTGGTTTTAAACAACACGCCCATATTTTCTTTAATGCAATAGTATATGCTATATGATAACATGATATATTTTGCATGGTGTTTGCTTTGTATGGTGCATGGTATGGCCTTGTGACCAATGTGATTGGCAGGTTTTTATTATTCTTTTACAAGGGTTGTAATTATTAAATATGGCCTGCGTGCCATTTTGTTTCATTGTAATTTTTCTTTTACTTTTAGTAGTATTTGTTTATTTATTGTAATAAAACAAGAAGACAAAGCAAGCCATTTGAAGTCCTGCAATCCAACCATGGTGATGGAGGAGCTAGGTGTCTATGCACAAGATGATGGTCAAGTAGACATTATGGTGTTGCTCATTATTACCTAGGATTGACCATTGATCTTCATATTGGCTTATGAAGATCAATCTTGATAAGGCCATACTATGACATGTTTATTATATACATGTATGAGATGCTATGTATGATGTTTCATAAGTATGTGATGCCATGTATGATATCAATGAGTATGTGATACTAAATGCATGATGAGATCTGTTAATCTATCTAGATCCCTCACATAAAATTTTAAGTTGACATGCCATCCATATTTGAACACTTGTCAAGGCTTTTATCACCTTAATGTGGGTTCTACCAAAGTAGAAGTACATTAGGTTACATTAGTGAGACAAGATGGGTAATGGTGCTACCCATATGTTTAAAAATGGTTTAACTTAATTAGGTTATCAAAACGGTTTTGGGCCTAATGGCATGAGATGGGATTTAAACATGCCGAGACATATGATGTCATAATCCCATAAATTTCTAAGAGTTGCATGAGTTGCAATTGGTAAGAGTTACCTACCTAAAAAACTTAATTTTAAGCGTCATGCCAAAGCTGACTTAAAGTTGAGTATAAATATGGATCTTAGCTCACTAAATTAATATGATTTTATTATTGAGGGTTGTTAATTTAGTGGGAGTTTTTCATAATCAAAATACTTAACGAACTTTGCATTTATTGTAGATGGCCAACAATGATAACAATTCTACTATGTCACTGCGATCAATCCTTGCGAAGGACAAACTTACTGGGACTAATTTCCTTGACTGGTTTCGAAATTTGAGAATTGTTCTCAAACAAGAAAGGAAGCTTTATGTCCTGGATCAACCTCACCCTGAAGAACCAGCCGATAATGCTTCTAGAGCTGAAAAGAATGCTTATGAGAAGCATCATAATGACTCTATTGATGTTGCATGCTTGATGCTAGCTACCATGAGTTCTGAACTTCAGAAAGATTTGGAAAACATGGAAACTTATGATATGATTGTCAATCTAAAGGAAATGTTCCAGCAACAAGCAAGGCAAGAAAGGTATGATACTACCAAGGCATTGCACTCTTGCAAAATGGCTGAGGGTGCTTCAGTTAGCGCTCATGTGTTGAAAATGAAAGGCTATATTGAGCACCTTGATAGGCTTGGATTTCCATGAGCCAAGAGTTGGCAACAGATTTGATCCTAAATTCACTTCCTGATAGTTATGATCAGTTTATCATGAACTATAACATGAATGAAATGGACAAATCAATTTCTGAGCTGCATACGATGCTTAAAACTGCTGAACAGAATATTAAGTCCAAGCCTGGCCATGTTCTGATGGTTCAAAAGGGAAAGGGCTTATGAAAAAAGAAAAGGAAAGGGTAAGGGAAGGGCTGGAAAGTCCAATGCTCAACCCAAGCCCAATCCTAAACCCAAGGCTAAAGCCCCAAAGGAGGGTGTCTGTTTCTTTTGCAATGAACCTGGTCATTGGAAGAGAAACTGCAAGCTGTATTTGGAGGATCTAAAGAAGAAGAAGAAGACTGGTGAGACCGGTTCTTCAGGTATTTATGTTATAGAGATTAATTTTTCTCCTTCTAGTTCCTGGGTATTAGATACTGGATGTGGATCTCACATTTGCACAAATGTGCAGGGGCTTAAAAGGAGTAGACAACTGAAGAAGGGCGAAGTTGATCTTCGAGTAGGCAATGGAGCAAAAGTTGCTGCTTTAGCTGTAGGAAGTTATGAACTTTCTTTGCCCAGTGGGCTTTTGTTAGTTTTGAACAATTGCTTTTATGTTCCTACAATGTGTAGGAATATTATTTCAGTTTCTTGTTTGGATAATGATGGTTTTTCTTTTATTATTAAGAATAATAATTGCTCCATTTATCATAAAGACATGTTCTATGCAAATGCCGAATTACTAGATGGTCTTTATGTTTTGAATCTTCAAAAATCCAACAATTCTTCTGTCTATAACATAACTACCAAGAAATTTAAGTCCAATGACTTAAATTCAACCTATCTTTGGCATTGTCGCCTTGGCCATATAAATGAGAAACGCATATCAAAACTCCATCAAGATGGACTTTTGAACTCATTTGATTTTGAATCATATGATACATGTGAATCTTGTCTATTGGGTAAGATGACAAAGGATCCCTTTACTGGACACAGTGAAAGGGCCAATGAATTATTGGGCCTAATACATACAGATGTATGTGGACCATTAAGTTCAGAAGCATAGGAGGTTACAAGTACTTCATTACATTTACTGATGACTTCAGTAGATATGGTTATGTCTACTTGATGAGACACAAATCTGAATCATTTGAAATGTTTAAATCTTTTCAATATGAAGTACAAAACCAACTTGGCAAGACAATCAAGGCACTTCGATCTGATCGAGGTGGAGAATATTTGAGCCAAGATTTTTATGACCATCTTAGAAGTTGTGGAATCATTCCACAACTAACTCCTCCTGGAACACCGCAATGGAATGGTGTGTCTGAAAGAAGGAATCGAACCTTATTAGATATGGTTCGATCTATGATGAGTCTAACAGATCTTCCACTTACCTTTTGGGGTTATGCACTTGCCACAGCTGCGTTCACACTAAATCGAGTTCCAACCAAAGCGGTTGAAAAGACGCCATATGAGATGTGGAATGGTAAAAAGCCCAGTTTGTCTTTTCTTAAGATTTGGGGTTGTGAAGCTTATGTAAAACGTCAAGTTTCAAATAAGCTGGAACCCAAGTCTGATAAATGTTTTTTTGTGGGATATCCTAAAGAGACTAAAGGATACTACTTTTACAATCCCATTGAGAACAAAGTGTTTGTTGCTCGGAATGGTGTCTTTCTAGAAAGGGAATTTATTTCTAAAGGAACCAGTGGGAGCAAGGTACAATCGAAGAGATTCGAGAACCACAAGATAACATTGAACCGCCTGTGGATGCTCAAAGTCAACAAACCATTGTTGACACACCACCTGTAGCACAAAAGTTACGTAGATCTGATAGGATACGTCATGAGCCCGAGAGATATGGATTTCTTGTGACTGATAATCATGATGTATTGTTAGTGGATCAAAATGAACCTACTACCTATCAAGAGGCTATGTTAGATCCAGACTCTGAGAAATGGTTAGAGGCCATGAAGTCTGAAATCCAATCCATGTATGATAATCAGGTATGGACCTTGATTGAGCCACCTGAAGGTACAAAGACCATTGGGTGCAAATGGGTTTTCAAAAAGAAAACTGACATGGATGGTAAAGTGCATACTTACAAAGCAAGGCTAGTTGCAAAAGGTTTCAAACAAACTCATGGTATAGACTATGATGAAACTTTTTCACCTGTAGCCATGCTTAAGTCTATTAGAATTCTCATTGCCATTGCTGCATATTATGACTATGAGATTTGGCAAATGGATGTTAAAACAGTGTTTCTTAATGGAAACTTACTTGAGGATGTGTACATGACACAACCTGAGGGTTTTGTACAACCTGAGAATTCTAGTAAAGTATGCAAGCTTCAAAGATCCATTTATGGTTTGAAGCAGGCTTCTCGGAGTTGGAATCTTCGTTTTGATGAATCAGTCAAAGAGTTTGGATTTATCAAAAATGAAGATGAACCTTGTGTTTAAGAAAGTTAGTGGGAGCGCCATTGTATTTCTGGTCCTATATGTTGATGACATTTTACTCATTGGGAATGATATCCCTACCTTGCAGAGTGTCAAGTCTTGGTTAGGGAAATGTTTCTCAATGAAAGACTTAGGAAGCTGCCTATATCCTAGGGATAAAGATCTATAGAGATAGATCTAAGAGGCTGATTGGTCTAAGTCAAAGTACTTACATAGACAAAGTACTGAAAAGGTTCAGTATGCAAGATTCCAAGAGAGGATACTTGCCTATGTCTCATGGTATTACACTTAGCAAATCTCAGTGTCCTAACACAAAAGATGAGCGAGAGCGCATGAGTAAGATTCCTTATGCTTCAGCAATAGGATCTATCATGTATGCTATGTTGTGCACTAGACCAGATGTCTCTTATGCTTTAAGCATAACGAGTAGATACCAGTCAGATCCCGGTGAGAGTCACTGGACGGCGGTCAAGAACATTCTTAAGTATCTGAGAAGATCTAAAGATATGTTCTTGGTGTATGGCGGATTGGAAGATGATCTGGTTGTAAGTGGTTACACAGATGCAAGCTTTCAATCTGACAAAGATGATTTTCGATCGCAGTCAGGATATGTGTTTTGTTTAAATGGTGGTGCTGTTAGCTGGAAAAGTTCGAAGCAAAGCACTGTTGCTGATTCTACAACTGAAGCTGAATACATAGCAGCATCTGATGCAGCAAAGGAAGCAGTTTGGATCAAGAAGTTCATTACTGACCTTGGAGTGGTTCCTAGCATCACAAATCCTGTTGATGTTCATTGTGACAATAATGGTGCTATCGCACAAGCAAAGGAACCTAGGTCACATCAGCGATCCAAACACATTCTTAGGCGTTATCATCTCATTCGAGAAATCATTGAGAGAGGTGACGTAAAAATATGCAGAGTTCCAACAGATGACAATGTTGCTGATCCATTGACTAAGCCTCTACCACAAGCAAAGCATGATCGTCATGCTAGGTTCATAGGTATTAGATACATTGATGAGTGGGCCTAGTGCAAGTGGGAGATTGTTAGTAATAGTGCCCTAGGCCTATTGTATGGACATGGTATTTTGAATATTTATGAGCATTTACTATTATCATAATTTGCATGTTTATTATATAATAATGTCCTTGAATAATATTATTAATTATTCTAAATGTCCCTAATCGGTTATTGTTGTGGAATAACAATAAATTAAGATTAGTATGAAATTTGATTGATATTCATGGGATGAATATGTGTATGAGATACAAATCAAATTTATATGTATTTGTTGAGAACAAATATTGGACAAGACCCGCTTGAGATTAATACATGGATCAAAGTCATAAGTTAATCTCTAGTAGTTGTGTCATTAAATCCTTAGACCTGAGATTGCCATAGTTCTCAACATGAGGAATATTATGTTTTGACATAATCAAACGTTGTCTTTAACCGGATGATTATAAAGATTATGCTTGAACATAATAAGAATCATGTAGTGAGATATGAGTGATTAAGATGGAATTTGTCCCTCTTATTATAAGAGAGATATCTCTGGGCCCCTCGATGATTGAGACTGAGAAATGCATGGCCGTGCTCAAATGAATTGATGGAGATCAATATCATTTGTTTAGTCAGTCTAATTGGGTTTCGAGAAATTAAAGATAGAGCGATATAAGGTTGACTTTTTCCATGCCTTATATTCTATCAAGATATCATGTGACAAAAGGATTATATCATTAGCTACTTTAAGGTTGTCTCGGAACATGAGCTTTTCATTAACTTGGGTAGTCATAATGTCTTGCTAGAGGCCGCTTATGACTTGTAGGATCAAAATATGATTTAGGCCTACTGCCCAAAACCTATAGGGTCGTACACTAAGAACGGACAATAATGGTTACAGTTTGTTACTCTCTATAGTAATTTAAAATGATGAGATTATTTTAAATTACAAATAATAATTAGTTATTATTTAGATTCGAGTTTAATTTTGAGAAAATTTAAATTCGTAATTTAAATTATGATAAGTAATTAATTAGTTATATTTTCTTATTGGATAAGGAAATAATCATAAAGGTTTTTGGTTAAAAATATAAATTCCTTATTTGGTAAGGACTAGGATTTAAATTATCATTATTTAAAAGGAGTTTTAAATAAATATTAATTAAAATCTAGTTAACCAAAACCCCTAGCAGACTTGTATATATGATATATATTTTAATGTCTATGGGGGCATTTGAAAGGTCGTGTCTATTGGGGCATTTGAAGGGTCGTGTCTTTTGCCTTGAAAATAGAAAAAATAGAGAGTTGAAGACGGTGGTTCGTTTTTATGAAAAATGAACTTTTGAACTAGCATTCAAAACCATTTTGGTGTCCGTTCGTGTGTGGATACTTGTAGAGGGTGGTCATCTTTCTGAAGGCAGCACCTTTGAAGATCCGAGCAAACCTAACACAAGAACAAACGGATTACATACTGATCAACAAAAGGTAATATTTTTCGTTTATCCTTCTTTCTTTTTTATGAAACGTATGTGATTCTTGGTGGGTTATGGAATAAATTTATTTTATTTTTGCTGCCATTTTATTCCAATTAAATTGGGATTTTCTATTCCGTAATCCAACAGCTTTGTGGGAGTCTCTTCGATCGGCTCCTCTGCCCAGGTGTATTCGACTAGGAAGTCGGCCAGGATTTGGCAATTCAGAGCCGGTCGAGCCTGGAAAGAGATGTCAAACTCTCCCAGCTTGATGGCTCATTTGGCCAGTCGGCTGAGGTGTCTGGGCGAGCCAAGATGGCTCGGAGGGGCTGGTCCGTGAACACCACGATAGGATGAGCTTGAAAATATGGGCGAAGACGCTGGGCAGAGACGATCAGGGCGAAGATAATCTTTTCTGTTTTGGAGTATCTAACTTCAGCATCGTGAAGCACCTTGCTCACATAGTAGACAGGTCTCTAGGTCCCATCGGCATCAAGACGCACAAGGACGGAACTAACAACTTTTGGAGAGGTGGCGAGATAGAGAAAGAGACTCTCCCATCTTTTGGCTTCGACAGGAGTGGCGGGGAGGATAGGAACGCCTTCAAGCCGTCAAAAGCCTTTTGACAATTATCCGTCCGCTCGAAGTTGTTTGCCTTCCGCAGGGCTTTGAAGAAGGGCAGGCACCTTTCGGCTGACTTAGAGAGGAAACGACGTGGAGCTGCGACCCTCCCCGTGAGCCATTGCACTTCCTTCTTGCTAGATGGTGGCCTCATGTCGAGGATGGCACTGATCTTCTCCGGGTTAGCTTCGATCCCTCGCTGGGTCACCATAAAGCCCAGAAATTTGTCCGCCGTGACGCCGAAGGCACACTTCTTCGGGTTCAACTTGACTTGAAAATGGCGGAGGTTGTTGAAAGTTTCCTCTAGGTCGGAAATGTGGTCGGAGGCATGGGTGCTTTGTCAGCATGTCGTCGACGTAGACTTTCATGTTCTGGCCTAGTTGATCGTGGAAGACTTTGTTCATCAACCTTGATAGGTCGCCCCTGCATTCTTGAGGCCGAAGGGCATCACTTTGTAGCAATAGACACCTTTCTCCGTCACAAAGGAGGTATGCTCTTCGTTGCTCGGGTCCATCTTTATTGTTGTACCTGGAGAAAGCGTCCATGAAGCTGAGAAGCTCATGGCCGAAGGTGGAGTCCACTAGCTGGTCGATCCGCGGCAGAGGAAAACTGTCCTTCGGGCATGCCTTGTTAAGGTCGGTGAAGTCGATGCATATTCTCCAGCTCCCATTTGCTTTTCGCACCATAACCACGTTAGCCAGCCAGCTGGGGTAATGCGCCTCCCGGATATGGCCGGCACTAAGCAACTTGCCGACCTCCTCGTCGATGGCCTTTTGCCGCTCGGGAGCGAAGCTTCTCTTCCTTTGACGGATCGGGCGGTGCTTCGGGTTGATGTTGAGCTTGTGGGTGATCACCTCCGGAGGGATGCCGGGCATGTTGGATGCTGACCAGGCAAATATATCCGAGTTGACCCGTAGGAAAGTTAGGAGGCGATTACGGTCTTCTTGGGGGAGGAGTCCGCCGATGCGCACGGTCTTCGCCGGGTCATCTCCAAGGGGAAAAGTTAAGAGCCGCTCAACCGTTTCTCCCCCTTTGCTAGACTCCCTGGGGTCAGGTGCTTCCTAGACTCCCGGGGGTCAGGCGCTTCCGAGGCCAGCTCAGCCTCCTGAGGACTTGATGCCGCATGGTAGCAGGGCAGGACCGGACTGACCTTGCCCCGCATCTCACCGACTCCTCCGTCGGTGGGGAACTGCACGAGCAACCACTGGGTCAAATGACCACGTCCAAGAGGTTGAGGCCCGGCCGCCCGAGGATGGCATTGTTCGCCAGAGGAACTCGTACGACCAAGAATTTCATGATGACTGTACTTTGGCATGGCAGTGCTCCGGCCATCACAGGCAAGGATATTTTGCCTTCGATCCCCACTGAGTCTCCAGTAAATCCAACTAAAGGAGCCGCCACGAGCTGGAGAGAGTCAACAGATAGACCCATCCTAACAAATGCATCGTAAGTAAGGATGTCAGCTGAGCTGCCACTATCAACTAATATCCTTTTTATAGGGTGCTTGGCGATCGTCATGGTAATGACGACGCCTTCATTATTTACATTTTCTACAATAGCTGACCCCCTTGGGAACTACATCATCCGATGCTTCCTCTCCCCTAGTCCGCTTGGGTGAGGAAGCCACCCCCAGGATACCATTCCAACGGTTTGCTCCGTAGGGGTATTGTCGACGACAGCTTGAGCAGGAGGAGGCCCCATGAGGGCCAGCACTGGTGGGAGCGCCTTCTGGATATACTTTCCAAGGTAACCGCATCGGATGAGCTCCTCGATGGCATGCTTCAAGTTGTAGCAGCTGTCGGTGTCGTGGCCATAGTCCCGGTAAAAACGGCAGTAGCGACTTTTGTTGCGGGGGAAGTCCCTCCTCATGGGAGGAGGTCGCTGGAGGTAAAGCTCGCCCTCAATCTCCATAAGGAGATGAGAGCGAGAGGCGGGAAGAGGCGTGAGCTCGCTCTCCGGAGGGGCGAGGCTCCGACGTCTGCGGTCCGATCGGCGGGACAGCTCGGGCTGCCGGGGGTGAGAGGCTCTGCTCGGCTCAGGATGAGTCACCTTACGGTCGGATCCTCTCATGGACTCTCGATGGGTAAGGTCGGCCTCATCCACACGGATGTACTTCTGGGCTCGAAGGAGGAGGTCGGAATAGGAGCCGGGGGGCTTCTTGTCTAGGAAGAAGATGAAGCGGGACGGAAGAAGTCCCTACTTCAAAGCTAGCATCGCCACCGCGTCGTCCAAATGATATACCTCGAGGGCGGCGGCCTTGAATCGGGCCACAAAGTCCTGAAGTGACTCCCCTCCTTCTGACGTACGGAGAAGAGGCTGTCAGCGACTCTCAGGATCTTCCGGCAGGCATCGAAATGCGCCAAAAAGGCCCTTTCTAGCTCTCGGAAGGAGTCGATGCTATGAGGGGACAGGCGCATGTGCCAAGCGTGAGCGGCTTTCCGTAGAGTAGCAGGGAAAGCCTTGCATAAAAGGGCGTCCGTGGCACTTTGGACCTGCATCATGGCTTTATAACTTTCGAGGTGGTCGAGATGCATCGTACCATCGTACGGATCTATCTGAGGGAAACGGAACCTGGAGGGTACGGGCTCCTCCAATATTCGGCGGGTGTAGGGAGGACGAGTGTCATACTCCTTCGGTTGGTTGTTGATTTTTCTGGCGAGCTCATCCAGTTGCCGATGGTACTCATCCAGGCGCTCCTCCGCCTGGCGGCTGATCGCTGGGGTCCTTCTGGACAGCTCGGAGGATGAAGAAGAAGATGGGGAGGGGCACAGGAGGTGAGACCTCCGCTTTGGCTCCTCCTGGTGGCATGGCTCCGGAGGGAACTTGCTCGGGCCACAGCTGGGGGACAGTGGCCTCTTAAGGGGCTCACGACGGGGCTTCCTGGGGGAAGCCAGGCGATGGATGGCCTCTCACTAGGGAGATCCTCCCTCACTGACTGCTGACTAGCAGACGGGGGAGCCGTCTGGTACTGGGTGGCCACGGACTGCTACTCCTGGAGTCCGCGAACCATGGCGATAAGGGCTTGGACTTGTTGGGTAAGGGCCGCTAGCTGATCAGCTGGGGCTGCTACATTTGGTGGCGGGCAGACGGCCTGAGGATTGGTAGTAGGAAGGTCAGCCTCCTGCTGCCTAGTCGATGGGGGATGCCCCCCAGGGTAGCCGATGGAAGTGTCCTGAGCTCGCGTCACTACCATGGCTGAGAGAGAGAGAGAGGAGGGAATACAAGCAAATGTTGTAGGGTTGCGTCTTCCTTTTTCCCCTCTTCCTGGTGCGCCAATCTGATGACGCCTGATCACCAGTCTTGAGCGCGGGGGAAGGTTGATATGCTTGCTGATGAGATTCTCGCATAGCCGGACAACCTGCAAGAAGTCCCAAGACCAGAGGGATGCTCCGGTGGGGACCCTCCGATGCCCAAGTCAGCAACCAGGGTCACAACTGAGGAAGAGCCTGAGAAGGCTCTTTAGGGCAGGGAGAGCTCCGAGAGATGGAGTTTCTCTGGGTGATAAGAGTAAGCGAGTACTTGTGTTTGTATACTCGAGTCTCTAGTGGACTTACCCTTTTATAGGCGGTTGAAGCTTGTATAGGGATTAGCCACGTGACATCCCGTGAGGGAGGGATGCCTGCGGAATACGTAGGAGTTACGTAAGCTTGGGCTGATTGGTAGGTCCTGTCCCATCAGAGGGGGAGTCGTTCGGTTGTCAGGCCAGGTCTCATCAGTCGGCGGAGTCGTTCAGTCATCTTGCCAGGCCCCATCAGTCGGCTCAGTCAGCGGAGTCATCTGGTTGTCAGGCCAGGTCCCATCGAAGAGGGGGAGTCGTCCGATTGTCGGGCCAGGTCCCATCAGTCGGCGGAGTCAGACGACTGTCGGGCTAGGTAAAAACAGGGCCGATCTGAAGAGGTCGGGGCCGTCTTGGCAGACTTGAGAAGCCGGGGCCGATGGGGCTGACCTAAAGAGGTCGGGGCCGAGGAGAAAAGCTCGAAGCTGGGGCCGAGGCAGGAGCTCGAGGCTGGGGCCGAGGCGGGCTCTCGAGGCCGAAGCCGAGGCCTACTTGGATGATGCCGGGATGAGGCCGATCTGGATGATGCCGGGGTGAGGTTGAACAGAAGCTGGCTCCATGCAGAGGAGAGAGAAAAGATGAGAAATAAAGAAAAAACTGAGTTACCAAGTTGAAATGCTATCATTGTGGCCCATGAAGGCTCACTGACCCCATCAGCTTCTATTGTGCGTGGGATGGTGGATTCGTTGCACCACTGAACACGAGGGAGAGAAGCGGAGCCGCACCTTTGAACATCATTTCAAAAACCACATGCATGCAAGGTGGTGACATGGGAAACAAAGTCTGGTAGCCCATGCTGGTGACTAAAGATAAAGTAAATGTGTTAAGCTACAGAGATTTTGGTCACACAAACTGCTAAGACTATTTAGTATTTCAATATCATTCACCAGTCAATGCTCGCTTGTCCACATAATGGCAGACTCTGACCACCCCATGTGTTCAGTGTTATCACCGACCTGAGGGGAGAGAAGCTTTGTTTTCCGTAGAGGTAACAGGAGGAGCAATTTTTGAATGGCTATCAACTATTTTTCAACCATCTATATATTAATATTCCTGGTTTTAATGGTGGGTCATCATTGAAAGCTGCTCTCATAGCTTGTGTGGGAACGCACTTGACCTTTTTGAGAGGGAACTTGTCTCCTTGTCCTCAGTTGTGGTTTTTTGTTTACTTTAGCTCCAGAATCATGACACATTTATACTTGAATTATTTAAATACTAATCATGATAAATATTTATAAGTTAATTATCTGATTCTATTATAAATACACTAAGAAATAAAATAAGTACATTATCAAAAATACACTCTCCGTAAGATTTGATCGATAATCATGCATAATTTTAATTAGCAATATAAATTATCAATGAATTATACCATGAGAAAAGATATAATTTCTTCCATTCAAGAATGTTTTAAAATATACATATATTAATTTTGAATCGGTTTGAATTCAAATTAAGAAAATTAAAATCCAATCATATCTTAAATGGGTTTATTTTCTAATGCAAATCTAGTGCTCGTTCTCGTTTAGTTCATAGAAATAGCTTTTTAAATTTAAATTAAAAGTATCAATTCCAATTCCCCGTGTTTGCTTGAATAAAATTAGAATCCATTTTTTATTTTATTTACAATCCAAATCATTTATTAGAAAGTTTTGAAATTTAAATCTTTATTTAAGATTACAAATTCATTTTAGTCAACTGTAACCCAATTACTTTTTTTCTCACTTTTTTCTTATCGGCGTCATTCTTTTACTCTTATCGTCCAATGGCTTGCTATACTTCTTAACCATATCGTTGACAAATATGAGTAAGGCTTTATATTAGTATTTTTGATTATTTTTATTAAATATTAATAAATTATAAGAAGATTTATTTGGTCTTTCCAAATAAATTATTTTTTAATCATAAAAAGTTTGATTTTACAGCTATTTTTTAATTTTTTTTATGTATGGTCGGCACATCTATTTGAAAATCAAGTGTAACCCATCTTCTGATCTCTATGTGAACGAAATGGATTGAATAAATTAGCAGCTCAAATTTGATGCTAAATCAGACAGATTTTAAGTTTAAATAATTTTGGTTTAGATTGCAGCATATTGATTTTGGTTTAGTTTCATATCAAAAGCTAATGGATGCAATCTGTTAACAATCCTAAAGGTCAAAACAACCTTGGTTAAACTTGTTACCGTCGAACCACATTCCTCGAACGTCATGTAAGATTTGAAACCCGATAGCCGATGAGAATGAGTCTGAAGGTCCTCTAATGCTCCACTTTCGATTGAAATTCTGTAAAAAAGTTTAGCCGATGAGAATGATAAGCTAGGTCTTGTCGGATGTGCATTATAGCCGATAGATGGCCATGTGAAAACCGTAGATGATAGGTGGATCACGTGGGACCGTAGATGATAGATGAGCCACGCGATGGTTATAGCCGATAGTGGGCCATGTGAGCGTCGAGGGACGCTGGAATCGGTATTGAAGCTGAAGTTGGTGCTGAGTCCGATGCTAAAGTCCGACACTGAAGTTGGTGCTAAAGCCGATGTTGGAGTCGGTGCTGAGATTGAGGCGGAGATGACACGTCGACCATAATAAAGAATTTTAGAAGTCTAAATTTATTTAGTCAGCCTTCTTAGTTAACTATAATGTGGCTGGATCAGCTGCATCAAAACTTTTTTTTTTTCATCTCCTCAGTAGCAGATCATATGAATGATTTCCAGTTAGCCAGAATAGCAAAGCCAAGAATCCTGCTGATATACTGGAAAACTAAAGCCTTTGCCGCCTTGATTAACCACTTCAAGAAGAAAGGCACTTGGGGCCGTGGTTTGCTCCTAAACCTTCGCATTTTTCCCTTAAACCACTCCAGCAAGAAAGGCACGTAGGCCGCATTAAAACAGCGAAAAACTCTGTTAAAAATAACTCTCGGCGTGCAGCGGCCGTTATGGCATCCGCTTACGCCTTTATTCCCCCCGTAACCTTACCTCCAAGTTTCTTTCCCGAGACCCCAAAAATCCAAAACCCAAACAAATCAAAGAAGAAAAATTCCAATCCGAAGTCAAAAAGCTGATACCTAGCAGCAGGTGGACGGCCCAGATGCCTCCTCTCCAGCGGACCCTTCTGGCCAACCATTCCCCCTCCTCATAATAACCGTCTAGCAAAGGCCATTCCTTCCCCCATTCAATGGCAGTAACACTAAAGCTAATTGTTACTTTTTTTATTTTTTTTTTTTTTTTGCCCCTTCGAACAATGAAGAGATTATAAACCCACCGACTGGCTGCCGAGCGAGAGCACGCGCCACATGGGATGTCCTCCCCCTGACCTCCTCTCCTCGTCTCTAGCTTCTCGGAACAAGAAGGGTAAAAGTAAAATAAAATAATTAGGGGCCACATTTAATTAGTATCAATTTTGACGCTAGAGAAAGGACACTCCCCTGCACTCTCTCCCCATATATAGCGCTCCAGAGCCTCATATCTTTCTTCACTCCCTCCCATCCCACGCTCCTCTCCATCTTCCCTTCTCCCCTCCCCCTTAGCTTTTCCTCATCTTTGTTGTGGTTCGTTGGGAGTTTTAGCTAATAAACCACCTGCATTGTTTCTGTGATCTTTTATTTTGATAATAATAATAATAATAATAATAATAATCATCTTGTTTTGAGGCATGGGTGGGGTTGTGGTGCTGTTCGGTGTGGCGTTGGTTCTGGTGCCTCTGGCTTCTGCCGGGCATGACTACGGGAAGGCCCTGAGCAAAAGTATTCTGTTCTTCGAGGCCCAGAGGTCTGGGTACCTCCCTGGCAACCAGAGGGTCACCTGGAGAGCTAACTCTGGGTTGCTTGATGGAAAGGCTAATGGGGTAACTTCGTTTTCGTCACTTCTCTCTATTTCTTATTATGTGGCCTATTTCCAAAGCTTTAGCAGAATAAATATGCTCTCCCCTCTCATCACGCTATCATAAGTGGGGTTCCGGGTTTTCTTCTTCTGATTGAACGGGGCGCCACCTTTTTTTACTGCCATCCTCTTCTTTCCTTTTTTTTTTTTTTTTTCTTCTTCTTTTAACTAAAATGTCAAAACTCCAGCTTAATATCTTTTTAGCGTTCTGGATGCATCATTCCGTCTTAGAAAATTGTAGAGAAGCCATTGTAGAACTACTTTGCATTTTGGGTTATTTATTTTTTCTTCAAACATATAGCATCTGTTTTTAATCCACACGCACAGAAATTTCTTGATGCTTGAAAGCTTGACATACTATTCTGTTCATGTTGAACTCACGTATGGAGCTGAATGGGACTATTGATAGCAAGAAGAGGAGAATTTTTCTAGTGAAATTTACCTCTTCAGGGTAAATTAAAATGTTGCCTACCCAATGACACTACTGTGAATTTCTTGCAAAATTTCAGAACACCCAATAAGCACACATCTTTTGTTATATAATAAAGCCTATATCCTGGCAATTATTTAGGCCGTGGAAGAGATATCTGATTCTTCTGTCATCTTTCAATGACTTAATCTGCTTCCGTTTTGTTCTTTTGCTTTTTTCTTTAACTACAGGTAGATCTTGTTGGAGGCTACTATGATGCAGGGGACAATGTGAAATTTGGGCTGCCAATGGCCTTCACCATCACCATGATGGCATGGAGCATTGCTGAATATGGGAAGCAGATGGCTGCAAGTGGAGAGCTGGGTCATGCCATGGAGGCTGTGAAATGGGGCACCGACTACCTCATCAAAGCCCACCCAGAGCCCTTTGTCCTCTATGGGGAGGTGGGTGCCCCTGTTTCAAAAACCTTTTGGGCATGAGCTTTTGGTCTATTTACATTTACAATAAAGCATAAACTCTACATCCTCTGTTCTTCTGACCATCCAATAGCTCTACCTTTGAATAGTTCTGCTTGTTGTGGTGAGGCGACCTTCCTATTTTCTTCATTGACCTTTCCTTTTCTTGATTTAACCATGGGGATAGAACCTATGTATTTTGATTTGTTACATTTGTCTTCTTCTCAAAAAATACAGAGTTTTGCAAATCGAATTAACTGAGATTCCATTACCACCGCTCTGCTTAACTTTACTGATGGATGCCAAGCTACATCTGGATCATTTCACTTGACTAAACAGAGAGATTTGACCCTATCTTTTGTCACTGTAAATGAGAAATCAGAAACTTAAATCTTCATCCAGAGGTCAAATTTGTGAATATACTAGGTAAATATATTTGGAGCTCTTTCCTCAGTGGTAATCACTTTGATTTCCCTTGAAGACAATCTTGAGAGCTACTGAAAAAAATAAGCAACAGAGACTTTGGCTTGCTTCCTGTCTGTTCTTGTTAACATCATGACAGTGACCGATTAAAGTAACAACTTTTCTTATGTACCTTAAAAGCAAGAATCTTTGTTTGCATGCCCTTAACCTTTCCCGTTAAAAAGTCGTTATCCGAAGATTGGAACCGTATTAACGTTCGTTGTTGGGGTCAGAGAGCTGCATGTGAGAGCACTCTAATTAAAACGCCGCAGTACCACACTCTGCTTCCCCAATTAAAACGCTTTATTAATTGCATCATGACGACACTTGCACATGGAATACGGTCAAAAGGTCCCCAGAGTTCAAACAGTCCAAACTAGGCCAAGATCACAAGGACGTGTCAACTTAATCATCTTTATCTTTACACCATAAATATGGTATTGGTGTTCTTTAATTATGATGAGCCTTGATTAATAATGTTGTGCAGGTGGGGGATGGGAAATCGGATCACTACTGCTGGCAGCGACCAGAAGACATGACGACCAGCCGGACGGCCTACCGGATCGATGCCAACCACCCCGGGTCGGACCTCGCCGGAGAGACGGCGGCGGCAATGGCCTCCGCTTCTATTGTTTTCCGGCGGTCCAACCCGGCTTATTCCCACCAGCTCGTCAGCCATGCGAAGCAGGTCCGAACCCGATACCGCCGCTAGCTCTAAGGTGCTAACGTCTTAAGTGCGGCGCATGTTAGTAAGTTAACGTAGCGTTTGTCTACACCGCGCCGGTGTAAAAAGTTTTGCCTCACACGCATAGGAATGTCTATGCGGGTTCGTATAGCGATCTGATAACTGATAAATTACGGGGCCTAGCGGTACTGTGAGTTTTAATGGTATCCGTGACTCGCGGATCTGGGCCGTTGGGATCGGCATCTTTCGAGAAAGATGGACGGCTCGACTCACGTGGGATGCCGCGTCGGTGCTCCCCTCGAATCCTCTTCCGTGGTCCCTGCCGTGATCCCTTCCACCCAATTACCATCTTGTCCGCTACCGTGACCGACTCCGGGGCAGGGCTTGCCTCGTGATTGGGATGATGCAATCCATTATTGTACCACTAAGTACCACGGGTGTGCGAGGCCAATTAAATGAAAAATAAATAAGCAATCAAGAGATTACGAACGTAAGTAACACTCTCTTAATTCTTGTTCACAGCTCTTTGAGTTCGCGGATAAATACAGGGGCAAGTACGATGGCAGCATCACCGTCGCTCAGAAGTACTATCAATCCATCAGTGGTTACGGGGTAAGTGAGATGAGATGATTGAATCATGGTCCATCCATTTGACGATTATGATGCGATCACACATGTGTGTGATTTGTGCAGGACGAGATCCTATGGGCCGCGGCGTGGTTGTTCCAGGCGACGAACGATCGGTACTACCTGGACTACCTCGGGAACAACGGCGGTGCGTTGGGTGGAACCGGCTGGGCCATGACCGAGTTCGGGTGGGACGTTAAATACGCCGGTGTTCAAGTTCTTGCCTCCAAGGTATAACAACGCAGTAGTAATTCTAATTATAGTCACTGTCATGTCTTTGCTAACTAAGTAAAAAGTTTTACCAGGCCCAAACGTAGGAGAGTCTGGGCCCAATCGGAGCCTAGCCTGCTTCATGATGGTATAGTGGTTGGTATTGGCTATGCTCATCATGGTCTCTCTTTGTGAAATTTAGTGTTGGAAAAATTTTGGTATTGGCTATGCGGTGATTGGCGTACGGTGCATGTACGTTCCTATTCTTAGCACGCGTGCTGTACATCGGTGTACAAAGATTTTTCCTTTAGTATTTTCTTCAATTTAGAATGGAACAGAATGAATGAGCTTGAGCTACAGTAGAATTCATGCTAAGAGCTTGGAATTTGTACACAAATCCGGTTCAAGCCATATTGCACAGAAACAGTATACCAAAACTTTTCCGTACAATTAATTACTGGGCTAAACTTTGTACTTATGCTTCCACCAAAAAGACGGCCCATGCAAAGGTGCCCCTGTTTCAGGGGAGGGGCGTGGAAGCAAGAAAGATATCAAACACTTATAGATTCGCCTCTTCTAATGGTGTCTGTCTTCATCGTCCACAGTTCCTTCTCCAAGGGAAAGCAGCTCATCATTCGGCGGTTTTTGAGCAATACCAGCAGAAGGCGGAGTACTTCATGTGCTCGTGCCTCGGAAAGAGTACCCGCAACGTTCAGAAGACCCCTGGAGGCCTCATGATCCGCCAGAAGTGGAACAACATGCAGTTCGTGACAAGTGCCTCCTTCCTCCTCACCGTTTACTCTGACTTCCTTTCAGCCTCTGGGAGGAACGTACGGTGTTCCTCTGGAACTGTCGCACCCTCAGAGCTTCTCATGTTTGCCAAGTCTCAGGTGATTTTTCTTTCTTTCTTTCCTTCCATATATATAATATATGTATGTATGTACGTATGAAGAATGAAGACCCCCAACACATGCATCTAGCAAGAGCTATCTATCTCTCATGGTTTAATTTAAACTCTCGTGTTGATTATAGTTACTGGTCACTTAGGATTAAAGATGGCATCTTTCTGTTTCTCAATCTCAAAATGGGAGATAACTACTAGCTTTTGGAAATTGTGGAGTGCCACCATCTTATGCTTCCTGAGCCTTTTCCTCAGGTTGACTATATACTAGGAGACAACCCAAGAGCTACAAGCTATATGGTGGGATATGGCAATACTTACCCACAGCAAGTCCACCATCGTGCCTCCTCCATTGTGTCCATCAAAGTCAATCCTTCATTTGTGAGTTGCAAGGGAGGTTATGAAACATGGTTCAGCCGAAAGGCCAGCGATCCGAACCTCCTCGATGGTGCCATTGTCGGTGGGCCTGATGCCTATGATAACTTTGCTGATCAGAGGGACAATTATGAGCAGACCGAGCCTGCAACATATAACAATGCTCCTATGCTCGGTCTATTGGCCCGTCTCCATGGTGGCAGTGGTGGTCTCAACCAACTCCTTCCTGGTATGCATGGTATCTCAGTTGCAAATCTTTTTCTACCCATTTTTAATCTTGGATTGAATTGATAAGGTTGTTCATCTTGCTTGCAGTGGTGCTTCCTACGCCTAGCATACCTGTCAAGAATGAGAAAAAGAAACCCATGCCTCAGCTCAAACCTTATACTCCTGCTCCAGGTATTTTATACACACACTCCTGCTATTTGATTCATTTTATTATGCCTGTGTAATTTAGCAGTCCAGTTATTAATGATCACAAAGCCATGGAAATTAAACATTGTCAGCACTGTATCTTCCCATTAATCATTTAGTGCCAAGTGGCCCAAGTCAACTACTACTCTCTTTCTACCATGTTGTTTTTAAGTTTAAAGAAAGGGAGGCCAAATATCATGACATTAACCGGAACATTTCCAACTCCGTGATCTTTACCTACCTCTTAATTTATAATCGACCAAACTCCGACAAATCTCAAGTTTGACTCTGAAATAAATCCAAAATCCAAACACTTTTTTGTTTGTTTGTTTTTTTTTTTTCAGATCCAGCATGTCTGGTACAGCAGACTCTTCTCTATGTTGCATGCACCAAACATAAAAGTTTCAAGATTACAAGTTCAAGCTTTGCATTGACCTTCTGGACTTTTGTCATACATTAGCCTTTAGAATCAGCTAAGAATTTTTGTTTCTTTTGATGCAGTTCCTAAACCCGACTCACCATTCACCGTCGAGCAAAAGGCAACTACGTCATGGAATTACAAGGGGAAAACCTACTACAGGTATTCCACAGTTGTGACAAACAAATCACCGAAGACTGCGAAGGACCTCAACATTTCTGTATCTAAGCTTTATGGCCCATTATGGGGGCTCAGCAAGTCCAGCAATGGCTTTGGATTCCCAACATGGCTCAACTCTCTGCCTGCGGGAAAGAGCTTGGAATTTGTGTACATCCACGCAGCTTCTCCAGCTGATATCTGGGTCTCAAGTTATACCTTGGCCTGAGATCATCTACAAACTCAAGCTAAGAAGAAACAGAGAGCTTGATTGGTTTCATGTGTTGCGATGTATGGTTGTGCAGTTATATAGTATAGTCCAGGAAGGGTTTTTTGTCCCCCTTCTTTTACGTGGGTTTGGTCAGAACTTAAAGTATACTAATAAGTCTGAGGATTAGGGGAGAAAGGAGTGAAGGGACAAAGGGAGTGCTCATCCTCTTTCTCCTCTTCTTCCAAAAGTCTACAGAGACTGGAAGATAGTGAGATGGAAATAGTTGGGAGGTAGGGTCTTCCCGACTAGTATTTTGGAGTTTGTGGTGCTTTTTCTTACTCAAATTGACAACCTTTGGTTGTGAATGTACTGTTATAAGCTTTCAGGTTGTAACTTTTCATATCATTAGAGATTTTAGTGTGCTGCTTTTATGAAACATTGGAACCTTTGTTTTGGTTAATGTGTGTCTCATGCCTGCCTATTTGGTCTTTGACTCCCAGAATGTTCTCTCTCACACACACACTGTTGTGTTTCCATTTGCTGCTACTGTTTGTTTTCTTTTTTATAGAAAAAAACTAATAACTACTTATATTGGTCATCCTCCTTGTGGCCTTGCTAGTCCAGCCTGGTTCAAAGTTTTCTCTAGATATATATCCATACCCATATGCTAACCCATATAGAAAAGAGGGAAACGAATCTTTCTTTTTGTTGGTTTCTCTGTTACAAATTTTTTTTTTAGACTTCAGCTTAGACTTTGAGTCAAATTTGAACCTTAGCCAAAACTGACCTTTGTATCGATAAGGTTAATTTTCAGCTTTTAAATATTTTTTTAAAAATAATATTTAAAATAATTACATTCAATTATTCCAGAAAAGTTATTATGTATGGAAAGATATTCTCACATAATTAACAGAAAATTTAGAAATTTTAAGGTTTTTAGATTGCATTCAAACCAAATTCGGACTGAACCAATGCTTCAGATCTTTTTTGGGCTTAGGGCATTGAGATGAGTCTGGGCCGAGCCAAGTAATGGCCTACTTTCAGCTTGTTTTTTTTTTTTTAAGCTCTAATTTAAGTCCAAATCCGGTCTGAATTAATTTGGGCTTGATCTATGATCCATTTCATATCAGAGAAAGTCTTGCTGCATTGGGGGCGATGCAACCGTCCTTAGCAATTAGCAAGCGGCGCATCCGTGTGCATGCCAAAAACAGAAGCATCTTTTTTTTTTTGGCATGCGCGTACACATAGCGTATGCCAATCATCAGGCACGGTGCATGAAAACTTTATCTTCATAACTATAGCAGTCTGATAAACTTTGGGCTAGCTCAAATCCACTTTCAATCCTTCTTTTATCATACTCTTGTTTTTGGTCCGCCGATTCGGCCTTGGAGACCTATCACTTTAACCGAGCCCTAGACTATCACCAGTAAAAAAAGACCTCTCCTTGAACCAACTATATGCGTTCGTAACCAACTATATACGTTCGTCCGGGATGCTGCAAAACACCTTTCAGGTAAAATATGATATTCTGTGCATGGGTTTGATCATCTTTGTATGGTAGGATATAATTTGTCAAGTTTTAATTTCATCTTGTTGAGGACAGAATTCGATCTAAAAGATGACCGTCAACATACTTTTAAAAAACTGATTTTGTATGTTCTCAAAGCTCTTCTTTGATGAAAGTTAACTCCGAATTTATAATGAATCTCTCTTATAATTTTAAGCCATCTGGCATTGCTTGACACGGAGGGGAATGAAAAAGAGAAGATTTTTTTTTTGGCTAGAGCTTTTTCTTATTAGTTACTTTTTTTCTTAGGTAATGTTTGATTCCCAAAATATTATTCTTGGATAAGTGTACAAAATAGTATTTATTCAGGGAATAGCTCAAAGAATAACCATCTTTTTTAAGTAACAACTTTGTCATCTTGATAGTTCTAGTTATTTCTGAAGTCACTAGAAAATAAGTTCGGGGGATAACCTTTGGTAAACTTTTTCAGAGTTATTTCTTATAGTTATGACATTTGGAGATAAAAGCAAATATTATTCCTTATCCCCTGTTCCAAATACAATCTTATTCTTCTCTTTTTATTAAAACTAAGGTCAAAGGTTGGTAGGAAAGTTATTAAGAAGTCGTTTTCAAAATGTCAGCAGCTCAGCGCATCTTATTTCATAAAAAAAATAAAATAATTAAGTTTAGGATATTGAAAATCATGCTCTCAAGTAGGGATGGGCATGGATGGGTCGGTCCATGGGTCAACTTGAGATTGGCCATGAAAATTTAAAGATGGAGCCAGAGGTTTTCGGCTCAAGCCAAAGCCTGATTTTATTTAGGCCTCTTCAAATCCGAATCACTTGAAAGAAATAGATCTAATCAAGCTCAACTGAAGAATATATGTGTTAATATAATTATAATATATAGAAAAATCTTGCTGTATGGCACGCAGCATATGCACATGCGCATGCCAAAACTAAAAAAAAAAAAATTTGCCCATGGTAATCACTACGCTCGATATGCGCTTATTTTGCATCATATACGATATAGCAAGACTTTTCCTATAATAAAAAGTACGAGTCGAGCTAGACTGGAGTAGACTCGGGCTCTCAAATATTTTCATTAATCTGGACTTAGGTCAGCCAGAACTAAGTTTAGGGAAAAGACTTTGTGCACAGGCTAGTGCACAAAGCGTGTACCAGATGCGTGAATTAGCCATATGCCTATGCTATCGCGCGCATGATGGAATGTGTTGTATCCAAAACACGTCTTCTTGACGTCGGGTGACGAAGGAGCTTCTACTCCCACCTCCTGGATGGCAATCCTGCAAGAAAGTCCTCAAGGACCGGGGGTTTCCGGCGAGGACCCTCCGACGGTCAAGTTAGTGCCTTGGAAAACAGTTCAAAAGTCCCCCCAGAAAAAACCTAGCTTACCCTTTTTATACCTATTTCGAAGTCCCCTTTTCGCACATTTCCAGGAGGTAGTAGCCGTACAGACGATAGTGAGCCCGGCCACGTTCGTAGCATCTCATCATCCGCAATCGCCGGAAGCTAGTGGGCCACGTGGCGGTTACCAGAGACTAATGCGGTATGTGATAGTTGCGGGAGATAGTGGCCCACGTGGCGGTTACCGAAGGCTGGTGGGCCATGCCGAGGGGAAACTTGGAAGTCCGGGGGCGAGGGGACCGAGAAGGTCCAAGGCCGAGGGGACCGAGGTCACTGCAGGGTCCGAGGCCGAGGGGATCCTGGAGGTCCGAGGCCGAGGGGACCGCGGAGGTCCGAGGCCAGGGGGACCGCGGAGGTCCGAGGCCGGGGGGACCACGAAGGCCCGAGGCCGAGGGAACTTCTCGTTAGCCCCTCATCTCGTTAACCTTAACGAAGCTTGATCAGCCACATTAGATGCCCCCCCGCCCCTGATGTGGTGTGGGTCTACTTCCCGCCCATCGAAAGGGGCATGAACTCACCCGGTGGCTGATCCCGCCCGGCCACCAATGGTAACAGTGGCACGTGTCCACGGGGCGCGAGGACCCATTAATGCCGGTGGCCTGGGATGTTGTAACGTCGCCGCTCCGGTTGATCTGCACCGTTGGATGTGGAAGGATCCTTTTTGGAAAGGCAACGGCCATCATCGCCATCATTAGAGTGACATTATCAATATCCCGTTATTAGCGCTGAACGCCTGTCGAGGCATCCCTTCAAGCAGGAAGCGTGCGCGTGGCAGGCTGGCTTAGGCTAGATAGCCCGAGGGGAGCTATAATAGGGGGAATGCCCCGAGTCTGCTGCCTTACTACTCCCAGAATCATTTTCCCCTTGAGCTTCCCTTGTCCGAGTCTTGATACCTTCTTCACCATTTTTCCTCCGCTAGCCAGGTTAGTCATTCTCCCATATCTTCCTCACCTTCTTGGTCCTCTTTGGCTCTTCCCGAGGGTTATAGTCCTCCCCTGCATGCGCAGGCTTCTCCATCACCCCCTCCCTCCTGGTCCTCTTCTCCCTCCTCCAGGGATTAGGTTCCTCTGTCCCAGCGGCAGGTCATAGGTCAGGCCCCCATCAGGCCTCGTTCGGTCACCGCTGGGACCCGTAGGGCCTCCTTAGAGTCTCCTGATAGAGTTACTTCCACGGTGACTGGCCAGGAGCTGGCCAGGATCAAAGTCATCAATAGGATTCCCGATAGCATCCGACTATACGTCCCCACTCCAGATGATAGGGTGATCTCCTCCCATCTCGGGAGGATTGCCCTGTATGAGGCCTTTCTCAAGGCCGGCCTACGACTACCCCTTCACCCTTTGATTGCCAACCTCCTGGACTTCTATTCCCTTACACCATCACAACTAGTTCTGAATTTGATCCGGACCCTTTGTTCTTTCTTTGTCCTATGCCGCCTCCATGGGTTAGAACCCAGGGTGTCTCTTTTCCATAGTTTTTATAATCTTCGTCAACAATCAGGTTGGTGGGTGTTCCAACCTCGACCTAACTGATCCATGAAATTTTCCTTCCTACCTCGGTCAAAGGGTGGAAGACCCGGTTCTTTTTCACTGACCTCGAAGGGGGGAGGCCGAGTTGGGGGGACCCGAACATAGGGCCGAACCAAAACCATATGATAACTCCGAGGGACAAGGAGGCCTTTGGCATGTTGTAGACGGCCGATATCCCTCGATGTAACCAGCTGCTGACGGAGGATAACCTCCAATTTGAGGGCCTCCTCCCGAGCGGCGGTGAGCAGCCTCAGACACCCAACCTCTCGCTATCCCCTTCTCCACTTCTTTCCTCCCATTTTTTTTCTTAATCGACTTTGATTTTTGTGCAGCTATGAAGCTACCGGACCGGATGGTGAGGAGGGCCGCAGTCAAGAAGAAAAAGGCTATCCATGCGGCCGAGCCGTCGAGGAAGAGGCCCCGATCTCTGAGCCCTTCCCGATCTCCGATGCGCTCCCCGACCCCAGCCCCACTGATTCGCCGATCCCGGAGGCATCAGGATCCACCTCGAGAGACCCAAGAGTCTATCCTCCCCGCCGACCTCACTACAACACGCCTCCCGAGGGGCCTCGGACCGAAGCCACCCCCCCCACCAGTCAAAGGAGCCAACCATCCCTAGCGCGGGGCCATCTTGCCTCGGGACCGAGCCAACTCCAGAGGGAATTTCGCTCAAGGCCCAAGCAGTGCAAGACCAGGCACCGATAGGTCAGCAGGCTGAGGTGGAGGGGTCGGCCTTCGATGTGGCCCTGGGGCGCCCCACGGGACAGGGTCAAGAGGGAGGACGAGCCTGAGGTCTTCCCCTCCAGGCCGCCATCAATTGGCCAGGGGTTGGAGACCGAGCAGCTAGTGGCACAGATTTTTCGCCCCAAGTATCGGAGAGAGCTCCAGCGCCGAGGAGCCGCGTCCCTCCTTCAGGACGCCTTCTCGGCCCAACTATGGGTAAGTACCGTAACCATTATTTTGTCTGCTTTTGATTTGTCCTAACTATTTACTACTTCAGTCTTTTAATACAGACGGTAAACTCCCTCATAGCTTTGAGGGATATGCTTTCTAGAACCGAGGAAGCACTTCGCCGGTCCCAGCACGAAGCCGCTAAAATGCGGGCCCGGGCAGAGAGGGCCGAGGGGGCCCTGGTCGAGTAAGCCAAGGAGCTCAACGGGATTAAGTACCAGGCCAAGGTTGAGCTTGAGCACCTAGGGGAACGTCTAGAGGTCGCCGAGGCGACCATTAAGGCTCGGGACTTACACATCCAGTCCCTTGGCCTCGAGGTGGAGGCAGCGGAGAAGCGGGCCTCCAACGCCGAGGAGATCGCCCGAGAAGCCGACAAGCATGCAGCAAGGATGGAAGAAGCCGTCCGCGAGGTGGAGGAGAAGGTCAGGGCCGCTGAGGATAGGACCATGGCAGCCGAGGACAAGGCCGCCGCAGCTGAGGGTAGCAGCCATGGCCGAGGACAAAGTTGCTGTCAGTGTAGATCGGGCAGCCAAGGCAGTGGACAAGTTCCGAACGAGCAGTGCCTTCGCAGAAGAATTGGCAGAAGCTTCCTTCGGCGCCTACCTCCTCGGCTTCAGGGATGACAAGGAGAAGGTCGGCCAAGTCCACGGTCTCTCTGACCTTGATGGTCTCGAGCCAGACGAGGTATCGGAGGAGTCAGCATCATCTCCAAGGCCGACCGA
This sequence comes from Calamus simplicifolius, assembly GCA_900491605.1. Classification (NCBI taxonomy): domain Eukaryota; kingdom Viridiplantae; phylum Streptophyta; class Magnoliopsida; order Arecales; family Arecaceae; genus Calamus; species Calamus simplicifolius. The sequence continues at coordinate 86,047 of UESW01000036.1, read as the reverse complement.
TGATGAGCCAGCCGGCGATGGGCCGACTGAGGCCTGAGCAGGCATCCTCTCTTATTTTGTTCTTTCGTTTCTCTTCTTTTCTTTTTTTTTTGTATCGAAGTCTGACCGAGGTTGGCATTTTGTACCCCATTTTGAAGGAGCAATGACAAGTGTTGTTTTCGATGAGACGCTTGACCCAGCATTCATTAACGTGTGTTTAATTCCATTAAGACATTGCCTTTATGAGATCGCGCGTACTGGAAACGAGCTCGGCCAGGGACTAAAGCAACAACTCATGGCTGATGCCGAGGCAGAACCTTGGGGGTCTGGTAACCGAGGGCCAATCGTGCCTCAGTTCTAAAGTGCTGAGTTGAGCCCGAGCCTGGGTGCCGCTAGTACGTTGGGCGTGAGGTGCCAAGCTGAGCTCGAGTTTGAATGCCGAGGAGAGCTCGGGCTTGAAGTGCCGAGGCAAGTGCCGATGGTACATCAGTCCTGGAGTGCCAAGCTGGCCTCGGGTTTGAATGCCGAGGGGAGCTCGGGCTTGGGTGCCGAGGCAAGCTGGGCTTGGGTGCCGAGATGAACTCGGGCTTGAGTGCCAAGGCGAGCTCGGACTTGGGTGCCGAGATGAGCTCGGGCTTGGTGCCGAGGCGAGCTCGGGCTTGGGTGCCGAGGTGAGCTCGGGCTTAGGTGTTGAGGTGAGCTTGGGCTTGAGTGCCGAGGCGAGCTCGGGCTTGGGTGCCGAGATGAACTCGGGCTTAAGTGCCAAGGCGAGCTCGGGCTTAGGTGCCGAGATGAGCTCGGGCTTGAGTGCCGAGGTGAGTGTTGGCTTGAAAGTCTAGGCACTAGAACACTTTTTATTAACGAAACATGAGATATACAAACTTCAAGCTAATAAGGCGGGAAAAAGGTACTCAAACTGAAGATGGTCCCGTCATGTACGTCATTGATAATATCGGCGGAGGTTGTCAGCATTCCAGGTGCGAGGAAGAGGCTTCCGTCGAGATCCTCAATCCGGTACGCTACGCGATGAAGGGTCTTTGTAACTTGGTAGGGCCCCTCCCAATTTGGGGACAACTTGCCTCCCTCCGTGGGCCGCGACACCTCGGCCCTCCTGAGGACCAAATCTCCCGGCAAGAAGACTTTGGGACGGAGCGCATTGTAGTATCGGGCAGCTCTCTGGCGATAGGCTGCCATTCGGTGGCGTGCCAAGTTGCGCGCCTCTTCAACCAGGTCTAAGTTGGCCCGCAGTCGAATCGAGTTGTCATCTTCGCCGTATGACTCTACTTGTGGGCTCGGGAAGCCAATCTCCACCGGGATGACGGCCTTGGAGCCGAATACAAGGCTGAAGGGGGTCTCCCCGGTGGGAACACGCGGTATGGTGTGGTAAGCCCATAGCACGTTGGGAAGCTTCTCTACCCATCTTCCCTTAAAACCATCCACCCATGTCCTCAACCCTTGAAGAATTGTGCGGTTGGTTACCTCGGCCGCTCCGTTGGTTTGGGGGTGGCCCACCAAGGTGAACCGTTGGCGGATGCCTAGCTCAGTACAGAACTCTCTGAAAGGGGCATTGTCGAACTGCCGACCATTATCCGTGACAGAGTGTGAGGTAGTCCGAAGCGGCAGATGATGAACTTCCAAAGAAAGTCCTGACTTTCTGCTTGGTAATCTTCGCTAGCGCCTCCGCTTCCACCCACTTGGTGAAGTGGTCGATGGCAACGAGCAAAAATTTTCACTGGGCAGAAGCTGAGGGAATGGTCCCAATATATCCATCCCCCACTGGGCGAAGGGCCACGGTGCCGTCAAGAAACTCAGCTAGGCAGTCGGCTGTCATTGAATGTAGGCGTGCCGCTGACAACTGTCACACCTCCGCACCAACTCGACCACATCTTTCCTCATGGTGGGCCAATAATATCCTTGCCGCAAAGCCTTGTACGCCAGCGTTCTGCCCCCAGGTAGTTTCCGCAAATACCCTCATGGATTTCTCGCAAAATGTAGTCATCATCTGCGGAAGTAGCACACCGGAGGAGCGAGTGGGAGAAGGACTTCCGGTACAGGCACTCGTCTACCATCAGAAACTTGGAGGCTCGTCTCTTGAGCTGCTTGGCCTTTGCGGGATTATTAGGAAGAGTACCATTGGTGAGGTATCGGACGTACGCCTCCATCCATAAGGGTTCTTGGTGGGTTGATAGGGCTTCCTTGGCTAGGTCATGCTCGGAACTTCCAGACACTCCAGGTATGTTCTCACCAGGCCCCTATTGGCCGAAGTGGCCAATCGGGACACTGCGTCGACCCTGGCATTCTCGCCCCTGGGGATATAACTGACACTAAAATGGGTAAATGACAAAGACTGTGATTGGACCTTACCCAGGTAGCTGGACATAACTGGATCCCGAGCCTTGTATTCCCCAGCGACCTGCCCGGCGATGAGTTGGGAATCGGTGAAGGCCGAAGGCACTCTACTCCAGCTCCTTGGTCAGTCTCATGCCAGCCAGCAAGGCTTCGTACTCCATCTGATTGTTGGTCGCGGAAAAGAGGAACCGTAGGGCGTACTCCACCATTTCCCCCTCGGGGCTAGCTAGAATGAGTCTGGCTCCACTCCCCTGAGAATTCGAAGCACCATCGACGTGGAGGATCCAGTCCCGCCCTTCACTCTCGGCCACCGCATTCGGAGGGGCCGAGTGGGGCTCGTCGAGTGTCTCCTCGACTCAGGTGCACTCAACTAGGAAGTTTGCAAGGACTTGGGACTTCATAGCCGACCTCAGCCGAAAGGATAGATCAAAATCTCCCAAATTGATTGCCCATTTCGCAAGCCGGCCCGAGGTATCGGGCCAGGATAGAATTGCTTTGAACTGCTAGTCTATGAGCACCACTACCGAATGGGCTTGAAAGTATGGCCTGAGGCGCTGAGTAGATATGATTAGTGCAAAAATGATCTTTTCAGCGTGGGAGTACCTGTTCTCCGTCATGAAGCACTTTGCTGATATAGTAGACGGGCTTTTGAGTCCCGTCGGTGTCGGAGCGGACAAGCACAGAGCTCACGGCCTCGGGCGAGGTCACGAAGTAGAGGAAGAGCTCTTCTCCATTCCTTGGCTGGGACAGCAGCGGGGGAGTGGATAAGAACTCCCTCAGCCCCTCGAATGCTCTCTGACACTCTTCAGTCCATTCAAAGCCGTTGACCTTGCGCATGGCCTTGAAGAAGGGTAGACACCTCTCTGCAGACTTTGACAAGAAGCGGCTTAATGCCGCCACCCGCCCCGTCAAACGCTGGATCTCTTTTTTATTTGCTGGGGACCTCATGTCAAGGATGGCTTGAATCTTATCTGAGTTCGCCTCTATTTCCCTCTGAGTCACCATGAAACCAAGGAATTTGCTGGCCGTGACTCCAAAAGTATACTTCCGTGGATTCAACTTCATCTGACAGCGGCGAAGGTTATCGAATGTCTCTGCTAGGTCGGCAATGTAGTCATCGGCGCGGATACTTTTGGTTAGCATATCATCCATGTAGGCCTCCATATTGCATCCGATTTGGCTTTCAAAGACCATGTTCATCAATCTTTGATATGTAGCCCCCACATTTTTTAACCCAAACAACATCACTCTGTAGCAGTAAGTGCCCTTCTCGGTCACAAAGGAGGTGGCCTCTTCGTCCACTGGGTCCATCTTAATTTGATTGTATCCTGAAAAGGCATCCATGAAGCTAATGATCTCATGGCCCGACGTAGCATCCACCAGCTGATCAATTCTAGGCAGTGAGAAACTATCTTTGGGGCACGCCTTGTTGCGATCGGTGAAATCAACATACATCCTCCAGCTCCCATTGGCCTTACGGACCATGACGATGTTGGCAAGCCAGTCGGGATAGAATACTTCCTGGACATGCCCGGCCGTCAACAACTTACGGACCTCCTCGTCGACAGCCTTCTACCGCTTGGGCACGAAACTTCTCTTCTTCTGCCGAACCGGCCGACAATGTGGATTGAGGCTGAGCTTGTGAGTAATCACTTCAGGGGGAATACCTAGCATGTCTGAGGCCGACCAGGTGAACACATCCGAGTTGGCCTGAAGAAAGGTGAGGAGCCGAGCCTTCGCCTCCTTGGGTAGCAGTGATCCCACCTGGACGGTCTTCACTGGGTCCTCCCCTAAGGGAAAAGTCAATAAATGCTCGGCTGATTCTCCCCTCTTCTCTGAGTCTCTGGGATCCACCAGCTCGGCCGTAGGCAGGGTTGGTGTCTCTCGAGGGCCAGGCGTCGTGTGGTAGCAGAGGGGCAAGAGGTTCCTCTCTCCACGCATTTCTCCTACACCTTTATTGGTCGGGAACCTTACGAGCAACCTTTTGGTGGAGATAATAGCGTCGAACAAGTTTAATCCAGGCCTGCCCAGGATGGCATTGTAGGCCAGAGGAACCCGCGCTACTAGGAACCTCACCATGACCGTCTTTTGACAAGGCGCTGTCCCTGCCGTGACCGGAAGAGTAATTTCCCCTTCTACCTTTACAAAGTCTCCAGTGAAGCCCATAAGAGGCGTGGCAACATGCCGAAGGGAATCATGGGACAAGTTCATACAGACAAATGCATCGTAGCTCAAAATGTCAGTCAAGCTTCCACTATCAATCAATATCCCTTTTACAGGATGTTTTGTAACTGTCATAGAAACAACAACACTATTATCACTCGGATTGTTCACCCCCTCTAGATCCTTTTCAAAGAAAGGAATTATAGGCTCTATTTCTCCCTCCCCCCTGAACTTTTTAGATGGGCCGCCGGCCCCCTAGGAGATCATGGCCACCGTCTTCTCAGTCGGGGCATTATTGACTTTGGCTTGGGAAGGCTGGGGCGCTGACGGGCTCAGAGCAGTTGGATTCATCCTCCGAATGAACTTGCCGAGGTAGCCTTGCTGAACGAGGTCCTCGATCACTCTCTTGAGTTGGCGGCAGCTCTCTGTGTCATGCCCGTGGTCTCGATGGAAGCGACAATAGAGATTTTTGTCACGGGTGACTCCAGGCTTCAGGAGAGGGTGGCGTTGAAGGAACGATTCCCCTTCAATCTCCATCAGAATGTGAGATATCGGAGCGAGCAAGGTGGTGCGAATTCCTTCCCTAGGAGCGAGGGCCCTGGGCCGGTTGTCAGGTTGTCGAGGTGGCTCAGGCCTCTCCAGCTGTGGCCGGTCGGACGTAGGCCGGGCTTGTTTCTTATTAGGGCCTCCATCCGCCTCGCGCCGTGAGGAGTCGGCTTCGTCAGCGCAGATGTACTTGTGTGCTCGGCCTAGCAGCTGAACGGAGAAGGGACCGGAGGGGCCGGGTAGCTGGCCTCTGGCTGCTCCGGCTCTCCATATTGCCCCCCAAGACTCCCGGGCGAAGCCTCCTGCGCTTGTGTTACCACCATCTTATCGTATAGGGAAAGGAAGTAAGGGCATGTAGCCTCGGAGCACCGAACTCTGCTCTCCTTCTCTCCATTCCTTCTTCCCTTTATCTGGCACGCCAATCTGTTGTATCCAAAATACGTTTTCTTGACGCCAAGTGACGAAGGAGCTTCTACTTCCATCTTCTGGACGGCAATCCTGCAAGAAAGTCCTCAAGGACCGGGAGTTTTCGGCGAGGATCCTCCAACGGTTAAGTTAGTGCCTTTGGAAATAGTTCAAAAGTCCCCTTAGAAAAAACCTAGCTTACCCTTTTTATACCTATTTCGAAGTCCCTTTTCGCATATTTCCAGGAGGTAGTGGCCGTACAGGCGATAGTGAGCCCGGCCACGTTCATAGTGTCATATCATCCGCGATCGTCGGGAGCTAGTGGGCCACGTGGCGGTTACCAGAGACTAATGCTGTATGTGGTAGTTGCGGAGATAGTGGCTCACGTGGCAGTTGCCGAAGGCTGGTGGGCCATGCCGAGGGGAAACTTGGAAGTCCGGGGGTGAGGGGACCGAGGAGGTCCGAGGCCGAAGGGACCATGGAGGTCCGAGGCCGAGGAGACCCTGGGATCCGAGCCGAGGAAAACTTCTCGTTAGCCTCTTATCTCGAGCTTGATCAGCTACATCAGAATGGATACATGATCAATCCATATGCCTAGTTAATGTACTCTTTATGCACCGAAAATGGGTTCAGAGACTTTTTCGTAAGTTCAGATCTGACCTAATTTGGCCCCACGCCGGAGACCGTCTAACGCCCGCCTCTACCCTCAAACTGTATTGTTCAGATAACGTGGAGCCTTTCTACCGGTGATTCAAAAGCTGATGATACCTTCTTTACCTGTGGTCCCGGATTACCTACGCTCGTTTCGGTTTAGTTGAGATGCCACTTGGCGATTTGATAGTGGATTGGGTGCCAACCATCGACGTCGCTGGTGCGAAATTATCGGGCACGCTAAGGACCTGTGTTCTTCTTCCTACTTTGTTGCAGGAGGTCAAACTGGACCTCATATACAAGTGAAGATGGGGACCCTTGTCAATTGATGCTAGTATATAAAACTCCGTGGTGGATTGGTTCCGCCAGCAACCACTCCCATCCCCACCTAGCATGAAAATAAATGAATTTAAATCAATCTTAAATATATTTATATTGTATCCATATAATTATGATACAAAATATATAATTGCATCATACTTTGTGTTAACCAATCAACTAAAAAATAATGCTATTATAATCTAATTAATTTAAAATTAATTATATTTTTATTTGTTTATGCAGTTGGATTTATGATGAAATTTAAATTATTTAGTTTAAATAATTTAGTATCATGATGATTTTAATGCAGTTAAGCATTATGTTAGAAAATATATGTTTGTATATTAAAAAGAAGTAACATATTAATATTAAATGGATTGTATCTATGTGTTTAGAGAGTTATTAGGTAAGCCATGTCTATTGATATTAAGTGCATTATCAAGCAAGTCATGTCATATAAATTCAATGCAACCTGTTTATTAAAGTGTTATATTTTATTACTTATTTAATAATTAAGTTGTGGTCTTTTTATTGAGATTTTTTACATGATTAATTACTCATGCCCTATTTGTATTAATCCACATACCTCATATTCAATATAATGTAGGAACACAAACTGCTATCTCTAACTCTACACACATTAAAAAAAAAAAAGTTACACGGACCTACGTATGAAGTTGAAAATGACATTAGAAAAGAAATTCTCACAACTCATTTATTATTTACTTTCACCCTAAATAAAGGTAGCAAAAATCAAATCCAACCTGTAAATCCAACTCGAACCTATCCAAAAAAATAGGTTTAGAGTTTTTTTTTTTTTTTTGACTTAAACTCAAAATCTGATTTTACCTGCAAATCCAACTCAAAATTTATATTTTAAAAAAATATTATATATAATTTTATAAATTATTAATTAGATAGTTTTGTAGTTAATATATTAATAATTTTAACTTTGGATATATAATATGATTGATGCTCATGAGACTCAATAAATAATGAGATTAAAAGTATATTTTTTTAAATCAAGTATTATTGCAAGATTGATATTAACGGCTTCAAACATCCTTGAGGAGAAGTTAAAAGCAATGATAGAATTAGGCATGATTTTTTTTATTTATAATATTAAGCACATTTTCAATATCTCTTCATTTTATGTTGTAATCTTATTAACAATTCAACATTAATATTTATATAATTTTAAAACCATAATGTTATAAACTATTACTTAATTATATTATTTTAATATCTTATAAGTTTATAAGTATTATTATTTTTATTAGTATTTAATCATGATGTCGGTTTGATCTAGCATATAGAGTAACAAATAGATTTTTTTTTTAAAAAGAAATGATTGAATTGATCATTGATAAATTATTTTAAAAATTAATAAAAAATATGTATTAATTTTTTTAAAAAAATAAACCAGCTTAAATGATTGCTGGATCGATTTTAACCCAATCATTTAATATTAGGATTTAGTTTTAATTACCTGAACTAATTAATTGGAATAGAAAATGATCCAATCCGACTTGTTTGCCATCTCTAATCCTAAAGCATGAGATTGACAAAATTAGCTTTTCCTTTATGGCCCAAAAGTGTCATACTGTCATATCCATAATTTACGGAGGCACTCTACTTTTGAAAAAAAAAAAAAGTGTTCTAGCAATGTTAATCATATTTTTGATTCTATTTAGATGATGATGAGGGGTAAAATTGTTATTGCATTATTGATCGTTCACATCGACGATTGGGTCATGCCCAATCCAAACATCCTGCTAGCCAGCTAGCATAACATCCAAGCGACGAAGCCAAATCACCTCTGACAAAGTAGGGTCGCCCCAACAATCCGAACCATCCTCATACTTCGGCCATCCAAGCTAAGCCATTCCTCGGTAACCCGAGCTATCCTCATACTTCGGCCATCCGAGCTGAGCCATTCCTCAATAATCCGAGCTATCCTCATACCTCGGTCATCCGAGCCGACCATACCTCGGCCATTCGAGTCGAACCATTCTATACCTCGGAAAACCAGGTTATTCCTCATTCAGGCCGAACCACGGCATTCAAAATACCTCTGCTGAATCCGGCACAGGAGAGTTCGAATCCACTATAACTGAATAAGATTCCAGGCGGCGAATCATGCCCAGAAGTGGCCTAGGACCTATAAGAGTGGCCTAGGTTTATGTGATTATTGAACCTCAAGGCATCAACTAGCTCTCCCAGCCGTCGATCTTCTAACTGACAAGATACAGACCCTACTAGCCTCATAGCAAACTTGATTCGAATCCTAACAGTTTTCAAACCCCATCCAGGGCACGTCCAAGGAATTAGGTGATCACCTATAAATACCATAGCACTCCAACCTCTTAGGTACGCGCACAAACCCTAAGGCAATCTCTTACGCCTTCATTCACCCACTGAATCTCATACTCCATTAGAGCTCTCATGAGAGCCCTGAGGAACATTTTTCTGTGAGAGTCTTCTCCTCACATCTGCTTGCTGTGAATCTCCACTGACTTGGGCGTCGGAGGGTCCTCCACAGAGGGCAACCCCCACAGCACCTTCTGCGTATGGATTATCTTGCAGGTTCCACCACGAGGCGACGAGATCAGCGCCCGGATCAGGAGCCGGAAGTGAACCCGAGTTCGAGAATGGATTTCCGCAGCAACAGATTGGCACTAGAGGAAGGGCCTCAAGTCCCATAAACTTGTGATCTAGGAGATAAGACTCAAAAACCAGAGAAAAGCATCCTCTAATGGCCAATCGGAAGAGAGCCATGTCTGAAGCTCAAGATCAGGCCGCCTCTCAAAGGCCTGATCCGATTAGCGGTGTAGCACCTCTGCTACCATCGCCAGCTGAAACTCCTTTGCCGCCGGCAATGGCGGTAACCCTGGACCAGTTTGCCACCCTAGTTCAGCAGGTCCAGGCATTGACCCAGTTGATCCAGGGATTCCAGGTGATCCCTGGAACTACTATCCCTGCTCCTCAGCCTCATGAGGAGGCCGCTGCCCCTGCCTCACCAGCAATCTCTTCTTCCGATCCGTCTGAGGCGGCGGATCGCGGTCATCGGCCCGCAAAGGCGAAGCCGGCGCTACAGCGAGCTGGAGGGAAGAGCCCGATCAGATCCAGGTGGGTTCGCTCCTTCTCTCCGATGTCTTCCTAGGATTCAACACCACTGCCATCTTCTCCTCGCTCGATCCCTTATACCACTCTGGATGAGGGATCAGACAACAGATGCAGGAGATGTAGCAAGAATGGCGTCGGGAGTTGGACGCCGCCAGGCAAGCTCCTCCATCCCAGCCGAAAGCGGAGCAGGGCATTCCCTTCTTCGAGAGGATCATGAGGAAAGTGGTTCCCCCTCATGTCAAGCTCCCTACCATCGAGCCGTATCATGGATCCATCGATCCCGACGACCATCTTAGCAGCTTCAGATCCATCATGATGTTCCACGGGGTATCAGATGCGATCCTGTGCAGAGCCTTCCCCTCTACTTTAAGGGGATCTACCCGAACCTGGTTTAACAGCTTAAAACCAGGTTCTATTGATTCTTTTGACGAGCTGAGCTGTCTGCTCATTAGTCAGTTCGTTAGTAGCCATCGCCAGCGACGAAGATCCGACTCCCTCTCCGAGAACAAGTAGAGAGAGGGAGAGTCACTGAAGAATTACCTCGGCCGCTTCAACACACCCCTCCTATAAGTCGACCATCTCAACCATGAGGTGGCCATGTCCGCCCTGGCCAGAGAAGTGTCCAAGGAGGAAGACTTCTACCTAGCTCTGGAGGTTAATTACCCGAAGAGCCTTTAGGACATGATGTCCCTGGTGAACAAGTATGCTAGGGTGGAAGAATCGAGGAGGTCAGCCCGAGCCAAGCAGCTGAAGAAGAAAGAGGCAAAGGGCTCGGACAAGCAGCAGGCCCACCGTCGCGCTAGCCCGCCTTGCTACCGCAGAGCTCCTCCGTCGCCGCCTCGAGACCAAACTCGGAGTCCGGCCTGAAGGTTCGATGGCTATACTCCCCTTACCGCGCCAAGAGCATAGATCCTGATGGAGATCGAACGTCAGCTTCCTCGACCCCCTCCTCTTCGAGGAAACAGAGCTCGGAGGGACCCGGCCAAGTACTGCCGCTTTCATCGGGACTACGGGCATGATACCGAGGACTGTTGGCAGCTCAAGAATGAGATCGAGCAATTGATCCGGCGGGGCAGATTAAACCGGTTCAGGGGCCCCCATGAGCCGAATAATGTGGAGAATCACCAGCCTGAGCCTCGCCAACTCCCACTGCCAAATCCTTCAGTTATTGGCAACGTTAATGTGATAACGGTGGCTGGGTCCCCATCTTCTTGGCCAGGCGAGGAGGAGAATCCGTCAAAGAAAGCTCGGGTCGATGAGCTCACCTTCTCTGATGAAGACCTTGGGGAAGTATAGTACCTCCATGATGATGCTCTAGTTGTATATTTAAATATGAACAATTATGATGTACACCAGATTTTGGTTGATAGTGGAAGTTCTGTTAACGTTCTTTATTTCGATGCCTTTGTGAGGTTAAAATTCCGGGTAGAAAGCCTCCGACTGGTGGAGTCCATCCTGGTGGGCTTCACAGGTGACTCCATAATCCCTGAAGGAGTCATCACTCTGTCAGTCCGAGCCGGCACCTGGCCCTGTGTGGCTACCATATTCATGGATTTCCTCGTGACCAAGATCAGATCTCCCTACAATGCCATCCTCGATAGATCGGGACAAATCTCTCTCAAAGCCATCATTTCCATTCCCTATCTCGCCATGAAATTCCCCACTGAATGGGGAGTGGGGGTTGTTCGAGGAAATCAGATCATAGCTCGGCATTGCTTTGTTGTTCGAGGAAATCCAGAAAGCTTGAGGTGGACGGGCTGGACGCTCAGAAAGAGCTCACCGAGCAACGAGGGGAGCCGGCCGAAGATCTGGAGAAGGCACCACTTGATGAGGCTTGGCCCGACCGAACTATAAAGGTCGGATCGCAGCTAGAAGGAAAGCTTCGGCAAGAATTTCTTGATTGAATTCCTTTGGAAGAATGCCGATGTCTTCGCCTGGTCTGCATCGGATATGCCTGAAATCAGCCCAGACGTCCTGGTCCACCGCCTCAGCGTGGACGAAATATTTAGGCCCATTAAGCAGAAGAAGAGGAGCTTCGTCCAGAGCGCCAAAAAGCCATCGAAGAAGAAGTGGATAAGATCATTAAAGCCAAGTTTATCCGGGAGGTTAGTTACCCCGACTGGCTGGTGAATGTGGTCATGGTGAAGAAGTCGAATGGCAAATGGAGGATCTGCATCGACTTCACTGACCTCAATAAGGCCTACCCAAAAGATAGCTTCTCTCTTCCGCGGATCGACCATCTCATGGATTCAACTTCAGGCAATCAAATGCTAACTTTTATGTATGCCTATTCGAGCTACAACCAGATCCGTATGGCGCCCGAAGACGAGGAGAAAACCGCCTTCATCACTGACCGAGATATCTATTGCTACCGAGTTATGCCCTTTGGTTTGAAAACACAGGTGCCACCTACCAAAGGCTGGTCAATAAAGTTTTCAAGGAGCAAATCGGTCGGAACATGGAGGTGTATATTGATGATATGCTGGTAAAAAGCAAGGAGGCATCCCAGCACATCGAGGACCTTGTGGAGAGCTTCGCCACCCTTCGAAAATATCAGATGAAGCTCAATCCCACCAAATGTGCTTTTGGAGTCAACTCCGAAAAGTTTCTAGGCTTCATGGTCTCCCAGCGAGGCATTGAAGCAAATCCCCAGAAGATCCAGGCCCTGCAACAGATGGCCCCTCCAGGATCAATCAAAGACGTGCAACGCCTCACCGGAAGGATAGCGGCTCTTAGTCGCTTCATTGCTCGGTCAGCAGAAAAGTGTCTTCCATTCTTCAAAGCTCTTTGGTCGGCAAAAAACTTCCAATGGACCCCAAATTGTCAGAAATCCTTTGAAGATCTCAACAAATACCTTGGCTCACCTCCTCTCCTCAGTAGCCCAACGCCAGGGGAAGTGCTGAATCTATACCTGGCGGTCTCTGAAGACGCTGTTACCTTGGCTCACCTCCTCTCCTCAGTAGCCAACGCCAGGGGAAGTGCTGAATCTATACCTGGCGGTCTCTGAAGACGCTGTTGGCTCGGTGCTAATCAGAGAGGAGAGTAAGACCCAAAAGCCTATCTACTATGTCAGCAAACTACTCAAGGATGCTGAAACGAGGTACACTCGGGTCGAGAAGATGGTCCTAGCTCTAGTAACATCGGTCCGAAAGTTGTGGCCATACTTCCAGGTTCATACCGTCATTGTCCTGACCGACCAACCCCTCAAGGCAATTATCCATCGTCCAGAAGCATTGGGGAAAATGACCAAATGGGCTATCGAGCTGAGCGAGCATGACATTCAATATCAGCCTCGTCCAGCCATTAAAGCCCAAGTTCTGGCGGGCTTCCTCCTCGAATGCACCATACCCGAAGATGGCTCTGTTTTGGATACCCCTGGACAGCCAAAGCCCAGCGCCCCATAGTTGCTTCATGCCGATGGATCCTCCAGCGCGGGCGGCTCTGGCACCGGCCTGGTCCTCACTAGTCCGGAGGGCACAACTTTTGAATATGGCATTCGTTTTTCCTTCCCAGCCACAAATAATGAAGCAAAGTATGAAGCCCTGCTCTTCGGACTCCGAATCGCCCGTGAGCTTAAAGTCAAGAAACTGATTGCCTACACCAACTCCAAGTTGGTGGCTGGCCAGGTGCAGGGAGAATTTGAGGCTCGAGAGCCGAGTATGATTCGGTATCTCCAAAAGGTGCGTGGTCTATCTTCCTATTTCGATGAATTTAAAATTATCCAGATCCCAAGGACTAAAAATGCACGCGCCGACCTACTGTCCCACCTGGCAACTACGGAGTCAATGGACCTCGAGCGAAAATTCCACCTGGAGGTCCTAGAGAAGCCCAGCATCGCCGACATTGACCACATGATGCAGGTTGACACTGAACCATCCTAGATGGACCCCCTGCACCAGTACCTTAAAGAAGGGTTGCTACCCACTGATAGAAAGAAAGCAAGGAAGTTGAAATTGCAATCATCTCATTATGTTCTGATTGACGACCGGCTATATAAGCAATCCTTCTCCATGCCATTGCTCAAATGCCTCCGTCCATCAGAAGCCGATTACACTCTTCGGGAAGTTCATGAAGGCATATGTGGCAGTCACCTCAGCAGCCATGTCCTATGCCATAAAGTGCTACGCCAAGGATATTATTGGCCAATAATGCAGAAAGATGCCGATGACCTTGTCCGAGCCTGTGATGCATGCCAACGATGCTCAAATATTTAGAGGCTTCCCTTTGCTCACTGACTTCCATCTCATCCCCTAGCCCTTCGCCAAGTGGGGAATGGATATACTTGGCCCTTTCCCCCTCGCAACGGGGCAAAGGAAGTTCTTGTTTGTCGCAATTGATTATTTCACTAATTGGGTCGAAGCCGAAGCAGTCGCCCAGATAACTGAAGCTCGGGCTAAAGACTTCATGTGGAGGTCCATCATCTGCTGCTACGGTCTTTCCCACACCATCATCACCGACAACGGGAAGCAGTTTGATAGTCTGAAGTTTCAGAAGTTCTGCGAGGATCATGACATTCTCCATCGCCTGACATCGGTCGAACATCCTCAAGCTAATGGAGAGGCCGAGGTAACAAATCGAACTCTCTTGCAGGGAATTAAAGCTCGGCTCAATCAAGCGTGAGGCAGATAGGCAGAGGAGCTCCATCATGTGTTGTGGGCATACCGAACCACTGAAAGGGCTCCCACGGGCCAGATTCCATTCAAGATGGCCTTCAGCATAGAAAATGTTATCCCCGTGGAGGTCGGGCTCCCCTCCCCTCGCACCAAAGGCTACTCGAAAGAATCCAATGATGAACAACTCCGAACCAATCTTGACTTGATAGAAGAAGTCAGGGAGAAAGCCCGGATCCGGATGGCGACCTACCAACAAAGAGTTGCCCGCTACCATTCAACCAGAGTCAAAGGAAAGTTTTTCTTCTCGGGTGATCTGGTACTTTGGAAGGCATCCGTCTCAAAGCCACTGGAGCAAGGAAAGCTATCCCCTAATTGGGAGGGTCCTTACCAAATTACAGAGGTAATTAGACCCGACACTTATAAGCTCCAAGATCTAAATGGAAAATCTATTCCTCGGATGTGGAACTCGGATAATCTCCGCATCTATCATCAGTAAGAGTATGCCCTCCCTGAACTTACCTTGTCCATTGAGTTAAATCTTCAAAGATTCGAAAATTTTCTATTTTTATTGCTTTCTTTGATGGCTACAATGAGAGACAGGTTTATAAATCCTCGGCCGGGCTGAGCGATCTCCGGATCTTGGCTGCACCAAGTAAAATATATCCCAGCTGGGCTGGAAGGACTCTATACCTTGGTAGTGCCAAGTAAAATATAATCTTTATAAATCCTCGGCCGGGCCGAGCGATCTCTGAACCTTGGCCACGCCAAGTAAAATATATCCCAGCTGGACTGGAAGGACTCCGTACCTTAGCAGCGCCAAGTAAAATATAATCTTTATAAATCCTCGGCTGGGCCGAGCGATCTTCGGACCTTGGCTGCGCCAAGTAAAATATATCTCAGCTGGGCTGGAAGGACTCCATACCTTGGCAGCGCCAATAAAATATAATCTTTATAAATCCTCGGCTGGGCCGAGCGATCTCCGGACCTTAGCCGCGCCAAGTAAAATATATCCCAATTGGGCTAGGAGGACTCTGTACCTTGGCAGCGCCAAGTAAAATATAATCTTTATAAATCCTTAGCTAGGCCGAGCGATCTCCAGACCTTGGCCGCGCCAAGTAAAATATATCCCAGCTGGGCTGGGAGGACTCTGTACCTTGGCAGCACCAAGTAAAATATAATCTTGAATCCTCGACCAAGCCGAGTGATATATTATTTGAAGCCTCGGCCAAATCGAGTGGTATATTATTTGAAGCCTCGGCCAAGCCGAGTGATATATTATTTGAAGCTTCGGCCAAGCCGAGTGATATATTATTTGAAGCCTCGGTCAAACCAAGTGATATATTCTTGAAGCCTTGATCAATCTGAGTGACGGTCTCCATACCTTGGCAGCGCCAAGTAAAATATATTCTTGAAGCCTCGGTCAATCCGAATGACGGTCTCCGTACCTTGGCAGCGCCAAGTAAATATATTCTTGAAGCCTCGACCAAGCCGAGTGATATACTTCTGAAGCCTCGGCTAAGCCAAGTGATATACTTCTGAAGCCTCGGCCAAGCCGAGTGATATACTTATGAAGCCTCGACCAATCCGAGTAATATATTTCTGGAAGCCTCGGCCTAGATGAGTAATCTCTCAAACACTCTGACGTGACTAAGACATCCTATTATGATTCGGCAGAGGTTAGTAACCTTTCCCCGCTTACCAATGAGATTATGCAAGTTATTTCTTTTCAAAGAAATAAGTACTTCATCCCTTAAATAGGACCATGTTTACTGCATAAGCTCACAAGACCGCCCAGGCTTTTCTTTGACCCACACAGAGATAAACACTTCCTCCATAGGGGACTAAATGACATGTTGGCAAAAATAAAGTAGCAAAAATGTTGCTGGACTTATAGATTATGTTACGGACTGAAAAGCATAAAATGAGAGTAGCAACTCTTGACACAATCACATCAGAAAAAGAAACAGATGTCAAAAGAAGAAAGAGTAGAAACTTTCTTTATTAATATAAAAAATTACAACCTCATGAGAGGCATTACAAGTGCATCATAGCACGGAGAATACAAATATGATAAAAGCTCGGCTGAGCAGCTTCGATCGATAATGATATCTTTACATCCGATCCCAGAAATCAGAGAAACCAGACAAGCTCCGTTGAGCCACTGGTTAATGCGAAAGAACAAAGTAGGCCATCCATGGATCCCTCGGATGAATGCGTGAAGGGATTATAACCAGGTCAAGGATCCATGGATGCTTACGCCAATGAAGCATCCCCCAAGTGGGATGCTGGTCTGCTAGCCACTGCACAACAACATAGGCAGGGAACTAGCAGACCTACACATCCCTCCTTCCTCTTCATATGGAAAAAGATTTCTCAGGCGGATGAACTGAGAATTCAAGCTGAGGGAGGAGGAAAAATTCATGTAAACCATGGGGGATACGTATGCTCTGCATTTCCCGCGATCCCCATGGCAAGTGGTAAAAGACACACATGAAGCATATATGTGCGCTCCCCATATGACCTCTGCGGGCTTTCCGTGCGCTCTCCATATGATCTTCAAGAATTCCTCCCTTGAGGACTGCCTGCTCTTCAACAGCTTCTTCATCGCCCTAGCTATCTGGGACAAACCTACTTGCAAAAGAAAAGCTCAGTCTTTACTCTCAACCTCAATGAAACAGACGCCATAAAAACCCTTGCAAGTCACAGAAAGGGAAGGCCTTGGGAGATAGCCCAACACGGTCAGCTCCCTCCGCTTTATAGGCAAACAGACCGGGAGCAGCCATTAAAGCAGAAAGCCTCGGGATTCAAAACGCCCTGGCCACGCTACCATGTGGCGGTTCAAGATAAAATAGCGCTTTCTGAAGCGTGCCGAATGCCTTTCCCAGGCCATGACACATGACAACAGATCTCCCTCTGATCTCGAATCAAGAGCCTAAAATGCAAGAAATCGTCTGCCAGTCCTTAAGATACAGGCAGGCTAGGAAATCATCTTGTGAAAATGACGCCATCCAATGGCAATCGAATGCTTATCGTGTACGTTAAAATACCCGTGTTGGAAAAGGCCAATGGAATAAATGCCTTACGCAAAAAACAAAGCGTCCTTCGGCGAATTACAAATCCGTCTCATCCGCCCGGGCAGAAAACAAGACGATTTCTTATAGACCGGACTATCCGCCAAATCTCGGCCCCAATCGAGGTACTCGCGTAGTTTTTTGTCATATCGCGCCGAACCATTTTATGCCTCGACCAAACAACCAATTTCTTATTTCGGATAGATCGAACTATCTGTCTAGCCTCAGCCTTGACCGGGATGTTTCCCAAGGTTCTAGGTGAATTATTCTATGCTTTGGCGCATCGAACAATCTGCTTGGCCTCGGCCTCAACCGAGATATTTCTTAAGTTCAAATCGAGCTAGATTACATCAGCAAAGCAAATTGGTTCAACTTCGAATAAACAGGACATTCAATCTGGAAAGGATAAACCGACCTAGGAACGCAAATTGATTATAATTCGTTCACCGTCAGGAAAGACTTGTGACAAAAAGATCGTCCGAAAAAGACAAACAAGTGGAGACAAAAGATCCATTCATTAAAAGTTTTGGCTAGATTACAAATTTGAGAGGCAAAAATACATAGGCAACCCTTAAGAATCAGGGTTCGGGTTGGTCCCAGGAGCCTCCTCAGTAACATCCGGAAGGACTTGACTTGCCTCACCCACTTCGAATGTTGTTGGTTCCTCGGCAGTGAGTTGAGGGCGTTCTTCAGGAGCCGCAGCCTCACTAGGGCCCAAAATGGTGTCAAGATCGACGTCCGAAATATCTCATACCCGGCTTCTTCGGCTCCCGGGGTGCAGGCATCGAGTAGCTTGGCCTCCAGAAAAGATAAATCTAACTCGGGATATACCCGAGAGATTTTCGCCCGAGTTTCCTCCTCGGCGAACCGGAATGCATCGGCACAGGCCTCCCTCCGCTCCTCAGAAAATTGCACAGAGCCTTTGTACTCCTCCATAGCTGAGGTAACCCGCTTGTTAGCTTCGGCTAACTGGTTCCCGAGTTCAAGATTCATCTGGTGACTTGCGGCCAATTCCGCCTTTAGAGCTTTAAACTGCTCCTGCGCCTCGAGCTCGACCTTGGCCATCTGCAAAACGTTGGAACGCTTGAGCCCACGCACAAAAGAAAAGTGCCGAAAGTAAATAAATAGGAAGACACCATACCTCTTTCTCCCATCGAGCCATTTGATCGCTCAGCTCCTTAACCTTTTCCAAGGCCTTTAGTTTGGCTGATTTATTTTATTGAAGACCCTCCTTAAGGTCATTAATTCGGGACTGCTTGTCCCCAACTTCCCATCGAGATTGATCAAGATCGTTGGTGAGCCTAGCAATCTGCTCATGTTGCCACTTCAGCCGATTCTCCATATCGGCGAATTCCTTATTCAGATCGGCAAGCTGATCCCGCTGCCATCGGCACTTGCGTTCCTCCTCCTCGAGCCTCCTGCCTCAATTACTTTTATCCTCGAAATGACTAGCCCTCAACTGGTTCCACCTTTTGTCGAAATACTGCTGCATGGTCTTAATCTCGTCGTCATGCTTTGCCTTAATTTGGGATAACTCCAGGAAAGCCTTGTCTGATTGTTCGCGGAAACCCTGGAGCTCTCTAACTTGGGCTTCAAATCGAGAAGCCCTTTCGGCTACAAGTCGGTGAGACTCGCTCTCCCTCTCGAAATCTGCCCTAGCGGACGCCAAGGCCCTGGAAAGCCGGTTGGTTCAATCCACCCTCGTCCGAAGGTCAGCCGCTTCCTTCCTGGCCTGAGCGCAAGCTCCAGTGGCCAAATTTAAGCGCCAGTTCAGCGCCCTTGAAACCAAGGCATTCTGCGAGAAAAACACAAGCGAGAAACCATGGTCCGACCGACCAATCAGGAAATACATCCTCGGTACAGTAACTTACCCAGGAGATGTAGTTTGAAGCCATCGTTATGAGAGTAGTGTTATTGATTTTGGGGAGAAGGAAAGCATCCTTCGGCGCCCCAAGCCGACCGAAAGCCGCCTCAATGATATCCTCGATGGTAGGCTCATCCATCGAGGAACTCCCTCCCGTGCGCAAAACAGACCTCATCAAGGCGGTGAGCATATCATCCACCTCCGGGCTGTGGACAAAAGAACTCATGGCCGAAGAACTGGCCTGAGGAATTTCGGCCCGAGGAACCATCCGATCGG
Organism: Calamus simplicifolius; assembly: GCA_900491605.1. Classification (NCBI taxonomy): domain Eukaryota; kingdom Viridiplantae; phylum Streptophyta; class Magnoliopsida; order Arecales; family Arecaceae; genus Calamus; species Calamus simplicifolius. Next base: position 66,683 of record UESW01000036.1, on the reverse strand, counting down.
CTTCCTCTGCCAGAACTCTAACCTGCAAGGCCTCGAATGCTTCGACCTCGACTGAGGGAATCTCGGCCCGAACATCCCCTTCATTCAGCGACTCTTCTTCTTCTTCTTTCCTCTCATACTGATGCTTCGCCTCCGACAGACTCTATCCGAACTTCAACCTCTTCCACGATGTCCCTGGGGACCACGGAAGAGGGATCCTCAGTGGGAGGTACCACAACCTCCACCAGCCTTTCAACAGGCTACTTCGCTTGAGCTTCGGCAGCCACCGCTGCTTCTCCTGACCCCTCCACCTGAGCAGGGGTCTCTCCCATACGCGGTGGACTCCTCACCGCTGGTAACTAAAAAACCTCCGACAGGGGATCGTCGGACCGACTAGCGACATCTCCTCGGCATCGTTGACACGACTACTACTTGGAGAGGGAAAACCTCAGCAGCTCCCTTCGAGCTCCCCCAGTGAATTCCTCTGTTACTTTGCCCCCTCTGGTAGGGAGGGCTCATCAACCATGGTCTGCGCTCCCGCTTCCTCCCTTATTGGGACAGGAGAGGATGACTGGAACTGTCCTTCCTCAGTCCCTTCGAGCAAGGCGAGACCTCTTCTCGAATCTATGTTTTTCCCCAGAGCTGGGGCCCCTATGAGCTTTCCCAGCTCCTTCTTCATCTGGCCCACAAATGCCGACCTCTCGGCTGAAAACACACTAATGGTTCAATCGAACAGAAATACCCAAATACACCGGCCATTGTAACCAAAGAGGGAGGTACACTTACCTTGAGGGTCGATAGAGCTAAGTCCGGCGGCGAAGAGGGCATCCTCCGCCAACAGAGTGCTAGCCGATACCTCTAGACTGTTGTGAAGGGTCATCAGATCTCTCATCTCTCGCTCACTCAACTCCGGGCGCACCTCTGGATCCTTCACATAACTCGCCCATCCCCTTGGAAAATTTGAACCGATATTCCCTTCGGCAATAAAAAATCGGAGCTTCCACTCCTTTATCGAAGATGGGTTGTCGGTAATCATCTTGAACAACTTCCGGGGACCAATATACGGCCACTCGGAGCCCCTCCCAGAACCAGGTTATGGCAGACTCGGAACATGGGGAGGGTCACAGTCACCCCAACGTGGCTGCACAGCGAGATGAACCCGATGAGATTGCGCCAGCTATTCGGCGCCAGCATTGTTGGACATATATTGTAGAACCTCATCACCTCCTGCACCAGCGGGTGAAGAGAAAATCGAAGACCTTCCCTAAGGCTCTCCTCATAGAAGAAAACTCTATGACTTAATTCAGTCAGAACTCTATGCTCAGCCCTCGGCACCCGTAAGACTACATCCCCAGAACTTATAAAGTCGGCGGATTCTATCCAAATCCTCCAGGGTGATCTCTGAGGCAACGTCATTTGGGCCCTTCATATTGATGAAATAAGGAACAGAACACAAACAAACGAATAGAGGCTCAGGAAAGAAGGAAAAATCTCTATGGCAGGGACAAAGGGGCATTGCAGAAGGAGTGCTGCCCCAGCCCTCTTTAATAAGCATTTCAGAAAGAAAGCCCTAAACACCAAAAACTACGATACGGGTGCCAGAAATAAAGGAGTCCCGCCACGTGGAACTTCCGCTATCGAGGCTTGTTAGAAACGAGGCATTTCCTTCTCGAGCTGCGGCAAAAAATGATGACAAAACAACGGCTCATCATTTACGAGATTATCATTGCCCGCCTTTTTGAATCCCCCAAATGAGATTGCTCCGGAATTCTACTCCCTATATCCGAACTTACACTTCGGACTAGGGAGTGGGGGGCATGTGATGAGGGGTAAAATCATCATTGCATTATTGACCGCCCACATCGACGATTGGATCATGCCCAATCCAAACACCCTGCTAGCCAGCTGACATAACATCCAAGCGACGAAGATAAATCACCTCTAACAAAGTAGGGTCGCCCTGATAACCCAAACCATCCTCATACTTAAGCCATCCGAGCTGAGACATTCCTCGGTAACCCGAGCAATCCTCATACTTCGGCCATCCGAGCCGAGCCATTCCTCGGTAACCCGAGCTATCCTCATACTTCGGCCATCCGATCCGAGTCATTCCTCGATAACCCGAGCTATCTTCATGCCTCAGCCATCCGAGCCGACCATACCTCGGCCATTCCAGTCGATCCATTCTATACCTCGGAAAACCAGGTTATTCCTCGTTCAGGCCAAACCACGGCATTCAAAATACCTCTGCTGAATCCGGCGCAGGAGAGTTCGAATCCACTATAACTGAATAAGATTTCAGGAGGCGAATCATGCCCAAAAGTGGCCTAGGACCTGCAAGAGTAGCCTAGGTCTATGTGATCATTGAACCTCAAGGCCTCAACCAGCTCTCCCAGCCGTCGATCCTCTAATTGACAAGATACGGACCCTACTGGCCTCATAACAAACTTGATTCGAATCCTAACAATTTTCAGACCCCATTCAGGACACGTCCAAGGAACAGATGATCACCTATAAATACCACAGCACTTCAACCTCTCAGGTACACGCACAAACCCTAAGGCAATCTCTTACGCCTTCATTCACCCACTGAATCTCATACTCTATTAGAGCTCTCACGAGAGCCCTGAGAAATATTTTTCTGCGAGAGTCTTCTCCTCACATCTGCTTGCTATGAATCTCCACTGACTTGGGCATCGGAGGATCCTTTGTAGAGGGCAACCCTCATAGCACCCTCTGCGTGTGGACTGTCTTGTAGGTTCCACCCCAAGACGATGAGATCAGCGTCCAGATCAGAAGCCGAAAGTGCACCCGAGTCGGAGAACGGATTTCTGCTGCAACAGATGAAATCTTAATTTTACGTAGAAATAGAATATTAATTATTATCATGGTAGTGGGTCAGCACGTTGACCTAATCCTAAGAATGCTTTTTTTATAAGTGGTGCCACAATTTTTTTTAAAAAAAATCTAAAAGAATATAAAGAGATGGTAAAAAAAGGGCTCAAGACATTTGAATGGGTCTTTGAATTTATAAAATTAAAATTTAGTTTTTGAAAAAATTTATAAAGTAGTACCTCAACTAACCTCTCTTAGATATATCCCAACTTAAATTATAGCAACTCCTCTATTTAGACTTTGACTGTCGACGATTTTCTTAAAATTCAAGTGGCAGCTGTCTTTTTTTTTTTTTTTTTGAGTTTTAAGAGACACATTGCTTCATCGTTTTGAGACGAGAATAGCTTGGCGAAATTCATCATAGCTACGCTCTTGCCCCTAAAACTTCCTCAGTTAACATATAAGTAAATGCCTTTGTTACTAAATGTTTCTACCTCCCTTTGGGATGACATAAATAATGCAGTGCCACATGCTACATGCATTCTGATTTTTATATAATAAAATAATTAGTATCCACTCTCTACTTCATATCCGTTGCATTGATAATCTTCAGTTTTTCAAGAAATGTTAGGATTAGTATTTTGAAAATCGGATCGGACCAGCCGATCCAACCGATCTAATCAAAAATTGATCATCAGTTCGATCCGATTTAATTATTAAAGTTAACTTTTATATGACCCGATGAAAATCAAAAAATCCATTAAATTGAACAGATTTCAAATAGATCCAACTTGATTTTTATTTTTTAAAAAATTTTATTAAAATTTTATTATTTTATATTATTAAATTAAAATTAATTATAATATTATTTGATTCAACCAAATTGATTTATTCGATCAAGCCAATTGATTCATGACATAAATATTAAGTCAGTTCATTGTTGGATTTAATTTTCAAAACATTGGTTAGGATAGACTGCTTTGTTAACGATTGGCATGGGACGGTTTCATCATTATTTTTGCATTTTAATTAACATATCTTGAAACATTCTTTATTCTAAGCACAGAGATGAATCGAGATGATGTTGTATATTATCTTAATTACAGAAAAAACGGAACAATCTTTTCCTATAAAATTTCAGCAGATCCGAACTGTACTTTGTAAGTAATAAAGAAGAATACCAATCAATGAAAGATGGTGAGCGGAAGTGAGCTTTAAATTTTGTGTGAGCTGCTCTCCAATGCTTTCAGCTGCTGTGCTTTAAGATTCGAAAACCGGCTTTCTCCCTCTCTGATCTCTGGCAATCTTCTTCGCCTTACTTTGTGCTTCTGGCTCGACCTCCATCCCCCCTCCCTCTGTCTCTCTATGGCTTCCGATGGAAGTATGGCGGATCGGACGTCCAAGAGTCGGGTTTCGGAGAATGGGTTTACCTGGGTTTCCTTGTCCCCCTCTCCGACGAAGGTGGCGAGCTTGGAGGCCAGATTTTCGGAGGTCATACGGATTCCGGAGTCGGAGCTGCAAGAGGAGATGGCGGGGTGACAGCACTGTGCTGTTCTGGCTCATTCGTTCATCAAGTGGGTGCCGATCAAAGCTTACATCCGGGAATTCAGACGCGCTGGGATTTCTGGAGCTATCGTCCCTGTTTCTTTGGCGTTTCACTGCTGCATCTTCCATTTTGAAGATCCGGCGGCCTGTGAAATGGTCCTCAATCGGCCATGGGTGATCAACGGACAGATAATAGCGACTGAAGCCTAGCATCCGAAATTCTTCCCGGCCAAGAATTCCATTTCATCGGCACTGGTTTGGATGAGGTTGCCCAACCTTCCTATGGAGTTTTGGAAGGTGGACACTCTCAGAGCAATCTCGGAGCAAGCAGGGTCCTTCTTATGTGCGGATGCTGCGACTTTGGCCAAGAACAGGGGAGGTTACGCCAAAGTGGCGGTCAGAGTCGATCTTCGCTGCCCTCTCCGGCTTGGGACCAGGGTCTAGGGGCTTCGGGGACCCTTCTGGCAGCAATTTGCCTTTGAGGCTTTCGAAGGATTCTGTCCGAAATGCGGATCCTTGCATTTGGATGGTCCTTGCACGGAGGAGGCCATGGCGGAGAAAGATGATGCAGTCGGCAGCTTCGTCTTTGGGCCATGGATGGCAGCGGTTCGTCAACGAAGGTCTCCTATTGCTGCACCAGGTAAGCCAGCTTCTTCAATGGGCAAGCCTTCTTCTAATGCCTCTGTTCCCAGTTCATTCCCTCGGCCGGTTGCAACGGATTTGAGCCCGAAGGAGGGTTGGAAGGCTCCATCGAAGCTGAGTCGTCGCCACCCCCTGGTTCTATGAAGTCTGTTTCAATCCAGCAAGCACTGGTTGGAGGAAAGTTTGGTGATGTTTCTGTGGCCGAGCCAGGTCTCCAAGTGGCTGTTGGCTTGAAGGGCCCAGAAAAAGGAAAGAATGTGCTGGTTTCGGAGGAAGGAGACATGGATTCTTCCCCTCTGGTGGCCGTGCCGGTTTTCCAAGGCCGTGCCAGTTTTAAGAAGGCTGAAACGGAGAAATTGCAGGCTAAACTGATTGGATCCTTTGAATCTGTGAAGCCCCAATCTTTGGTTACTGATAATCCATTTGCATCTTTGGATTTGGTTTCCAATGATGTTGGCCATGAGGAGAATTGTGTTATGGTCTCGGGCCCCCTCAAGCGGGCGAGACCAGCTGATTGCCTGCCTCCCAGGTCTATCCCCAAACTGGATAAGCGAAAAGGGAAAGGCAAGGGCAAAATGGTCAACTGCAGAGTGGATTTCATTCCTTCTTCACATGGATTGCCCCTGCCCTCTTGTGGCCAGGTATCTGGTCGGGAGGAGGTGATGGTCATCTCAGAGAGTCCTGTAGACCGAGTGAGTGAGCCACCTTCTGTAGTGCTTTTGGGCCAGGGGTCATCTAATATTGTTGCTGACCTAGAGGTCCTGCAAGATTGCTCAATTCATAATGATGTGGATGGATCGGGGTTCGCAGGGCACCATTCGGATAGTTTGATGTTAGAGGACCAGGTGGCGGTCCCAGCTACCTCCAAATAATAATATGAAGATCCTAATTTGGAATGTTAGAGGTGCTAATAAGCCCTCATTCCGTTCCTCTTTTGGTAGATTGATACAGCTTCATAATTTTGATATATGTGTCATGTTAGAAACCAGGTTGTCGGGAGACAGTTTGGTGCGGTTTCGGAGGCAGATTGCCCGGTCCTAGTCTTCTTATGCGGTTGAGGCTGAGGGTCTTTCTAGAGGCATTTTGACTATTTGGCGTGACTTTGCTATCACGATTGATGCATTTCATCATTGTAATCAGCAGATTGGCCTTGTTGTTTCTGAAGGACTTCTGCCCCCTGGTTGCTATCGGCAGTCTATGCCAGTACGGACTACCGAGAGAGGCGGACTCTTTGGGCTGAGTTGACTTCCCTTCTTGCTCAAGGGATTCCTTCTATCATTGCTGGTGACTTCAATTGTATTACCGAGGCCAGTGAGAAGAGAGGGGTAGAAGAGTCACCAGCTCTGCTGATATTACTGAATTCAGGTCATTTATTGGGTCTTCTGGGCTGATGGATCTGGGGTACTCGGGGCCCCAATTTACTTGGTATAATAACCGGCAGGGGACGACATAGGTATGAGAGAGAATTGATAGAGCTTTAGCCACTGCTCAATGGCTCCATATGTACCCTCTGTCTCTGTTACTCACCTCCCCAGGATCGCCTCGGATCATTGTCCTATTTTGATTTCCTTGGAGGCTGATTTACAGCAGAGGAAACAGTTCAAATTCGAACGATTCTAGACGGTCCATTCTGCTGCCCGGACTATCATCTCTCAGATTTGGCATCTTCCTATCAGGGGTCATGCTGCCTATAGGTTATCTCTTCGTCTTATGTTGACCAGACGTAGACTTTCTAGATGGAACAGACTGGAGGTCGGGGATCTGGTCAGACAAGTTGAGCAGGCTGAAGCTATTATATGTGGCCTTCAGTCGAAGGAGGACCAGGATGGTTTTCTGTTGGATTCTGATCTCTCCTTGTTGAGAGAGAACCTTGCTCGGCATCATTCCCTTCTTTGCCAGCAGGAGTTATATTGGAGGCAGAGATCCAGGGTTCAGTGGATCAAGGAAGGGGACCGTAATACCAGGTTCTTCCATCAGACTACTCTGAAATGGCGAGCAACTAACAGGATTCGGAGGTTAGCTGATGCTGAGGGGAATTATCAAGAGGATATTCATTCTATCCGGTCCCAGCTTCTCCATTTCTTCCAGTCTAGATGGTCTGATTCTAGTGGTGATGGAGCTCCGGTTATTCCAGTATCTGATTCCAGGAAGGTGTCCTCTTCGGACAACGCCAGACTTGTCAGGCCTATTTATGTGGAGGAGGTTTGCCGGGCCGTTTGGGAGCTCGGTCCAGATAAGGCCCCGGGGCCGGATGGATTTCCGCCTTTCTTTTTTCGTTACTACTGGGATATTATCGGACAGGAGGTGGTTCAAGTTATACAATTTATTTTCCAATCTAAGAACATTCCTAAGGATTGGAATAGAACTCTTATTACTCTTGTTCCCAAGCGCTCGGATGCTTCTCTTCCTCAGCATTTTAGGCCTATCAGTCTATGTACTACTTTGTACAAGATTTGTGCCCGTCTCTTAGCCAGTCGCCTCCGGGCAGTGATTCCCCGTCTCATTTCAGAGGAACAAGGGGCGTTTATCAGAGGATGGTCTATTTCGGACAATGTTCTCATCACTCAGGAGTTTATGCATGATCTCCATAAAGCCCCTGCCAGAAGTTGCCTTATGGCTGTCAAGCTTGATATGGAGAGAGCTTATGATAGATTGTGCTGACCTTCTTGTATCGTTCCCTTCAGGAGTTCGGTTTTGATGAGACATTTATTGAGTGGGTGATGGCTTGCATCCATAGGCCTTCTTTCTCTCTGATCATCAATGGGGGACTGACTGAGTTCTTCCATTCCTCTGTGGGATTACGCCAAGGGTGCCCTTTTATCCCCCCTCTTGTTCATATTGGCTGTGGATGATCTTTCTTGTGCTTTCCATCAGGCTCAGCAATACCAAAGAATTGTCCCATTCAAGATGGGGGACGAGGGCCCTTCCATCTCTCATCTTTTGTTTGCTGATGACTGTATCCTCCTGGGTCAGGCCTCTATTGATAATGCGGCATCCTTTGATTCCATTATTCAGTGTTATTGTCAGGCTTCGGGTCAGAAGGTCAACCTTCAGAAGTCTTCTATCTGCTTCAGCCCGAAGACTTCCAGATCCATCAGGGAAGTTATCATCAATCGGTTGGGAATCTCTACTCAGACCGATCGATTTATGTATTTGGGGATCCCCATGACTGGTAGACGACCTCGTTGTGCTGACTTTGCGGATCTTGAGAGGCGGGTCCGCCAGCGTATCGATGGTTGGCATGTTACTGGCTTATCTATGATGGTTAGGGTTATCATTGTCCTCGGTTCTTTCATCCCTTCCACTCTATATGCTATCGAATGTGGCTATCCCAACTACTTGCTTAAGGAGGATCGAGAGATGCTTTAGAGATTTCTTATGGGCATCTATGCAAGACGGGCACGGTATTCATCTCTTATCTTGGGACATTATATGTATGCCAATTCAAGAAGGAGGTCTCGGGATCCCATCCCTGAAGGTAAGGTGTCAAGCTTTATTGGCCAGACATGCTTCTTGTTTCCTCCTGGAGCCGCAATGTCTTTGGAGCTCCGTTATGCATGCGAGATATGGTGATTGGAAGGCTGGGGAGTATATAATGCTGCCCCGGGGGTGCTCTTCCTTTTGGAAGGAGGTCTGCCAGTTTGGAGACTCCATCATGAAGAATACCTCTTGGATGATTGGTGATGGTCATTCTATTGATGCTATTCAGGATTCTTGGATTTTGAGCTCTCTCTATCCCGATGGCCCTCATTTTTCAGTACTGATGCTTCCACCGATTTGAGGGTTAAGGATTTAATCTCATTTGATCCCCCCTCCTGGCATACCCCTTTGGTGACCAGTCTGTTTGGAAAGGAACTCTCGCAGCGGATTTTATCCATTCCTCTTATCTCTGGTCCCTCGGCTGATGTTAGGCTATGGCAGCGATCCTCCCTCTCTAGGGCCCCTTTCAGGGACTTGATGAAGATCTTCAGGCCTCAGCCCCAGGTAACGAAGGATGCTGCTTGGATATGGTCGCTCCCCACTCTTCCTAGGGTTCAACTCTTTCTATGGAAGCTTCTTTGGACTGCCTTCTGATATGTGCCCTGCTCTCTCGTAGGGGTGTCTCTATCCAGCCGACCTGCCCCCTGTGTGCTTTGGAGGATGAGTCTACAGACCATGCGATCTTCATATGTCCTAGAGCTAGTCAGATATGGCACATGGTGGGCTATGCTTATAGAGTGGATGCTTTTGGTTCCCCTCATCCTCTCTTTTTTCAGGATCTTCGGATGACTTCTCAGCTTACTCGGGGTCTTTGGGCGGCCACAGCCTACCAAATTTGGTTATCTAGGAACCAGATCATATTTTCTGAGGACTTTATATCTTCTCAGCGGCTGGTGAGGAAGATCAGATCCTTATCCGCTGATTGTGCCCGTGCTACTCTATCGGTTGGTTATGACATTCTGGCCTCTGGGGTTCCCCTGCTGTTTCGACAGTGAACCGTCATACGGTTTTCATTTCATGGAGCCCCCTTCTCCAGGGTTTGTCAAAATCAACTTTGATGGGAGTGTCCGTGGTAGATTGGCTGGTTCGGCCTTCATTATCCATGGGCCTCAGGGTGATATGCTGGCGGCTGGAGGATTTGGCTCCCTGGATTCTTCTGTCCCTATGTCCGAGCTTTATGCTGCTTGGGCAGGTATTTCTTATGCTTCTCAGACTCTTCGAGCCCAGAGACTAGTGATTGAAGGCGATTCTATGACAGTTATTCAGTGGTTGCAGAAGGAGAGTATTTTCGAAGCATCCTTAATCTGATTCTTAGGGATATATGGTCTATGCTTCAGGAAGTGGATACTATCCAGATTCGTCATGTTTTTCATGAAGCCAATTCGGCGGCGGACTGGATGACGGCTGCTGTGGTTCAGCATGTGGGCTATAGGATATGGAGTAGAGATGACCCCTGCCCTCCTATTTTATTGCAAATTTTATATTCTGATATATATGAGTTGACTCATATCAAACTTGTGTGACCGTCCATCTATACCAAAAATAAAAAAAAGAAGAAGAATACCAATCAAACGACTGCTTATTGAAATATTCTGAAACTTACGCTTAGTTGACAGTTCTTATCACTCGATTCTCTCCCTTTTGCAAACCATACCTCTTAACTGCTGACATGTGTTTGGTGGATATATTTTACTTATATAATAATAAATATGTATTACTTGTTAAATGGGATGATTGTCCTAGCTCGATGCTATTCTCTCAAACAGACATAAAAAAAAATGATGAGCTTTCTAAAAATTTATATTTTGATTAATATTTTATTCTAAAATTTATATTTCATGCTCCTCATAAAATAGTTCTATTCTTTTTTATCATATTCCAAAGGTAGTGGTTAGAAAAAAATTTAGCTATTACCCTTCTTTATAAAAAAAATTTATGATATTAAATATAAAGAATAAAAAATACAGCTTTGCTAATCGTTACTAATATATATACATAACAATGTCCACCGTAAAATGATAATGGTATGATCCACTTTTCTCTTGCTAGCCATTACTGATATATACATAACATGCAAACTTTAATATATCATAATAATAAATTAATTAATAAAAATAATTTATTTAAATAATTATATTAATAAATAAATTGATAATTTATTTTATTATTATTTAGTTAGGAGTATTTTTAGGATTTTAAAAAAAATCATCTATTTTTAATGAAATATAAGCTTATTTTCATGCCATCCAAATATCATTTAAAATAATACTATATTAATTATATTAAAATAAAATAAAATATTAAAATTTAAACTAAATAAAATTTATATTAATAAAAAATAAATTATTTTTTAAAAAAATTATATTTCTATCTGTAATAATGTTTTGACATTCAAATGCTAACTTCAAGTCTAAGGAAGTCTAAGGATCTCTTTTTTTTTTTTGGTACAACCAGGCGATCATACGACATGGGTACGAGTCAGCCTTTGAACATCAGAATACAATATTTGATATAAAATAAAAAGGCAGGGATCATCCTGCCTCCACCTCCAAAATCCTGAGTGGTGTGCCACTGATGATGCCACCAAATCGGCCGCCGAATTAGCTTTCCGATAGGTATGGCGAATCTGAACTCTATGGGCCTCCCTCAAAATAGTCCATATATCATGTAAGAGCGGAATGGCAGGAGCAAGGGAACCATGATCCCTCCGTAGCCACCGGATAACAGTCATAGAGTCTCCCTTAATAATGAGGTTGAGAGCATGAAGAGACCGAACGACATAGGAGATGCCACCCCAAGCCGCATAGAGCTCAGTCATTGGGACAGGAGTCCAGACTACCAAACCCACCAACTGCCAATAGGCCCCACGGATGACAAAGGCTGATCCCGCTAGTCTACCTCGGACACTTCCGTTTAAGTTGATTTTGACAAACCCTGAAGGGGGGCTCCCAAGATATGTAAACCGTATGCCGGTTCACTGGCGAAGCAGCAGGGGAACCCAGAGGCCAGAAGAGTCAAAACCATCTGAATAGAAGCCACGGGCACAATCCGACATCAGGGATCTGATTTTCCTTATGATCATGTATAGAGATATACTGTCATCTGTAAAAATAATCTGGTTTCTAGACAACCAGATCTGGTAAGCCGTAGAAGCCCATAGAGCACATTTGTACTGAGGGGCCTTCTGGAGGTCATCTAAGAGCAGGGAACACTGAGAGCCCATATGATCCAATCTATAATAATAGCCTACAGACTGCCAGATCCGCCCCACTCTAGGATGAGAGAAGATGGTGAACAGTAGACTCCTCCTCCAAACCACATAGCGGACATATAGGCTGGATAGGCAAGCCCCTCCTCACAAGCAAAGCACAAGTAGGAAGGCATTCCCACAGAAGCTTCCATATGAAGAGCTGAACCCTGGGGAGTAAAGGGAGCTTCCAGATCCACGCAGCATCCACCGGCCCTGAGGCTGAGTCCCAAAGATCTTCACAAGATCCTTAGTGGGGGGCTTAGGAAGACAAGATCTTCGCCAAAGTCTACAATCCGAGGAAATACCTGGGATAAGCGGAATGATAGAATCCGACGAGAAAGCTCCTCACCAAAAAGCCGGGACACCAGCGGGGCACTCCAAGAGGAAGGATCAGGAGAGATCAACTCCTTTACTCTCATACTAGTAGGGACATCAATACTAAAGAAGGAGGGCCATCTAGATAAAGGGATGCCAGAATTCAGGTATCCTGAATAACATCAATGGAAGAGCCATACCAATCATCCACGAGGTGTTTTCCATAATGGAGCTACCATATCGACAAACCTCCTTCCAAAAGGAAGAATACTGACGAGAAGACTACATATGTGAGGAGGAAGTTCAATCACCATATCTCACTCGCATAAAAGAACTCCATAGACTCTGCGGCTCCAGGATGAACCATGAGGCATGCTTGGCCAAAAGGGCCTCCCTTCTGATAATCAAACTGGATCCCAAGACCGCCCTCCTGGATCGGCATACAAACCCTCTCCAAGACATAAGGTGAATACCATGCCCGTCCTGCATTGAGGCCCAAAGGAAGTCCCTAAAACATCTCTCAATCCTCCTGAGATAAGAGATCGGACGACAGCATTGGAAAGAATACATAGACAGGGAGGAGAGGACCGATCGAATAATAGTGACCCTAGCCATCATAGATAATCCCGTAACCTGCCACCCCTCAATGCGCTGACGGACTCGCAGTACAAGGTCAGAATAGTCAGCGCAGCGGGGATGTCTACCAGTCATGGGAATCCCCAGGTACTGAAAGCGGTCAGTTTGAGACGAGATACCCAACGTATGACAATAGCTTCCCTGGTAGCTCTGGAGGTCTACGGACTGAAGTTGATAGAAGACTTGAATACATTGACCTTCTGGCCCGAAGCTTGACAATAATGCTGAATGATGTCAGCAAAGAAAGAAGCATTGACTGAGGTAGCCATCCCTAGCAAAATACAATCATCATCGAAGAATAGATGAGAGATCGCAGGACCCCTTGGGCAGGTCATAAAGGGGCAATACTATGGTCAACCTGAGCCTGATAGAGGGCACGAGAAAGATCATCAGCTGCCAAAATAAATAGCATAGGGGATAAAGGGCATCCCTGACGCAGCCCTACCGAAGAGTGAAAAAATTCAGTCAGGCTACCATTAATGATCAGCAAGAAAGAAGGCCTCTGAATGCAAGCCATAATCCAATCGATAAACTGATCATCAAAACCAAACTCCTACAGGGAGTGGTAGAGGAAAGTCCAACTAAGTCTATCATAGGCTCTTTCCATATCCAGCTTGACAGCCATAAGGCACTGCCTAGCCGAGGCTCTCTGTAGATCATACATAAACTCCTGAGCAATAAGGACATTGTCTGAAATACTGCTCCCTCTGATAAACGCCCCCTGTTCCACTGCTATAAGACGAGGCATCACCAACCGGAGGCGGTCAGCAAGCAAACGTGCACAAACCTTATACAAAGTACTGCAAAGACTGATAGGCCGAAAATGCTGGGGGAGGGAAGCATCATTACATTTGGGCACCAGGGTAATAAGAGTCTGATTCCAATCCACAGGGATGTCCTTGGCTTGAAATACAAGGAGAATAGCCTGAGCCACCTCTAACCAAATGTTCCAATAATGATGAAAGAAGAACAGTGGAAACCCATCTGGCTCCTGGGGCCTTATCCTGCCCCAGCTCCCATAGAGCCAAACGAATCTTATCAACAGTGATAGGTCTGATAAGCATTTCATTCTCCAGAGAAGAAACCTTTCTAGAGTTAGGGACCTGGAAGACCTGAGAGCCGTAACTAGAGGACTCCGACCGTCTGGCCTGAAAGAAGTGAAGGAGCTGGTCCCGTATAGAAGGAAAATCCTCATGATAGTGCCCTGAATCATCAGCTAGTCTGCGGATCCTCTTAGCAGCTCGCCGCTTCAGAGTGGCCTGGTGGAAAAATCTAGTATTGCGGTCCCCTTCGCGAATCCACTGAATCTTGGACCGTTGCCTCCAATAGATCTCTTGCTGGATAAGCAAGAGTGGTGCAGAGCTAGCTTGGCCTGGAGAGCAGAAAGGTCAGAGTCCAAAAGAAACCCCTTCTGATCCTCCTTAATTGCAGAAAACTAATATCAGCTTCAAGTTGTTCCACCTGCATGACCAGATCTCCAACCTTCAATCTATTCCATCTGGCCCGTCTTCGTTTAACCAACAAAAGGCGGCGAGAAAGATGGTAGATAGCATTGCCCTGGATAGAAATATGCCAGACCTGGGAGATGATAGATCGGGCCGCCGTATATGAAGTTCAAAACTGCTCGAATTTGAACTGCCTCCGCTGATAATGATCAATCTTTGTAGAATAAGAATGAGACAGTGACCAAAAGTAATCCTCAAAAGATGAGTAACAGAAGCAAAAAAAAAACTTCTGAAAGCCATTATTTCCAAAGTCAATGCTCTATCAAATCTCTCTCAAAACAAAGCAGAATCTTGATAATTATTCTGGGACTCCGAAAAACCCAAATCTCTTTCGTTACAAAAGCATGGTTATGGGCCGGGTTGGTTGACAACGCGACGTCGGACAGACCGTGGAAAGCGATGTGGATGGCACCGCACGCAAACGTCAACAACGAAGCAAAATTATTTCAAAGGCGAATCGTGGCAAGCTCTCAGGTCGGGAAACATGATTCACGAAATGACGATGAAAAAAAAAAAAAGGCTACGTAATCGAAACCAGCCCCAAGACGACACGTCCTGAAGGTTGCTCCACATGAAGGCATCATCTAACGTATTTCTTTATTACAATCTTAATGGAAACGTCCAAGGCCACGCAGCGACACGTGTCATCTTTACGTGTTCGTCATGCCACTGAATAATCAACAGGCTACGTGTTACAAAATCGCATGCCCGGCCACCTCTCTCACCTTATCGATCTTTTTTTTTTAACTATATTTTTAAAGTATATCGATTGCAAAATAATTAGATACTTGCGTTCAGTCTAAGGATAGATTTTTTTTTTTTTTTTTTTGACAATATCAGACGGTGAAAGGTATAGCTTGTTTGCTCAATTAGCCAACATCGTCAGCGAATCATCAATAATATAGATTTGTTGTTGTTTTCTTAAAATTTTACTAAGTTATAGATGTTTAAAAATTTAATACACCTTCACTTCATCATCCCCCCCCCCCCCCCCTCTCTCTCTCTCTCTCTCTCTCTAACAATTTCTTGATTATCCAGGAAGAAACATATACATGAGCTGATTTAATTTGCTTCCACTCTATGTTTGCATCATAATTCTACATGCATGTATGCTACAAGCTAGCATATGAATGATCCCCCCCCCCCCCCACTGTTAGGAGTAGATGAGCCTGTTCATCTTCTCTTTTTTATCTCAAACAAACATCATGATCACAAAAAGTTTGGAGACATATTGTACAAATTTCAATTTAACTAGCTAGAAAATGACTCTTGATTTGAACATAACCAGGATCTATGGGTAGAGGCTCACACTTTGCTTCATGGTTGATTCTTCCCTCTGATGGTAGGACATATATAAATTTCACTGGTGGCTTCTCAGCTTTAGTTCTTTTTAGAGAAATCTTCATCATTCAGTCTTGTCTTTCTTTCGAAGGGCCTTGTTGCGATTTCACGCTTACTCTCTAGAGTATAGAGTTTGGTTTTTCATAGCTTCTGGTATGTATATAAAGTAAATGTATATCTGGTGAATTAAAAGGCATCGACTTGCTTTCTTCTACAATCTATTGTTATTAATTAATTTTAATAAAAAATAATATGGCATAAGCTAGTAAGCCAGATGGAAATATGATGGATGATTAAAAAGTGATATATAGTAGTCACTTAAATAGTAATTGATATTTTTTCAAAGAAGAGAATCCTAAATAATAGAGACTTCCATAAAAAACACCGTCTAATTCAAGATTTGAGCTCATTTGAGTCATCTTGAGTAAGAATGAGCATAATTTTAGTTTAACTAAAAAACTAAACCAAACTCATAAAATTCGATCAATCGATTTGGATTTTATTGACAATTTGGTTTGATTTGATTTTTTTTAAAAAATAATTATTCAAGTTTGGTTCAACTTTTCTAGAACTAAAACTAAAAAAATTAAACCAATCCAATTATTTATATAGCCGATTATTCGAATAGCTATATTAGCTAAATTTTTGGCTTTAAGCTCAAACAATAGGCTCATAATTGTGTTACTAATGTTTCCTTCCCTGTTATGCTTAAAAGCCCAAACAAAAGATTTATAACTAAAAAATTAACCAAATCGAATTAGAACAATTTGGTTTCATTGATTGGGTTTCTTAGAAAATTTAGTTTGATTCATTTATATATTTTTGAAATTTTGATTCAATCAATTTTACTCAATTTTAAACGAAACTAATTGAATAGTATGAATACTTACTTCTATTATTGAGTGGATTGAATTAATAAAAATACTTTTAAATGCCTATAAAATAGTTGTAGTTATTTAAAATAAACTAAGTTTGAGTTTGAATTTAAAATCTTAAAACTTTCAATCAAAAAGGCTTTAGACCTTCTCTCTCTTTCAGGCTAATTTGAAGGCTTTAAAAGATTTTTTTTTTTTTACTCCTTTTCTCGCTCATTTGTAGATTGATTAAAAAGTGCTCCCCGTTCAAGCGACGGTCCTTTTCTCAATAGGAACAAGGATGAGTTAAATGGTGATGTTAATATTAATTATCGCTACTTGATTAGAGCCATATATAGAACGGCGCAGTGTATATTTTCAATTGCTTCAAACGCTAGGCTACTTGGGAATGCGACATGGACCAAAGCGAAACTTTTGAGATCGGTTCTCTCTTTGATTACGGTTCCAAACGGAGGCTAACGTGTCCGCTAGCCATGGTAGGTTAGGTGCTAGTCTTCTTGATTACACCACCATTGCAAAAATCTGAACACCCCCATCCTAAGAAGTACGCGTTTTAATCCTGATGGGTGTATGCAATCGATGTAATTATAAAATTTTAAGATTTAAAAATAATTATAATTATACGTCTCATTCCTATAAAGTTCTTGATGGGTTTCGTAGAGCCATACCAAATTAACGACGAAGATCATACTTTCAGATGAATCCCTCGTTTGGTAAAGTTATAAGATCACACTTGATTGATGGTAGTGATCACGCCTCTAGAACAACTCCAATCAATCATTGGGGTAGGATCTTTAGGTAGTGTTTGATAGGAAAAATATTATCTATAGATAAATGTATGGGATAGAGTTTGTTCCCTGGCTATCCATAGGGATATCCCTTGACTATACCATTGATCATATCAAATGCAAAAAGATAAATCCATAGGATAACTTTTTTTTACTCTTATTTGAAGGGAAACCAGCTATTCCTGCATTTCTAGGGAATAAATTGAGGGGATATCCCATGGTTAACCATGGTTAACCATGATTATCCCTTTAGTTAACTTTATTCCGAGCTATCCCTTATAGTTATGGCTTTTGGGAATAAAAGGGGATATCCCCTGAATATTCCCTTTTATCCTCTATTTCAAACACTACCTTAGTTGACCATTCGGATTCTAGTCGGCCATCCGGATAGGATTCCGACTAGGCCATCTGGGTAAAATCTTTAGTCAGCCATTCAGGTAGAACCTTTAGTTGGCCACCCGAGTAGGATCCCGATTCGGCCATCCGGTAGGACCTTCAGTCGGCCATATGGGTAGGACTTCGACTCAACCATTCAGGTAGGATATTTAGTCGGTCATTCGGGTAGAACCTTGACTCGATCATCCGGATAGGATCCCTGTGGTGACCACCCGTATGGCCCAACCATCCAGTCTGCTCGTACGATCCCCTCATAGTCTGATATCCCAACAAAGGTATGGGAGATAAATCTAGTGGATTTCGACTACTCTGACCTGGTGAATTCTACTAACTTAACAGCAACCGTCTAAGGCTGATAAGCCCTGCTAATCCGGCGATGGCCGTCCAAGTCTAACAAATCTACTAATCCTGATATGCCATGCGGGGAATAATCCCTGTCAATCCTGATATACCATGTAGGAAGCAAACCTCGTCAATTTGATTGCACTATGGGCTAGCCTAGATAGTTCGTTGCATTATGACTCTCAGGGACTTTCATAAAATGGATAAGAGAAATCTTTGATCATATACGATGATTATATATATATATATATTATATAAAGCATTTCTTTTAAATACTCTTGAGCTTTCTTCTAAATTTACTATTGTTATTTAGAGCACTAGTTTAAGCATCAGATAATCTTTATTAAAATCTTTATCTTTAAAAATTTTTTGCAGGCTTTCAATCGAAAGAAACTGATTGAAAGATTTTTGATTCGTCAAAAGAGGCGATTGAACGTTCGTTTATCGGCCGAGAAAGATGATTTGATGATAATATATGTTAATTTATTATAACTGTAAACATAAAATCTTTTTAATTAAATTTTATTAGTTTTTGTGAAGGTACGATGACGGAGTGGGAGACACAAGAGGAGGTGGGACAAAAAAAAAAAAGTGATGTAGATAACAGAAGGTTTGGTATTATCCGCTCTATATAACAAATATATATTTTTTGACTTGTAATATAAAGAAAATTTTCCCGAGTTTGGCAGACCTCCCTCCATGTGCATGTTTATTCCAAACATTACTCCGAAAAATTTGTCATAGAAGTCGGCAAAAAAATAAAAAAAATTAAAAAAATTAAAGGAAAGAGGAAACGGTGCATGGTGCATGCATGTAGGTTTTCACTTGCATGCACGTGCGTAGTTGTGTGAAAGCTGGCCGCCGTGTCCCTTCGACAAGTACGTGTCCTCCACTCCCACCGGCGGAAGAGAGAAGGCGGCAGAACATCTTTATCTTACCACATACCGTGACAGAATCCATCAAAGAGATCCACCGATCAGACGGCTAGTCCCAACGCTCCCGTCTTTTTCCCGTGTCCTTCACGAAAATAACGGCCAGGATTGCCCGCGAGATTCTCCGTACCGGGACCAGCCCTGCCTGCCCCCGCACCGCGCGACACGCGTCCCCGAGACCCGCTCGAAATATCGGACCGGTATCCTCTCCGCTCACCACCCCGTGATCCCACCCCCTCCACGTGTCCCGTTTCGAGAACTCCTCCCCATTGCGGGCCCCACGCCCTTCTTGCACCTAAAATTCCCCTCCTCTCCCAGCCAAGTCCCAAACGACCATCCGAAGCCACGTGTGGTCCCTCCCTGCATCCCCACCGTCGACTTCTCCCCCTCAAGATCCACGTCGGGATGCACTGGTGTACTGCCCTGAGCGCAAGGACACAGGTGGCACGCATTCGTCGCCCACGGACGATCCGACGGCTGTCCTCCCCTCTCCCCGCTTCCCCTTCGACCCGCGGTTGTGCCATTAGTATTAATAATAATGGAGCGCCCCTCCCGACCTTCTCCGTTGGTCGCCTCCCGAGATCGTGACCCACAAAACGGAATTCCCTCCGACCATAGGAGGTGGAGAAGGAAAGAAAGGGGACGGCGAAGGAGTTCCTTGTATGGAACCTAAAATGGAGGCGGCTTCTGATAAGAAGCCCCAGACGGCCCGCCGACGGAGGCTGGAGATCCGGCGGTTGAGAGCCGACGTCCAAGACGTTGTCGTCAAGCGGATGCGGAACCGCGGCGAGAATTCGGACTCCTTCTCCGAGCTTTCCGAGTCCACCTCGTCGTCGGCATCGACGGACTCGCCGCCTTCCGATCCCGACGCCGACGTGCCGGCGGCAGTCCTCAACGCCGGAGGCGAGGGAAAGGAGAAGGACGATGGTGTGTCGTACGGGGCGGTGTCGCTGATCGGGAGGCGGAGGGAGATGGAGGACACGGTGGTGGTGGCGCCGCCGGCGTTCGCGGCGGCGACGAGGGGGTTCGACTTCTTCGGGGTGTACGACGGGCACGGCGGGCCGAGGGTGGCGCAGGCGTGTAGAGAGAGGCTCCACGTGGTGCTGGCGGAGGAGGTGGTCGCCGCCGGGGAAGAGGGGGAGGAGGGAAAGCGGTGGAGGGAGGCGATGGCGGCGAGCTTCTCGAGGGTGGACGGGGAGGTGTCGGCTGTGGCGGTGGGGTCTGGAGCGGAGGCGGCGGAGAGGACGGTGGGGTCGACGGCGGTGGTGGCGGTGGTGGGGGCGAGGCGGATCGTGGTGGCCAACTGCGGGGACTCGAGGGCGGTGCTCTCCCGCGCTGGCGTGGCCGTACCCCTCTCCTCGGATCACAAGGTATGCCATATATGCCATGACCCCTAGGTTGATTTGCTCCCCCTTAGTCCATTAATTAATTGCATTTAATTATTCCAGTTATGTTTTAAATTCATATAATAGCCTAAGATTCAAACATGTGTTGCTCGTGAGAAGGTGGGATTCAAAGAAAAGAAGGAAAACAGCCTTGCGTTCCACAATCCACACCCATATTTAATTATTGCTGCCCCTCTAGGATGGCATGGTCTCTGTGAAATCTTTTTAATTTGATTTACTCTTTATTCCCGGGATGTCGTCGTTGTTTTCAGCTATCAGTTGAGGATTATTCGGATGATCTACCTCTGAGCAGAATCTAACTTAACAGTCACACATTAAGGATTTTTTTTAGGAAAATAATGATGGAAATAACCTTTCGTAGTGGCCATGATCAATTTACATAGTAGTTATGCTAACTTTATTGGTGTGATCTAGATTATTTAAAGTGATTCAAACCTGAAATTTATTGCCGTGCCTGCTGTTGAACTCGTCTCTAGATACATTGGCCATTCAAGATTCCTTGTCTTATGTGGAAGTCATAGTTTGGATAGTTGATGCAACCTCTCAGTACCCACCCACCAAGAAGTCCCCCGTCCTAGGAATTCAGGATGTGGAACGATTGCACGGCATGTTGTCAAATGTGAGGAGAGGAGATAGTCCTACAAATGGCATGGGAAGGTCATGTGTTGTCGTGTTAAAAAGATTGTCAATGATGTAATGTAATGTCAAAATATTAGTATATTTTATATTTCTTAATACTTTGTTGGTATTTTATACATTTCTAAGGCCCCATCAAGTTTTCATGTGACATGTATCTTACCATGCAATTTTGCTTGTATTATGTCCACTTGTTTGGATAACTGCATACATTATTAAATTGAGTCGTCATCTTTTCCTAATCGAACACCTTAAACACTGCCAATGGGAACTGTATTGCATTGGGATGGAGGAGAGAATCTGGAGTGTCTAGAGAAATTTTATCAAACATTCAAAGAGGGTCCTGAAAAGCAAATAAGAAGAAATTTGTAGGAAGTTAAACGAAGAAATCATCAAAAGTATCAGCACAACAGAATCTGCTGATGTTACCCATGTAGAGGAATGGTAGCACTGATCTGCTAGCCTTGTCAGATCTGGACATTTTCTTCTAATGAACAGATTCTGTAAATATTGTTCAGTCTGCATCTTCTCATATAAAACACAACTAGAATTCTTCAGCAAACGTATAGTGTGAGCAACTTCTTGGCCGATGGCCATTGGGAAACTGCAGCCCTCATGGAATAATAAATTAATAATAACTTTGCTTTTACCTGATGGGACTTGTAGTCGCACTTCTTAGTGATGCGCTGCCACAGGATACTTGTGGCCTCTAATCCAAGTGGCTTGTTGCATTTGTTTGCTTATGCCCATAACTAGTTCTATGCATTATGAGATACTTTAATTTGTGATTATGCAATTAAGAACTAGTAAAACAGTTATAGTACTTAATGCTGCTACCAATGAAGGCTGGTTGCCAGTTGGAAGCCCTCTATTGTGAAGAACTCCCGTCCGATGAGTTGCTGGAATGGTGTTGCAGAAGTTCTGAATCTGCCATCTGAAGATTAAATGAATGAAAAGAAAATCACAAAGTACATTTAAATTAATACTAAAATCACAAAGTACATTTAAATTAATACTAACAGTGAGTACATTTGTCTTACTTTTATGATTTTTAACCTTCTAAATTAAAAAAAAAGGATAATGTAATTGTTTTTATAATATTTCAGCAAATACTTGTTATGCAAAGAATGTGGATTAATACATGAAGCAAGTAGTTGCAGGTTCCAGTAGCACACCACTTCTAAACTTAAAAAGATTACGTTACATTATTGTTTCCAAACTACATACAGGTTTCTTCTCAAGATAAAAGCTTGTTGGTTTTCTAAAAGGTGAGCTATTGAGTATTCAAGTGTTGCTGGTTGTCACTATGTTGATGCAGAAAAAAGAATAAAATGGGCTGGATAAGTGGTTATATATCTGTTATGAAACTTTATAACAACTTTTTCTAAGGCATATGTAAGTGTCTGGTCTTATTTAAATTTTTTTAAACAACCAAAGTTAAATTATAGTAATACTCTACATGTAAAGTAGAATCTTCAGTTTTATCTCATAAAGTATAATCTTCAATAAGTCTAACGCGCCGAAACATAACGATGACATAAATTTTATCAAACTGTCCACAAAAGGAAATAAAGAAGCAGCCATTCCAACTTGTGATCACATTGCAATGCTATGTAATGTTAAGGATTTAATTGAAATTTTTAGAGTGCAAAGGTCTTTGTGCAACAAGGGCAAAGTTGAAGGGATCAAAAGGTATTTTTCTCTTAGTTTGTAATTTATGCACCTAAAATTGTAACCCATATCTTTTTATGAAAAGATAACAGGGCAATCTTAGTGAACTGAAACTGAATTTCTCAAAATATTGAAAAATAAACTATAATTTATAATGCGCACACACATGTATGCCTATATATGCATGCATGGATGGGTGGATGGATGGATGGATGCAGACAGGCCTGCCTGCCTATCTCATGGTCGTTGAATACAGTCTTTATGGAGCTATTACAGGGCTGGTTGATATACTGCCTGCTTTTCCCTTTCCCTCCCCCCCCCCCCCCCCCCCCCCCCCTCTCTTCTCATACTCCCTTTCGAATTCTCTTTCCTTGCATCTGACTTCTGATTCTAAGCCTTGACAAGAAGTTAGTATAGAGATTTGTGATATTGGGTATAATGTTGATAGTTTGAGATCATTTGCATTGTAATAATTGTTAGGAGTATTGCTTTAACATGGCCTTGTCTTCCCTGTCAATTTCTCTTTCTTTACATCTTCTCTTCTGATTTCTAAACACTGGCTCAAAGTTAGCATAGAGCCTGGTGATATCGGGTGTAATGCATATAGTTGTTGTTGCCGTCAAATTACTTTTGACGAGCGTCAGGTGAGCGGAAAGCCTCGCAGGCCCTCGAGGGGATGAAGGGGCCATCTCCTTCAATCGGAAATCTACAAGAAAAGCCTCAGGCCGGTGGTTCCGGCAGGACCCTTCGACGCAAGTTAGTGATTTGAAGAACAGAAATTTTTAATGATCAAGTAGAGCTTGAATTCCCTACCTCGAGGGCTGAAGGTTTTATATACCTGTTCGGGGATCCCTCTTATTCTTCGTTTATAACAGTCGAATCCTTTTTGCATGGTTGTTGGTTTCTGGTCTTCGACGTGCTGCAAAGGATGGTAGTGGGGCTGGACGTGGCCGAACCCATCGTTAGTGGCGTCAAGGGGAGGCACGTTCGTCGCACACGTCGCCGGGCATGCTCGTGGTGGAGTAATCCGCCATTCTCGGGGGAAGTGGGTCACGAAGCTTGGCCGAGGATGGCCGTCGCCGAGTTCGACGCCGAGGCCGACACTGAGGCGATGCCGAGGCCCGAGGCCCGATTCGAGGCCCAATGCCGAAGACGCCGAGGCCCGACGCCGAGGCTGATGCCGGGGCGACGCCAAGGCCGAGGCCGAAATGGGCCGTGGTCGACGCAGAGGCCGACACCAAGACCAAGATGGGCCGCGACCGAAGCTGAGAGCCGAGGCCGAAATGGGCCGTGGCCGATGCAGAGGCCGACACCAAGACCAAGATGGGCCGCGGCCGACGCCGAGGCCGATGCTGAGGCCGATGCAAAGGTTGAGATGGGCCAGAGGCCGGGATGAGCCCAATGCCAAAGGATTGGAATGCGCCAAACCGTGCGACATCGGGTTTGTGGTCCCTTCATTTTGTGGGTCGTTTGGCTTGATCAGCCACATCAGATGCCCCCCCGCCCTGAATGGCATCACCGTTTAAGTAAAAGGGGCGTTGAATCATTAGCGACTGATCCCCATATCGCGTTGAACGGTGTCCGCACACATGTCCTTGATAGGATGGCTCCTTTAAGATGACAAGATCGCGAGGCATCATCATCTTTGCGTTCTAACCGTCAGATCCCTCTCGAGGCTAGGGAGCCTTTCGAGATCTCCGAAATATCGGTGACCATCATTGAGTCGCCAAATCACTGGCACTGATACGCTCTCATTTGTTGGAGGTCTTGTCTACCGCGCGCCCAGAGCGTCGCCGCAGAGTTCTTCTCAATGAATCGCGTCCGCGTGGCTAGTGCATCGGGCGGGACAATTTTGAAAATGTTGATGAGGAGTATATAAGAAGGGGCGTGCCCTAGCTTCAATTGCATCTACTGCCCAGAGTTTCTTCTCCCAGCCTGAGTGACTCTCCAATTTCTCCTTCTTCATTTGCCCAGGTTAGTTCTCCATGCCTTCCGACCGTCTTCTTCTTCGTCTTCCCGGTCGTCTTCCAACCAGGTTCTCCTATCCCGTATGGCTACGGCCGGGGAACCTGCTATCAGGAGCCCGCTGGTGGCTGTAGCTCCACCTCCTAGGATAGCCTCGTCCTCTAGGGCAAGCCGGGGTTCCCCTGAGGGGATTGTTTCCACCATTACCTCCATCGACCTTGCAGCTTTTAGGGTGGCCTATAGGATATCCAAAGGGGTACGATTGATCGCCCCAGGACCCAATGATAGGGTGACTTCTCCCTCTCGGGGGGTCGCCCTATATGAGGAGTTTTTGAAGGCCGGTCTTCGTCTTCCCCTTCACCCTTTCATCATTAACCTACTAGATAGGTACAATTTGATCCCGGTCCAACTAGTTCCCAACTCGATTAGGGCCATTTGTGCCTTCTTGGTGTTGACCCACCTTAGGGCTTTCCGAGCAACATATCCCTCTTCCGCAGTCTCTACACCATCCGGGCTCAGTCCGGCTGGTGGTTATTTGCCCCCCGGCCAGGTAGAGCCCTTAGGCTAGGTCTTCCGTCATCCATAAAGGGGTGAAAATTTCGATTCTTTTTCGCCAAGGTGGACGGGGTTAAAAGGGAATGGGGCACGCCTAATACTGAGGCCAACAAGAACTTCTCAGTCGTGCCAAGGGACCAGGAGGCTTTTGATCTTCTTCTGGCGACTGAGCTCCCGTCCTATCGAGAGCTATTGTCGGAGGACAACCTCCGACACGCCGGCATCGCTCCTGATGACGGTGAGGGCTTCTTCGAAGATGGCATTTCATTTTTTCATTTTCTCCTCTCTTTTTTTACCGACACCGTTGCCCGGCCGATCGAGCATTCCTACCCGCCGACCATTGAGCCGATCCCAAGGGATGCGCCTCAGGCCAGCGGAGGGATGCCTGTCGATAGGAGGAAGAAGGCCGTAGTCGGCTACGAGGCCCGCGCCGTCGCGTCCGAACCCACAGGGGCCGATCCCTTCGCGGCCTTCTCTTATGAACCACCCTCACCTCGCCGAGAAGCTACTGTCGGCGGCATCCACTTCTGCTAATCGGGAGGAGGTCAAGCAGACCAACTCCCGTACTCTCTTCAAGGATTGCCAGGCAGCCCTGCTCCGGGTACGTGACTATTCATATCTTGACCCTGTTCACTCTTCCCATGCTTGTTCTTCGTGATTAACATCGGTCTTGCTGTGCAGGTGGTAAATGTTTTCGACTATATGCAGACTCTTGCTGCCAACGGGGAGTGCCAACTTAGTCACTTCCGCCGGGAGGTTTTCGAGTACTGAGACCGGGCAGCGAAAGCTGAAGACGCTCTTAAGCTGACTCTGGCTGGGGAGGCAGAGAGGCTTGAGATAGTTCGGTCTTAGGCGCGAGCCAAGTCGGTGGCGGCGCAACAACAGATGCGCAAGGCCCTCGAGCGCGCCCTCGCGGCCGAGGGGAAGCTGATGGCCGCTGAGGCGGAATTGGCTGATGTCAAGGCTTAGCTCGAGGCAGCGAAGTTCGAGCTGAAATCTGCCGAGGAGAAGACTGAAATCGCCGAGGAGGTGGCCCGCCTGGCTGACATCAAAATTGCCGAGGCCACAGAGGCGGTGAAAGCTGCCGACAGAAGATCAGCCGAGGCAGAAATGGTGGGGGCCACAGAGGAGAAGGCGGCCGATGCCGCGGGGAAAGCCATGGAGAGCTACCGAAGCTCTCAGGTCTTCGTCGAGGAGGTGGCTGAAGCTGGGGCCGGCGCCTACCTCCATGGTTTTTATGACTGCCGAGCTAAGGCCGTGAGGGTCTTTGGTACTGACGGCCTCAAAGACCTGGAACCCGACGAAGACCTTGAGGATGGGGAGGTCAACCACGGCTCCGTTCCGGCCGACAATGCTGCCCTTCCAGTTGGTCGGGATGCCTCCTGAACCGACGCTGCTCCAGCCAAGAACTGAAGATGGTCTCGGCTTTTGTTTTGTTTCTGTCTAACAATGTATTCAAGTCCGACTATGGTCGGCGTTTTGTAAGAGCTTGGGTACTTAATGAAAAGAAAGTATCTTTTGAAATTCGTGTTGAAGCTGCAAATTCTTCCCATTTTTTTTAAAGGTTATCGGTACTTAGCTTCCCGAGTTGCTAGCCCAATGCAATCTTCGGTGCCTGTAGGAGCGCATAATCGCACTAACCCGACCGAAACGGGGTCCCTTATAGGGTAGCTAGAAACGTTTTGGGATCAATATGCGATGATTCCTGACTACCGATGTCGGGTTGCTGACGAGCCGTAAGTATCGAGCAGGCCTAGAACAGTCTTGTGACCCTGAGCCTTCGGCACTATGTTGTCAAAGGGCTTTATAATGTTGTCTTGCCGATATGGATTATGTGCCATTCCGCCGATGGGCAATTAATGTCGTCTCATGGGAGTGACTCAATATCGTGCCAAAGAGCCTTTTAACCCCGAAAGGTGACCTGAGGGTCTTCCAACCAGACTCAGGGTCCTTTCAACCTCGAAGGGTGACCTGAGGGTGCCCTGACCAGGCTCAGGGTCCTTTCAACCCCGAAGGGTGACTTGAGGGTGCTGTGATCAAGCTCAGGGTCCTTTCAACCCCGAAGAGTGACTTGAGGTTGCTGGGACCAGGCTCAGGGTCTGACGTTGGAGTTTGGCTTTAGCACCGACACTAAAGTTGGGCTCCGGTGCCGACGCGGGAGTCGGGCTTCGGCGCCGACACGGGAGTCGGGCTTCGGCGCCGACACGGGAGTCGGCTTTGGTGTCGATGCGAGAGTCGGGCTTCGGTGCCGACGCGAGAGTTGGGCTTCGGCCACATTGTTATGGAACAGAGAGGCCATGCAAAGTAATGCGTAAAAGTGCACTTTTATTTCAATAAGATTGAAGGATGAGGTATTCAAACTTACGAACATCCAGTCGAGTACATCACTGATAGTACCGGCGAAGGTTGTCGGAATTCCAAGTTCGAGGGAGCGATCTCCCGTTAAGCTTCTCGATTCGATAAGCTCCTCGGTGAAGGGCCTCCACGACCTGATATGACCCCTCCCAATTGGGTGATAACTTTCCTCCCTCCGTTGGCCTCGAGACCTCGGTCTTCGGAGGACCAAGTCTTCAGGACAGAACATCCGGGGTCTAACGCGAGCATTGTAATACCTTGCCGCCTTTTGACGATAGGCGGCCATCCTGATCCGCACTTGATCGCGCATCTCCTCGATGAGGTCCAAGCTAGCCCTCAGTTGGGCTGAGTTTTCGTCCTCATTGTAGGCTTCCATCCTGGGACTGGGGACCCCAATTTCCACTGGAATGATGGCCTTGGACCTAAAGACGAGACTGAACGGGATTTCGCCGGTTGGAGTTCTCGGAGTGGTACGGTAGGCCCATAGGATATGGGGAAGTTCTTCCACCCATCTCCCTTTAAAGTTGTTGAGCTGTGTTCGAAGCCCCTGAAGGATAGTACGGTTGGTTACCTCTGTCGCCCCATTGGTCTATGGGTGACCGACAAAGGTGAATCTTTGGTTGATCCCTAACTCAGTACAAAATTCTCTAAAGGGGCATTATCGAACTGTCGGCCGTTGTCTGTAATGAGAGTGTTGGGAAGTCCAAAATGACAAATTATAGACTTCCAGAAGGTTCTCACTCTTGCTTCGGTTATTTTGGCTAGAGCTTCAGCCTCTACCCATTTGGTGAAGTGGTCGATAGCGACCAGCAAAAACCTTCGTTGATTGGAGGCATGAGAAATGGTCCCAAAATGTCATCCCCCACTGGCGAAGGGCCACAGAGAGATGGGACTCAGATGAGAAGTGGGCTACCGCTGGACGTTGGCATGTCGTTGGCAATTGTCACATTTTCGCACTAGTTCGGCCGCGTCTTCACGCATGGTGAGCCAATAATAGCCTTGATGAAGGGCTTTATACGCCAGCGCTCTGCCCCCAGATGGTTCCGCATGCGCTTTCGTGAATCTCGCGGAGGATGTAGTTGGCCTCAGCAGGACCAACACACTTGAGGGGGGGATATAAGAAGGATCTTCGGTACAGGCGGCCATCCATTATCAGGAATTTGGAAGCTTGCCACTTGAGGAGTCTGGCCTCGGAGGGGTCATCGAGAAGGACACCATCGGTGAGATACTGGACATAGGCGTCCATCCAAGAAGGCCCCTGCTCGACCGGCAGAGCCTTCTCCGCCGCCTCGATGCTCGGGACTTGCAGATGCTCCACGTATGTCCTCCCCAAGGTCTCGTCGGCCGAGGTGGCCAAGCGGGACAGCGCATCAGCCCCGGGCATTCTCTTCTCGGGGAATATAGCTGACACAGAAGCGAGCAAAGAGGAGGGACTGCGATTGGACCTTGCTCAGGTATCGGGACATGATGGGATCCCGAGCCTTATACTCTCCTGTGATTTGTCCGAGACGAGTTGGGAGTCGGTGTATGCTCTGAGATGCTCTACTTTAAGTTCCTTGGCAAGCCTCATCCCGGCCAACAAGGCTTTGTACTCGGCTTGATTGTTCGTGGTAGGGAAGAGAAAGCGGAGAGCATACTCGATTATTACACCGTCGGGGCCGGCGAGAATGAGCCCGATGTCGCTCCCTTGGGAGTTTGATGCCCCGTCCACGTGAAGAATCCAATCCTTTCTTGGATCAGTGGTCGGCGCCTCCAGGGGCTTCGTCGGTGCCTCCTTGGCCGGCTCATTGGTCCAGGTGCATTCGACCAGGAAATTTGCCTAGACCTGGGACTTCATAACCGACCTTGGTTTGAAGATCAGGTTGTATTCTCCCAACTTGAGTGCCCACTTTGCCAGCCGACCGAAGTATCAGGCGGGTTAAGATCGTCCTCAGGGGCTGGTCCGTCAGCACCACGATTGAGTGGGCTTGGAAGTAAGGCTGAGACGTTGAGCCGATACTATTAGCACGAAATAATTTTTTTGGTTTTGGTGTACCTGTCTTGGCATCATGAAGCACTTTACTGGTATAATACTCTGGCCTCTGCGATCCTTTAGTGTCTATTCAGACGAGGACGGAACTGACTGCCTCTTGAGAAGCGGCCAGGTACAAAAAGAGATCCTCCCCTTCCACAGGTTTCGACAATAGTGGCGGAGTCGATAAGAAATTCTTCAGTTCCTCGAAGGCCCTTTGGTAGTTAGCCATCCACTCGAAGGCGTTGACTTTTTGCAAGGCCTTGAAGAAGGGGAGGCATCGCTCAGCCGATCTGGATAAGAAACGACTCAGAGCTGCCAGCCTTCCGGTCAGACGCTGGATTTCCTTTTTATTCACCGGCAGCTCATATCCAGGATAGCTTGAATCTTATCCGGGTTCGCCTCTATCCCTCGTTGCGTCATCATGAATCCCAGGAACTTGCCCGCTGCGACTCCGAAGGCACACTTCCTGGGGTTCAGCCTCATTTGAAACCGACGAAGATTGCTGAAGGTCTCCGTCAGGTCAGATATATGGTCGTCGACTCGGACGCTTTTGGTCAGCATGTTATCTACGTATACTTCCATATTGCGCCCGATCTAACTTTCAAAGATTTTATTCATCAGCCTCTGATAGGTAGCCCCGATATTTTTCAATCCGAAGGGCATGACCTTATAGCAGTAAATTCCTTTCTCGGTCATAAATGATGTGGCCTCCTCATCTGATGGCTCCATTCTGATCTGGTTGTACCCCGAGAAGGCATCCATGAAACTGAGAGTCTCGTGGCCGGAGGTGGCATCCACTAACTGATCGATTTTAAAGAGCGGGAAGCTATCCTTAGGGCAGGCCTTGTTGAGGTCGGTGAAGTTGACGCATATCCTTCAGCTTCCATTGGTTTTCTGAACCATCACCACATTAGCCAACCAGTCGGGATAGTGGACCTCCCGAATGTGGCCGGCGGCAATCAGTTTGCGGACCTCATCGTCGACGGCTTTCTGTCGCTCAGGGGCAAAGCTCCTTTTCTTTTGCCGGACCGCCTACAGTTGGATTTAATGTTAAGTTTGTGAGTGATTACCTCCGCCGGTATGCCTGGCATGTCGGTCGGCGACCATGCGAAGAGATCTGAGTTGGCTTGGAGGAAACCGAGGAGTCGGCTCCTCGTCTCCTCAGGAAGAAAGGCTCCGATTTGGATGGTTCTCGTCAAGTCCTCTCCTAGTGGGAAAGTCAATAGATGTCCTGCCGATTCTCCCTCCTCTCGGCTTCTCTTGGGTCTGTCACCTCAGGAGTCGGCGAAAGGTCTGCCGACTGAGGACTAGGGGCCGTATGGTAGCAGAGGGGCATCGGGCTCCTTTCCCCTCTCATCTTCCCGATCCCATGACGGGTTGGAAATCGCACAAGTAGCCTCTTCATCGAGATAATGACATCCAACTGATTCAGGCCTGGCCTCCGAGAATGCATTGTATGTCAGAGGAACTCTTACCACCAGGAACTTCATGAAGATCGTGCTCTGGCGGGGTGAAGTCCCGGCCATGACAGGAAGGGTAATTTCTCCCTCAACCTTTACCGAGTCTCCGATGAAGCCCACAAGAGGCGTCATCACTGGCCGAAGGGAGTCCGAAAGCAAGTTCATACAAACAAATGAATCATACATCAAAATATCAGCTAAGCTTCCACTATCAACTAATATTCTTTTTACAGGATGTTTAGCTATCGTCATAGATGCTTTCATCATTTGGGTTATTTATCCCCTCTAAGTCCTTTTCGAAAAAAGGGATTACAGGACTATCTCTCTCACCCCCCCAGGTCTTTTTGAAGCGCCACCCGTTCCCTAGGAGATCATCGCCATGGTCTTCTCGGTCGAGATGTTGTCGATATTGGCTTGCTGGGCCGGTAGTGCCGAAGGGTCCGGTGCTGTTGGATTCCTCTTCGGACAAACTGACCGAGATGGCCTTGCTGGATGAGCTCCTTTATGGCCTTCTTTAGCTATCGGCAGTCTTTGTATTGTGGTCGCGATCTCAGTGGAAATGGCAATACAGATTTTTGTTGCGGGGAACTCCAGGCTTCAAGGGTGCGGGGCGTTTGAGATAGGATTCGCCCTCGATTTCCATAAGAATGTGAGAAATCAGGGCTAATAGAGGGTGTAACACTCACCTGCAGGGGTGAAAGTCCGTGGCCGATTGTCTGACCGACGAGGCAGCTCGGGCTTATGAGGCCCACCAGACTCTGACAGGGCTTGCTTTTTGCTGGGACCCTCATCAGTTTCCTCGAGAGGAGTCGGCCTCATCAGCGCGGATGTATTTCTGAGCTCGACTCAGCAATTCAGCATACGAACTCGGAGGCTTCTTGTCCAATGAGTACGCGAAGCGAGGACGGAGCCCATGTTTCAAGGCCAAAGTGGCACCGAGTCATCGAGATGGTAAACCTTCATTGCCGCCTCTTTGAAGCGGGTGACGAAGTCCTGAAGAGTCTCTCCACTCTTCTGTCGGATGGTAAAGAGGGTCGGACCACCCGAGGGATCCATCGGCTCGCATCAAAGTGGGCGAGAAAAGCTTTCTCCAACTGTCGAAATGAACTGATACTGCGGGAAGGTAAACGGGAGTACCAAGCCCTTGCAGCCTTCCGTAGAGTGGCTGGGAAGGCCATACACAAAAGAGCATCTGACGCCCCTGGACTTGCATGTGCACCTTATAACTTTCCAGATGGTCCAAGGGATCGGCAGTGCCGTCATAGGGATCTAGCTGAGGAAGGCGGAATCGGGAAGGGATGGGTTCTTCCATGATCCGCCTAGTCAAAGGAGGGAGGCTATCGTACTTCGCCTTCGATTGACTGGTCAGTCGTCGGCTGAGCTCCTCCAAGCGCCGGTAGCGTTCCTCTAGCCGCTTCTCTGCGCGGAGGTGGATCCTCTCGCCAGTGGACTCTTCCCCTATTGAAGTAGAGAGAGAACGGGGAGAGGGATAGTGTCGACGGGCTACACCCTTCCGGGGGCCTTGTCCGGGACCGTCGGGGAGAGGGACTGCTGGATGGTTTCCTCCAAGGACGTCCCGTCGGCGGTGAACCTCCCGCCGTGGGTGTCGCTCACGGGCGACTGTTGGCTGGGCTGTGCCGCCACCTCTCCCAAAGACTAGGGTTGGGCGTCGGCGGCGGCGAGCCTCCCGTCGAGGGTGTTGCCCCAGGTGGACTGTTGACTGGGCTGTGTCGCCACTTCTCCCAAAGACTGGGGTGGCGGTAGAGGTTGAGCAGCCGCCGATTGTTGCTAGAGTTCGCGGATCACCGCTGCAAGGGACCGCACCTCCTGGGCGAGGGCGATGACCCTGTCACCTTGGTGTGGTGGTGAGGGATGAACCAGCGGGAGAGCCTCCGGCTGCTCGGCCCTTACCTGCTGCCCCCCAGCCAGGCTGGTGGAAGCTTCTTGAGCATGGGTTACCACCATTTCTCCCTCTGGTTAGGAGGGGTGGGGGTTGTAAATGGGGAGCTTATTGGTTCGCGTCTATTACTTTCTTCTCTACGCGCTTCACTCCCCCCTTCCTGGCACGCCAATCTGTTACCGCCAAATCACTTTTGACGAGCGTCAGGTGAGCGAAAAGCCTCGCAAGCCCTCGAGGGGATGAAGGGGCCGTCTTCTTTAATCGGAATCTGCAAGAAAAGCCCCGGGCCGGTGGTTCCGGCAGGGACCCTCCGACGCCCAAGTTAGTGATTTGGAGAACATGGATTTTTTAATGATCAAGTAGAGCTTGAATTCCCTACCTCGAGGGCTGAGGGTTTTATATACCTGTTCGGGGGATCCCTCTTACTCTTCGTTTGTAACAGTCGAATCCTTTTTGGATGGTTGTTGGTTTCTGGTCTTCGACGTGCCGCAAAGGACGGGTAGTGGGGCTGGACGTGGCCGAACCCATCGTTAGTGGCATCAAGGGGAGGCACGTTCGTCGCACACGTTGCCGGGCATGCTCGTGGCGGAGTAATCCGTCATTCTCGGGGGAAGTGGGCCACGAAGCTTGGCCAAGGATGGCCGACGCCGAGGCCGACACTGAGGCCGACGCCGAGGCCCGACATCGAGGCCGACGCCGGGGCCCGACGCCGAGGCCGAAATGGGCCGTGGCCGATGCAGAGGCCGACATCAAGACCAAGATGGGCCGCGGCCGACGCCGAGGCCGAAATGGGCCGTGGCCGACGCAGAGGCCGACATCAAGACCAAGATGGGCCGCGGCCGATGCCGAGGCCGAAATGGGCCGTGGCCGACGTAGAGGTTGAGATGGGCCGGATGCCGGGATGAGCCCAATGCCAAAGGATTGGAATGCGCCAAACCGTGCGACATCGAGTTCATGGTCCCTTCATCTTGTGGGTCGTTTGGCTTGATCAGCCACATCAGTTGTCAATGATCATTTGGAAGTATTGCTTTCAAATTATTTAGGAAAATACTTATGGCATAGGTAGGACAAATGCGTATCAAGCAGCTTAGGTATAACCACTAAAATACTGGACATCTTGGGTAGGGACAGAACATTGAAGCTATGGGTTTAGAGAGAGCATTAAATCCAACACCACCCCATCCCCACCCTGTGCATGATTGCATGCCTCGTTAGTACAAGGCATATATTGCTACTTTCAATTATGATGTCTATGGATCCTTGATGAGAGCCTTTATTAGTTGCATTGAACGTTGGAGATAAATGTCATGCGGCAGTTGGCAGTTGTTCTTGGAGAAGGATAGCTATGAATAGGATTTTGGATTCCAGACTATTTGAAGAGATACTTCACATCTACTCAGATTCAACATCTTTTCTTGATGTTGTTCTAATTTATTTTCTTTGTTTTGTTTAGCAAGAAAATTCTGATTGGGAAATTTTGATGAGTATCTTTATTTTTCTGACAACATCCTTCCACAAGCATTAGCTTTTTATGAAAGGCATGCTTTTCCTTTAATTTGCAAACCATCTTAACTGGTTCTGGTTTATAGAATGTGTGCTTCGCTGGTTCTGTCTGACTTGACTGTCCTATGATTTAGGACTGGGAAAGTTGGAAGAGTTGCTTCTTGCCAACATTTGAGAACTCATCAGCCAAGAGAAATTGCTCCAGGTTATAGAATGAAAGCTCAACACTTATCTAAGATTTGCTGCAAGACCATATGAGTTGTTGATTGCATATCTGAATTTTTTTTAAACTCATCTGTTAATGCTGAGTTATCATTGATTTAATTAAATTTGTCTTTAATAAAATATGCTTGATATTAATTTTTGCAGTTTGTAGACATAAGAGGCTTAAGAGTAGACAAATTCATGAGCTCCATTTCTTATTAGGCTGCTGAATTTCTTGGCACATGATGCAATGTTGGATGCTCTATTTTAGTTCTTAACTAAAATTGTTGCCAACTTCTAAGATGTGTCTGCTATGCCTTTTAGTCGTCTATGCATTTTGATTCTTCTACATATTCACTGAAAAGTGATAGGTGAAGTTTGCTTATAATGTGTCTGCTTACGTAGCTACAAATTGAAATAATATTGGTGAGAATCTTCTGCTTGTACAGCCGGACAGGCCAGATGAGATGGAAAGAGTGGAAGCAGTTGGAGGGAGGGTCATCAATTGGAATGGTTACCGTGTTTTAGGAGTGCTGGCTACTTCTAGATCTATAGGTATGTTTTTCCTGTAGCAGTGGCGCACACATTGAATTTACTTCATGTTAGTTGGCAGTGATAGTTATTAAGAAGAAAAACCTTAAATACTGAAACATTTAGTTTAGGAGGTTATCAGCAGTAATGCTTTGATGATACAGTAACAGTGATCTGTTGACTTGAATGAATTGTGACTAATAGAGCCTGACTTTTTATATCCAATCTTAGTCATGTGCCTCCTCCTCTTAACTTGGATCACTGTGTAGAATGTAATGTACTTGGTACCATGCAGACTGTGGATGGGAGCAGAGGCAGAGTGACTTGTCAACTTGACATATTGGGTAACATTTGCATGTAATTCTGGTTTTCAAAATTCATCATGTTTTTAGATGCTAGGGATTGATTAAGATTGCATGCCTTCGAGGCTGTAGTTCAATAATTGGGTAAATTTGACACTCAAAACTCTTATGTCTCAAACATATGCAAGATAACATTGTTAATTTGTTCCCCCATTAGTTTTGGTCATGCTAATCTAATGATTTAAAATACTGAATTAGTAAAATATTAGTAATTATTGCTCTTTAGTCTCACTGCATGAGCACTCAAGTAGCGTCTGGAAGCCGAACAACTATTCATTTTAGACAATGTAGAGGCTGCTCCTGACTGCTACCACGACCTATACAGCTATGCTGCATGTCAGCTAGAGTTTGAATCCCACTTAGACCATTAATCACATTTTGGACTGGAAGCTTTGAAAGTCCTCTTGAAAGTTAGATATCGGAAGATCATCCATCGGTAGAGTGATTGCCTAATTAACTGCCTTGTTTCTGATCCCTTAGAATGAGGAGGCTTTGATATTTTCTTTCTTCATACATTTCTGTAAAGTGTATGGCAGGAGATCAGTGAGTTACATCAATCATTAGGGGCATGTCATTGCATATGCGGCAATCGGAAGTGTATTTGTGGAAGAAATTGTTGACATTTTTTTTAAGGGAAAAATTGTTGACATTCCTTGTTTTGGTCTTTTGTCTAATTGGTGCAGGCGACTACTACCTTAAACCATATGTGACCTCAGAACCAGAGGTTACCGTGACCGATCGAACAGAAAAGGATGAGTTCCTTATACTGGCTAGTGATGGATTGTGGGATGTTGTGTCTAATGAAGTGGCATGTAAGATCACAAGACAATGTCTCAGTGGTCGGACAGCAAGAATGTTCCCCGATGCAGTTACCGGGAGTTCTGCTGCTGAGGCTGCTGCCTTGTTGGCTAAGCTTGCAATCTCTCGCGGCAGCAAAGACAACATAAGCGTTGTGGTGGTGGAGTTAAAAAGGCACAGGCAGGAGTGCGCTTGTTCTAGTTGGATGGTGACACGACTACACAAGCAGCGGTAGGGAAACCAGTAGCAAGTGTTCGCTTGTTCTAGTTGGATGGTGACACCAGTAGCAAGTGTTACGGGACACGTGAGCTGTAAGGATCACTGATGTCATGATGTGTCCTTGTTCTACGAGGTTGCAACATTTCTTTACATGGCAATCTTTATGTTCCCTCTTTCTTTATATATGGCAATCCTTTTGCCTTCAGTTGTAACATGTTACAGTCATCTTCAATCTTCAATCATATCCTTGTGCAGTCCCACCAAGCCTTAAGAGCGTCACCAACCCAACCCATAGTTAGTTATGACAGACAATATCAGTGATTAAGGTATTTAAAATTATGAGTTGATTAAAGCTCTTATTCGTATTTAAAATTATGAATTCCATGAACCGGAAAAGGGAGCAAGAATGATAAGAATGCATTTATTGGGTGGTGCATATTTAATATTGCCACGATTATTGCTTGCGGGATTTCAAATACGGATAATGTCAGGACCGCATGTAAGGCTATCCGAGGAAACTGGAAACGCATCGGCTTACTCGGCTCCAGGCTTAATCTCACTTCCATTACTTTGTTCATCTGACTGATCGTAGTCTTGCATGACAGATAGCCACCTACATGGGAAAACTAGGCAAGATTTATAGCATCTTGGAGCGACCATAACACTGAACCATCATCTTTCAAAACTGCGGTTAGAGTTCGGTCTGATGCCTCCTGTGATGAGCCAAGTGATGACTTGTTGGTTGATATAAATATTCCCCAAGAAGGGAAGATTTTAATCAACTATTTAAACACTACTTTTTACCTTGGTATTGATATGACGATCATCACTTCCCCTCAAAAGTTGATTTGAGGGGAAGTGAACAAGCATACAGGCTTCTTCATATTGGAAACAAAACAAAATGCAACGAACTTCTAATGGCAAATCTAAGCTCCACATTTGTAAAGAGAAGACTGCAGTAGTAGCAAATGGTCCTGCTATAAATCATTAACTTCAACATACTAAAAGGAAAACATCAAAACTCAGATGTCACTAACTTAGCTGCCAGGTTGCCTTCGTTACACAACTGCACCACATCCCCATACCTAAACATGAAAGAAAAGTGGGTCTCAGAACTCAGCAAAAAGGCTAATCAAATTTAGATTTGCTATACTCTAAACAAAGAATCTGTACCATTCCACTTATCATCTAGATTTCCCCACCATATACATCATAATCAATCGATCTCCATCACTACCAGACGGTTTATGTGACAAAAATATACGGACATTTTGGAGTATTCTAACAAAATGGCACTCATATTCCAAAACCATGGTCCCTGGAAATGGAAACATTGTGTGCACATCACCGCTTACCAAAGATTTCAAAGCCATGGTCCCTGGAAATGGAAATCTACCATCATACCTTAGTAGATGAATAGACACTTCTAAATATGTTTACACTGAGAAAATGAATGGCTGCAACAATGAACTCCATATCCGTTTCTGATAAAAAAACTGCTCAAGGCTAATACGGTGTACATGCAGAAGAATATTTTTGTACAACATGAACCATATCCTGAATCAAGTCAATTATCTACCTCAGTATTTAACGGTTTAGCACTCATCTATGACTAGAATAAGGCCACTTTATATTTCAAGATCTCATAAACTTCATGCATATAGAAGCATAAGCATCTACATGCCCATTCCCAAGTTTCTTTGAAGCATTAAAGACCTTAAGGGGAATTTGCAGTGATAAACATTGCCATTGATCCGAACTTGAGCAAATAAGTACAACTTGAAAAATTGAATTTAAAAGAGTAGGCCCTAACTAGCAATAGTCTGGTAAGTCAACCTTTTTAAGCATGACTTTCACACACAAAAACTATTAATTTTTAATGAAAAAACGGAAATATAAAGATAAATTTGTTAGGGTAACTTCAAAAGTTACAAGTTAGCCAACCCATTTCCATCCACAAAAGCATCCAGAAACCAAGGTTGTGAGGGCTCTTAACCTAAACCCCACTCCAGATCCATACATCGTTGGTCCAGTATAGCCTTTTCACTTTTCACAACCTACATCCTTGGTATCAACCCTCAATGACTCCAATAATTGCACTAGTTGTAGGAGCAATTTGATATTTCTTCCCTTTCTCTGGGTGTATGTTTGGTGGCAAAAATCGGCCACATGAAACCCAAAATCGAACATATTAATAAATAAGGCATATACCAGGTATCATTTGAAAAATGCCACTAGGTTTGATAGACTTAACCAGTAAACACATAACTAAATGATTCATAGCATATATCAAAAGCCAACCATATTAAGTTTTTGACAGCATCATTATCGATGTATTCACAATCAAGAGAAAATAAATAATGAATAGTGCATAATTAACAATTATCTAATCAGTCAACAGGGTAGCATTGCAAACCAAACAATCAAAATGAACGTTCGAGCACAAAAAAGTAACAAAAAATAGTCACCATAGCAACATAAAGAGAATTTTGATGTCCGATGAAGTCTCACTAAAAGCCAATTATCAAACAGGACAAACAAAAATAGCAGCAAAACACTAATTATCTTCCAATAAATAAGCTTTCAACGGTGACAATACCGACTGTCATCAAAGCTAACCTTATATGTTGCTCGGGTACATGAAAACTCTAACCTTCCCACCCTGCAATCAGATAATAAAATCAAACAGTGAGCAAACATAATCAAACTTTCAAACAGCCTCCAACCCATCAAAGAAAAAACAGCAAATAAACAAAGGGCTCGATCGGATTTAAACCATGGACTTGGGCGGAAGGTTGGACTTAAACTTGGCACGAACAACACCGCTGTTCCCATGGGGGCGAGTGACCTTGCCCCAGATGCACCGGTACCGCGTCCCGTCCGACTTGGTCTTGGCCTTGTAGATATACGCCATTCTCTTGCCGCAGTACCAGGCGACCTCCTCTTTGGTGTTCACCCCCTCGATCTGGATCAACGACGTGTTCTCATACTGGTTCGACTTCGATCTGATCGACAAACCCCATCAAAAAAGGGAAAATTCGGGGAGAATTGGGGGAAAACGAAATTGAGAAAGCGAATGGAATCTAGCTGACCTCTTGTATCCAAGGATCGTTCCGCGAACATAGAGCCTGAAAGACGAGAAACAGATAAGATTGAAGGAGATGAGGTGATAAGAACAGGCCAAAAGAACGGCGAGAAGAAAAGGAGAGGGTTTGCGGACCTGACGCGCTCGCCTTGCCTGCCCTTCACCATTGTTGCCGACGACAAAGGGTTATGAGGGCGCGGTGTCGATCGAGAGAAACCCTAGCCGATCGGTAGGGATGGGTTTTAAATAGGCTGGGAATCCGGAGCACGCATCGAGAGGCTCTTCGATCGGAGGGTCGTCAGCGCATCCCAGGAATAAGCGAATTTTGAAGCGCGCCTCTCTCTCTCTTCCGTGGGCTCTGGCTGTGCCCCCCCCCCCCCCCCACCAACCAATAGGCCCAAGACCGAATAAGCGAATTTTGAAGCGCTCTCTCTCTCTCTCTCTCTCTCTTTGTGCACCATCTCCGGTGGACAAAGGTGCTACCAGAAAAAGTTTTTGTACACTGCTTTCGGTGCATCGTTCCTTCTTATTAGTCCATATCGATCCATATGGCCTGACGCGATGGGACAGGATAGTAGGGGAATAATGTTACTTTTTGATCGTGGCATCCATTACAAGTCGTTTAGCCTTTCACCATTGGTGTGCAGACGAAAATGCCCTTTCCCTCCAGCCTATTTCAACCCGCCATCTTATTTGGATTTTGCTGATAAAAAACTTTCTGATTGTAAAACATTCTTCCTATGGATGATAGTGCCGCGGAGCGGGAGTCTGGGTTGAGATTGTGGTTTATGAGCTTGAGGATGGCTTTCAGGATCTCCTAGCAGATAAGATGGCGGATAGAAGTAGGCCTGCATGAGGGTGTTAGTTTGGACCAACATCACGCCTTGGCATACCTTGATGGAAGGGCTCAGTGCCGATGACATCGGCATTCAGGAACTCGATGGTTTCGTCTGGAGATCAATGTCTTTTTGGTGCGGCGATAGCTTTGGAGGATTCATCAGTTTTGGTGCTAGCTTTTGATGATTCATCAGCTTTGGTTCATCTGTGTTCCTTAAACTCTAACTTCTTAACAACTTTGCTGCTCAAAAAGCATTAGTTCAACTAGGGTGTCGTAGGTTTTGAACTAATGCTTTGTCTTAACATTTTCTGAATGGGTGTCGTAGGTTTTGAAATAGGGTGTCGTAGGTTTTGAACTAGGGTATCGTGGGTTTTCAACTAGGGTGTTGTAGGTTTTGAACTAATGCTTTGTCTTAATATTTTCTGAATTGGTGTCGTAGGTTTTGAACTACAGTGTCGTAGGTTTTGAACTAGGGTGTCGTGGGTTTTCAACTAGAGTGTCATGGGTTTTGAACTAGTGCTTTGTCTTAACATTTTTGAATGGGTGTCGTAGGTTTTGAACTAGGGTGTCGTGGGTTTTGAACTAGAGTGTCGTGGGATTTCAACTAGGGTGTCGTAGGTTTTGAACTAATGCTTTGTCTTAACGTTTTCTGAATGGGTGTCGTAGGTTTTGAACTAGGGTGTCGTAGGTTTTCAACTAGGGTGTCGTAGGTTTTGAACTAATGCTTTGTCTTAACGTTTTCTAAATGGGTGTCGTAGGTTTTGAATTAGGTGTCGTAGGTTTTGAACTAGGGTGTCGTGGGTTTTCAACTAGGGTGTCGTAGGTTTTGAACTAATGCTTTGTCTTAACGTTTTCTTAATGGGTGTTGTAGGTTTTGAACTAGGGTGTCGTAGGTTTTGAACTAGGGTGTCGTGGGTTTTCAACTAGGGTGTCATAGGTTTTGAACTAATGCTTTGTCTTAACGTTTTCTGAATGGATGTTGTAGGTTTTGAACTAGGGTGTCATAGGTTTTAAACTAGGGTGTCGTGGGTTTTTAACTAGGGTATCGTGGGTTTTGAACTAATGCTTTGTCTTAACGTTTTCTGAATGGGTATTGTAGGTTTTGAATTAGGGTGTCGTGGGTTTTCAACTAGGGTGTCGTAGGTTTTGAACTAATGCTTTGTATTAATGTTTTCTGAATGGGTGTCTTACGTTTTGAACTAGGGTGTCGTAGGTTTTGAACTAGGGTATCGTAGGTTTTCAACTAGGGTGTCGTAGGTTTTGAACTAATGCTTTGTTTTAACGTTTTCTGAATGGGTATCGTAGGTTTTGAATTAGGGTGTCATAGGTTTTGAACTAGGGTGTCATGGGTTTTGAACTAGGGTGTAGTGGGTTTTCAACTAGGGTGTCGTAGGTTTTGAACTAATGCTTTGTCTTAACGTTTTATGAATGGGTGTCGTATATTTTGAACTAGGATGTCGTAGGTTTTGAAATAGGGTGTCGTGAGTTTTCAATTAGGGTGTCGTAGGTTTTGAACAAGGGTATCATGGGTTTTGAACTAGGGTGTCTTAACGTTTTCTGAATGGGAGTCGTAGGTTTTGAACTAGGGTATTGTGGGTTTTGAACTAGGGTGCCATGGGTTTTGAAATAGGGTGTCGTGGTTTTCAACTAGGGTGTCATGGGTTTTCAACTAGGGTGTCGTAGGTTTTGAAATATGGTGTCGTGGGTTTTGAACTAGGGTGTCTTAACGTTTTCTGAATGGGTGTTATAGGTTTTGAACTAGGGTGTCATGGGTTTTGAACTAGGGTGTCATGGGTTTTGAACTAGGGTGTCTTAACGTTTTCTGAATGGGTGTCGTTGGTTTTGAACTAGGGTGTCGTGGGTTTTCAACTAGTTCAAAACCCACGCCACCCTAGTTAAAAACCCACGACACCCTAGTTCAAAACTGACACCCATTCAGAAAACTTTAAGACACCCTAGTTCAAAACCCACGATACCCTATTTCAAAACCTACGACACCTTAGTTGAAAACCCACGACACCCTAGTTGAAAATCCATGACACCTAGTTCAAAACCCACGACACCCTAGTTGAAAACCCACGATATCCTAGTTCAAAACCTACGACACCCATTCAGAAAATGTTAAGACACCCTAGTTCAAAACCTGCGATACCCTCGTTGAAAACCCACGACACCCTAGTTCAAAATCGACGACACCCTAGTTCAAAACCTACGACACCCATTCAGAAAATGTTAAGACAAAGCATTAGTTGAAAACCCACGACACCCTAGTTGAAAACCCACGACACCCTAGTTCAAAACCTACGACACCCTAATTCAAAACCTACGACATCCATTCAGAAAACGTTAAGACAAAGCATTAGTTCAAAACCTATGACACCCTAGTTGAAAACCTACAACACCCTAGTTCAAAACCTACGACACCCTAATTCAAAACCTACGACACCCATTAGAAAACGTTAAGACAAAGCATTAGTTTAAAACCTACGATACCCTAGTTGAAAACCCACGACACACTAGTTCAAAACCTACGACACCCTAGTTCAAAACTTACGACCCATTCAGAAAACGTTAAGACAAAGCATTAGTTCAAAACCCACGACACCCTAGTTGAAAACCCACGGCACCCTAGTTCAAAACACCCTAGTTTAAAACCTACGACACCCATTCAGAAAACGTTAAGACAAAGCATTAGTTCAAAACCTACGACACCCTAGTTGAAAACCTACGACACCCTAGTTTAAAACCTACGATACCCTAGTTCAAAACTACGACACCCATTCAGAAAACGTTAAGACAAAGCATTAGTTCAAAACCTATGACACCCTAGTTGAAAACCCACAACACCCTAATTCAAAACCTACGACACCCTAATTCAAAACCTACGACACCCATTCAGAAAACTTTAAGACAAAGCATTAGTTCAAAACCTACGACACCATAGTTGAAAACCTACAATACCCTAGTTCAAAACCTATGACACCCTAGTTCAAAACCTACGACACCCATTCAGAAAACGTTAAGACAAAGCATTAGTTCAAAACCTACGACACCCTAGTTGAAAACTCATGACA
This sequence comes from Calamus simplicifolius, assembly GCA_900491605.1. Classification (NCBI taxonomy): domain Eukaryota; kingdom Viridiplantae; phylum Streptophyta; class Magnoliopsida; order Arecales; family Arecaceae; genus Calamus; species Calamus simplicifolius. Next base: position 23,246 of record UESW01000036.1, on the reverse strand, counting down.
CCCTAGTTCAAAACCCACACACCCTAGTTCAAAACCTACGACACCCATTCATAAAACATTAAGACAAAGCATTAGTTCAAAACCCACGATGCCCTAGTTGAAAACCCATGATACCCTAGTTCAAAACCTACGACACCCTAGTTCAAAACCTACGACACCCATTCAAAAAACGTTAAGACAAAGCATTAGTTCAAAACCTACGATACCCTAGTTGAAAACTCATGACACCCTAGTTCAAAACCCATGACACCCTAGTTCATAACCTACGACACCCATTTAGAAAACGTTAAGACAAAGCATTAGTTCAAAACCCACGACACCCTAGTTGAAAACCCACAACACCCTAGTTCAAAACCTATGACACCCATTCAGAAAATGTTAAGATAAAATATTAGTTCAAAACCTACGACACCCTGGTTGAACTAATGCTTTTTGAGCAGCAAAGTTGTTAAGAAGTTACAGTTTAAGGAACACAGATGAACCAAAGCTGATGAATCATCAAAAGCTAGCACCAAAGCTGATGAATCCTCCAAAGCTATCGCCACACCAAAAAGACCATTGATCTCAGACGAAACCATCTAGTTCCTGAATGCCGATGTCATCGGCACTGAGCCCCTTCCATCAAGGTACGCCAAGACAGTGATGCTGGTCCAAACTAACACCCTCATGCAGGCCTACTTCTACCCACCATTTTATTTGCTAGGAGATCCTGAAAGCCATCGTCAAGCTCATAAACCACAACCTCAACCCCAGACTCCTGCTCCGCGGCACCATCATCTATAGGAAGAATGTTTTACAATCAGAAAGAGTTTTTTATCAGCAAAATTCAAATAAGATGGCGGGTTGAAGTAGGCTGGAGGGAAAGGACATTTTCGTCTGCACACCAATGGTAAAAGGCTGAACGACTTTTAATGGATGTCACGATCAAAAAGTAACATTATCCCCCTGCTATCCTGTCCCATCGCATCAGGCCATATGGGATCCATATGGACCAATAAGAAGGAACGGTGCAGCCTACGTAGGACTTGCTGCAGCGGGGGCGGTGTACAAAGACTTTTCCCCAGGCACTGTCATTGACGGTGCTCTCATACGGGCATGCGCATTACGGCCCATTGAGCCATAAGGCGATGCGCGAAGACTTTTCCTTCATGCTGGTATTTGGCACATTTGATTCACATGTAGAGAAGCATCACACAGTCATTATCGTACTTAGGATGAGCCGGGTCAAAGATGCTACATTCTTGAGTTGCATCATCCCGCTCCCTCTTATTTCTACATCATCATCAAATGCTTTTATTTTCTATCAATAGAACTGTTGGTAGGGCAAACTCCATCAAAACCAGTTCCAAGCTCGAGTAAAGGAAGAGGGTTGTGTTCAGTAACTGATAGCTAGCGTAAAGCTCCATCAGATCTCTTAAAATATGAATCTACTAAATCAAACCGTGCAAAGGACTAGAACTATTGTAGGGCTAAAAGTAGATCGGATCGGATTGGATTGGATCGAGTCGGCCATGCCCTAGCCGATGCTGCTCAAATTTTTTTTATTTGAGGCTTTGGATTGAGTTCAAGTTCAAAAAATGTTTTAGAATTATAAGCCTAACCCAAGGGCCTAGCTCGGTCCCAAAGCCCAATCAAGCCACAAAGTGAGCCAATGAAGTTAATTTTGCAATTTTTAATGCTTATGTAAAAATGGTGATGTTTAAAATAATTACACCTAATCACTATAGTTATAATATGAATGATTATTTTGTATAAAATTTAAAAGGCTCATTACAATTTTAATGATTTAGGATTGGATTCGGATAAAATTCAACTACTTCAAGCCTTTTTTTTAAGGCTCAAGTTTTGGGCCAGGTCTAAATTAGCTAAATAATGGCACGAGCTCAGCTCAAAATAATTGAGTCTAACTTTAAGCTCAAACTTAATCCGGTTGGTGATAAGATAGCCTAACTCACCTTATGTTTCAACCATAAGAGCTTAAACTAAAAGTGGCACCCCCTCTTACATGCTAGAGGTTAGTGATCTCAATTGCCTAGGTGAAAAAGATTGGGCTTGTGGGATCACCTTAAATGGATGGACAAGACTTTTAAAAAAAAGAGAGAATATAATAGTAAAAGAAAATTTAAAAATTATAGATCATATTTGATTGTTAGAAATAACATTTAGGAATTATTTTTCCCTTCCCAAAAATCTATTTGAAAAAATTATTGAATAATTTAACCAATTACTATTTTTGGAGAAGTGTAATTAATGTTATAAATGCAATAACACTGCTAGAATGGAAGATAATAATATATCATTGTTATATTAAAATTAATATAATGGTAATGCTTTGTTTTATTAATATTTAAATTATTTCTAATGTTAAAATAGCATATATTATTTTGAAAAGTTGCTTTGAATATTATTATGTTAATTCAATATTTATATGGTATATATGTTTTATAATGTATTTATAGCAAGATCGACCATAGAATTTGGATTTATGCCTGCAAGATCGACCATAGAAGCTATTTAACTATTAAAAAGATTGATAGAGAGGTATAGAAAAAAAAAAGAAAAAAAACATTCATATAATCTTTATTGAATTAGAGAAAGCATATAATAGAGTATCTAGAGAAATAATATGATGGGTTTTAGAAAAAAAAAGGAGTTACCAAAAGGTATATATAATTGATAGAAGATATGTATGATAGAGCAATATCTTTTGTTAAAACAATAATATGAGAAACTAGTGAGTTTCTAATTACTATTTATATCAAGGATCTGCCTTAAGTCCGTATCTTTTTGCAGTAGTTATGGATGAATTAATCAAACATATTTAAGATGATATTTGATGATGTATTTGCTATTTATAAATTTGAAATAAATGCTAAGCTAGAGATTCAGAGAGGCTTTAGAATTTAAAGGTTTTAAGATTAGTATAACTAAAATTGAATACATGAAATGTAATTTTAGTGGAAGTAAAGATACAAATAAAGAGACAATAAAATTGCAAACCAAGAGATATCGGGAAGAAAAAATTTAAGTATTTGGGATCAATTATTCAGCAAAAAAGTAAAATAGGTGAAGATGTGAATCATAAAGTTAAAGAATGATGGATTAAGCATAGAAGTGCTTCGAGAGTATTGTATGATTGACGCATCTCATTAAAATTTTAAAAAATATAAAATCATTATTATGCCAGTTATATTATATGGAACAGAGTGTTGGGCAATGCCGAAACAACATGTAAAAAATTAAGTATAATAGAAATACATATGTTAAATGGACATGATAAAATCTTAACAGATAGAATTAGAAATATACATATACGAGAAATAATAGAATTAGCTCCAATTGAAGATAAAATGAGAGAAAACCGGTGGTTTGGACATATACAATGAAAACTTTTAGATGCTCTAATTAGAAAGAGTGATCTTTTAATTAATATGGACAGAAATAATTAAGAGAGATATAACTATTTGTAATTTAAGTGTTAACTTAGTTCTGAATAGAGTAGAGTGGAGAAGCAGATTTAGGTAGCCAACCCCAAATAGTTGGGAAAAGGCTTAGATAAGTTGAGTTGAGTTGATGTTGCCATAATAATCATTGTTATTCATAATGACATAAAGACATTTAATGTAATAATATTTAATAATGATAAACAACTATAATATGCAAATAATTATTGCCATATATTTGAATCACATTATAATGTATAATAAATAATATATAGTAATTTGAAGAATATCATTACTTTTAATAACATTATATATGTTTTTATGTAATAGTATATCGATCTTTTATTACAATATTATACATTTTTGTGTTATTGTATTGATATGACGCTACGTTCTAATAGAAATATTAATACTATTGTTAATAATATTGCAATTATTATCAAAATATTTTAAATATAATTATTATAATATCATAGAAAGGTGGACTAGAACCTAATCAACTAGATTTTAGTCATCTCTGTATATAATATATAATTATAATATTGTAATAAATATAACCATATTAAAATAATATATTAATTATAATATTATCTTAGCAATATGATTGGATAATATGAACAATAATATAGTATTTTATAATAAATAAATTTATTACATTATGAAATGTATAATATTTTTTTTTCATGGTTAACATATTATTGTACTCTATTTTAATGTATAATTAATATTAACATAAATAATATTTTTAATTATTCAAATGGATATCTAAGAATTAGGACCAAAACAATATTGGAGCTCCTTTGGATATGATGTTACTTTGTTTTTTAGAACTTAATAACCCAAAAGTTCATGTTTCCACATTTAGATAAATATCAAGCATCATAATATACTGATGAAAAATTGAGCAAAAACTCCTTGATTGGCAACAATGTTAGCATTCCACTTAAATGATTTTGCCTTCTTGTTAGATGTAGATGGCCTACAATATTTATAGATTTTGAATGGTAACATAGCACAAGAAATTCTATTGATCTAATTGATGACTGCATTAAAATTTTTCTATAGCTATACAGACTTGGTATGCAACTTAGATGATCATATAGGCCTCATTTCATAGATAAAAAAGTGATTCCTAGGAAAATTCTTTTCGTAGCAAAGCCCTTTCCTACTTATGCCACAAGATAAGGCTTCCTACACAACTATAGAAAAGTGAATTCTTCTATCAAAAAATATTTTTTATTGATCGATTGAAAATATCAATCAAACATCCAACTCTTTTTTAGAAAAGATATCTTCTTGTAGAAGGACGTGACAACCAAACATAACCATATAACCATATAAGGATTAAACTTTGATGTAATTTATTAAGTATTTGCCATCAGGTTCTTTACTTAAAATGTGATACCTGTGCAAACCATCTTATCTTTGTTGTCAGTTTATCCCATGTAGAAAACACTTCAACACTTAAGAAGTATCTTGAAACTTTATTAGAAAAATAAAATAAAATAAAATAAAATGTCTAGCCACAAAGGTATATGAAAGACCTAACTCAAATAAGTAGTCCAACGGAAAAGAAAAAGAAAAGAAAGTTAGGCCATAAAAATTATTGATACATTGGTAGAGATAGAGACTTCATGTAAAAAAAAGAAAAAAAATTAGTGTTGACGCTAAATCACCCTTCTTGAATATTCGTGAGCGTCCGATCGCCTTCTTCGATAACCCATAGATCTTTCGGCTGGCTTCGCTTGATCGAAAGTGTTGACCCATTTATTGATTTTGATGATTAACAAAAGCCATGGATATATTTCCTATGATACTAATGAGATTAACAAGTATTTCAGGAATTTAGAAAGATTAAGTATTTATATTTCGTACAAAAATGGCTTGAATCAATTTTTAGTGATATCTGTCGAAGTTCAGACTTTAGAGCCAACTCCAGAAATTAGAGCCGACTCCGGAACGTATAGAACTATTTGGCACATTCGGTATGATTTAGAGCCGACTCCAGAAAATTAGAGCCGACTTTAACATGAGTTAGAGCCGACTCTAACCTGAGAACAGAGACTGCATTTTTTGGGACACTGTTAGAGTCGACCCAAGGAAATTAGAGCTGACTCCAGCTCGAGTTGTGTCGACCCCACAGAATTTCAGAGCCGACTCCACGACGAATATTTTCTTTCTATTTTGGGAAACCCAACTTAGAGTCGATACCTGGCCAGATTAGAGCCGACTCTAATCTGTTAGAGGCGACTTTCAGATTTGTCAGAAACAGCTCTAACGGTCATATTTCCTCTAATTCTCTTCAATGGCTCTTTCCCTTTACGTGTTAAACTCATCCACAAGTACTCTCAACGGCTACTTTGTATCAAAATATGGATTAAGAGAGATTATAAAAGGGCATTCCGATTGTTCAAAAAGAAAAGGAAGAAAAAAAGAGAAAAAAGAGAAATATCAAAGAGGAAAAACTCTGATTCAAAGCCTAACTGTGCAAAAGAAATAGAAGAGAAATCCAAAAGCTTTCAAAAGTCAAATCCAAAGGATTTTCATCAATTAGAAGAAGAAAAGCAAGAGCCCTAGTTCTTCATCCTTCTCTACGCCAACATTTCTTCAAGAGCCTAAGTTCAATCTTGAGAAAGATCATTCAGAAGAGAAGAGGAAAAGAAGAAAAGCTCAACATCAAACATCTCCTAATCAGGCTTTTTATTCTCATTTTTATTTATATTTTTATCTACTCATTTGAGGAGCTTTTATATTGTTGTAATCATTTATTTGATTCACTTGTTTTTTGATTCAATCAGGAGATTGAATCAGGTGAGGTAGTTGACCTCGGACAAGCTAAGATTAGCTTGTGTTAGGTTGTGTGCTGGTGAACCTATAAAAATCAGCTGGGTTCGTTGTGATCCCGTTGTAAAACAATAAGATCGAGTTGTGATCTTGCAAAACAACTCTGCTGTAATCAGGGTGATTATAGTGTACCCGAGAGTTGCTTGGGAGTGGATGTAGGTATAGCTAACACCGAACCACTATAAATCCTTTGCATTTGTTGTGCTTATTTCTCTCTTTCTCTCTAATTTATATTGTGCTCAGCATTATAGCATCATACTCTCTACACTTTATTTGTGCATATTCATCTTGAAAAATTAATTTTAATTGTAAAATTTTAAACAACCCAATTCACCTCCTTCTTGGGTTGCCATCTGGGCCAACAATTGGTATCAGAGCTTGTGCTCATCCCTGCTTGATCTAACCATCAAGAGCTAAAGATCCAAATGGCAGCTCAAGCTGGTTCTTCTTTTTCTGAGGAACAATCCACAAACTGACCACCTTTGTTTAATGGCACAAACTATTCATATTGGAAAGCTAGAATGAGGATTTTCATTCAAGCTTTAGACTATGAGTTATGGAGTGTCATTATCAATGGTCCTAGCACTCCCACACACTTAGTAGATGGATCCATTGTTCCTAAGCCCGAAAGGGATTGGAATGAAAATGATAAAAAATGGCTCAGCTCAATGCCAAGGCCATGAATGTCTTATACTGTTCTTTGGATGCAAATGAATTCAATAGAATATCTACTTGCATCTCAGCCAAGAAAATATGGGATAGGTTGGAAGTTACTCATGAGGGTACCAACCAAGTTAAGGAATCCAAGATTAATATTTTGGTGCATAAATATAAACTTTTTAGCATGGATCAAAATGAATCTATTACATGCATGTATACTAGATTTACTGATATAGTAAATGGACTAAAAAGTCTTGGTAAGACCTATACTAACTCTGAATTGTGCAAAAAATTCTTAGGTCTCTTCCAAGAGCATGGAAGCTAAAGTGACAGCTATCCAAGAAGCCAAAGATATGAACAATCTACCTTTGGAGGAGCTACTTGGATCTCTTATGACCCATGAGCTTACAATGAAGCAGCATCAAGAAGATGATGTGAAGAAGAAGAGGAATTGCATTCAAAGCTGCAGAAAATGAAAAGAGCAGCAGTGAAGAAGATGAAGATGACGATGAGATCGCTCTCTTGCGAAGAAATTCAAAAAGTTTATGCAAAGAAGAAGACCCTTCCACAAGAGAAAAACTGGTATTAAGATGGAAGGAGAAAAAGAAAAAGAAAAGAAAAAGATAAAGATCCCTTGATCTGTTATGAATGTAAGAAATTGGACACTTCATATCCGAATGTCCTCAACTTAAGAAGGGATACAAAAAGAAGAAGAACGTATGTTGCAACTTGGAGCGACAGTGAGGAATCTTCATCCGAAGATAATCAACAAGAGGTTGCCAACATATGTTTCATGGCAAATAATGAAGATGAGGTAAATTCTGAAACTCCCAATGATAATTTTACTTTTGATGAACTATATGATGCTTTCAATGAATTGTTTAGTGATTTTAAGATTTTAAGAATAAAAAATAAAACCTTGAAAACTGAAAATCTAGGTCTTCTTAAAAAGAAAAATGAACTTGTTCTTGAAATTGAGAAAATAAAATGAAAAGGAAGATATACTAAAGGAAAAAGAATCAATTTCTACTGAAAGTCTAAACTTAAAGAAAGAAATTAAAAAATATAAAATATTGTTGATAAATTTACCAATAGCTCAGAAAACTTAACTTACTTTTGAACAATCAAAAAGCTATTTGATAAAGCTGGTTTAGGATATAGACCACACAAGAAGCAAAAATTTGTTAACAATTTTTTCATAAAGAAATCAATTAAAAATGATATTTTTTGTTATCATTATGGCAAAAAGGATATAAATCTTATGAATGTAATTATAAAATGTCTCATAAAATAAGTCATAAAGGTAAGAAAATTTGGGTACCAAAAGGAACTGTGTTTACTGCTACTAACCATGAAGGACCCAAGAAAGCTTGGGTACCTAAACATAAGATTAATTTTTGCAGGAGTGTCTTGCGGCCAAGGATCAAAAAGAAAATGGTATCTTGATAGGCTGCTCAAGACACATGACGGGTGACAAAGAGCAATTCATCACCCTTGGAAGCTAAAAGAGGAGGAGTGTAATATTTGGAAGATAATGGCAAAGGCCAAATCATGGGCTTTGGTAAAATTCAATAACTCCATCCACTTTTATTGAAAATGTCTTATATGTTGATGGATTAAAACATAACTTAATTAGCATTAGCCAACTTTGTGATAAAGGTTTCAAAGTTTCCTTTGAAGCTTCTATCTGCACTGTATCTAATCCCATTGACAATAGCATTATATTTATTGGAAATAGAAATGCAATGTATACTTAATTGATTTAGACAATTTGTCTACTAGTAATCATTGCTTAGTTGCTAATAATGCTAAGGTAAATGAGATTGGATGGCTATGGCATCGTAGATTAGGTCATGCAAGCACACACTTAATTTCAAAATTAATTAGAATGGATTTAGTTAAAGGTCTTCCAAAATTAGATTTTAAAATAATAGATTTGTGATGCATGTCAATTTGGAAAACAAACTAGAAATTCTTTCAAATCTAAAAATATTATTTCCACTTCTAGGCCACTGAGCTACTTCACATGGACCTTTTTGGACCTACTAGAACCACTAGTCTAGGAGGAAAGAAATATGGTCTTGTGATAGTAGATGATTACTCTAGATTCACTTGGGTATTATTTTTAGCTCACAAAGATGAGACTTTTCATATTTCTGAAATTCTTCAAGAAAGTCACAAATGAGAAAAACACACCATAGTGTCTCTTAGAAGTGATCATGGAACTGAATTTGAAAATCATTTATTTGAAAATTTTTGCATTGAAAATGCATTCATCATAATTTTTCAGCACCTAGAACACCTCAACAAAATGGAGTTGTAGAAAGAAAAAATAGAACTTAGAAGACATGGCCCGTACCATGCTATGTGAAAGCCAACTCCAAAATATTTCTGGGCGGAAGCTATAAACACGGCATGTTACATCCTAATAGAGCTTTAATTAGACCAATCCTTAAGAAAACTCCTTATGAATTATGGCATAATAGGAAACCCAACATAAGTTATTTTCATGCATTTGGTTGTCGATGTTTCATTCATAATAATGGTAAAGATAATCTTGGAAAGTTTGATGCAAAATCTGATGAAGGTATTCTTAGGATATTCAACATCTAGTAAAGCTTATAGAGTATTTAATAAGAAGTACTAATTGTAGAAGAATCAATTCATGTAGTTTTTGATGAATCTTTAGCATCAAGTTCTGAAAAGATTGATGATGAGGAAGATACAAATTTGCTTGAAAGAGATATTGAAAAATTAAATAGATGTATCTTCAGATCATGAACAAGAAGCTAAAGATGATGATTCTCCTAGTGTTGATGTTATTGATACTACTCGTAATGATATAGATCTACCTAGAGATTGGAGATATGCCTTATGGTCATCCAAAAGAATTAATTATAGGTGATCCATCTCAAGGAGTAAGAACTAGATCATCAATGAGAAACATCAATAATCATCTTGCATTTGTATCTCAAATTGAACCTAAAACTATTGAGAAGCCAAAAAAGATAGTAATTGGATGTTAGCTATGCAAGAGGAATTAAATCAATTTACTAGGAATAATGTATGGACCTTGTAGATAGACCTAAAGATCATTCTGTTATAGGATCAAAATGGGTATTTAGAAATAAATTAGATGAAAATGGCATATAATTAGAAACAAAGCTAGATTAGTTGCAAAAGGATATAATCAAGAAGAAGGAATTGATTTTGATGAAACTTTTGCACCTGTAGCTAGATTAGAAGCAATTAGATTATTACTTGCATTTGCATGTCATGAACATTAATTTATTTCAAATGGATGTTAAAAGTGCATTTTTAAATGGATTTATAAATGAGGAAGTTTTTGTTGAACAACCACCTGGTTTTGAAGATCATGAATTTTCAAATCATGTTTTTAAATTACAAAGCACTATATGGTTTAAAACAAGCACCTAGAGCTTGGTATGAAAGATTAAGTAAATTTCTGATTGAAAATGATTTTTAAGAGGAAATGTTGATAAAACACTATTTTTGAAAAGAAAAGATAAAGATTTATTAGTAGTACAATATATGTGATGATATTGTATTCGGTGCTACTAACAATCTTCTTATGTCAAGAATTTGCTAAGTTAATGCAGGGTGAATTTGAAATGAGCATGATGGGAGAACTCAACTTCTTCCTAGGACTTCAAATCAAAAAGAAAGAGAAGGGATTTTCATCAACAAGCAAATACACAAAAGAAATTCTCAAGAAGTTTGGAATGGAGTCAATTAAACCCTTGGAACACCTATGAGTCCTTCATGCAAACTGGACAAAGATGAAGATGGTAAGAAAGTAGATCAAAAATATTAGAGGTATGATCGGATCTCTCTTTACTTAACAGCTAGTAGACCAGATATTATGTTTGCTGTATGTTATGTGCTAGATTTCAATCTGAACCTAAAGAATCTCACTTAATTGCTGTAAAAAGAATTTTAAGATATTTAAGTGGAACTAAAAATGTAGGTTTATGGTATTCTAGAGACTCAACATTAAATTTGATTGCATATTCTGATTCTGACTATGCTGGATGTAAATTAGATAGAAAAAGCACAAGTGGTGCATGTCAATTTTAGGAGTAACTTAATCTCTTGGTTTAGCAAAAAGCAAAATTCGGTTGCATTATCAACTGCTGAAGCAGAATATGTTGCAGCTGGAAGTTGCTGTGCTCAAATCCTTTGGATTAAGAGACAACTTGAAGATTATGGCATAACACTTGATAAAACTCCAATTAGATGTGATAACACTAGTGCAATAAATTTAACTAAAAATCCAATTCAACATTCAAGAACAAAACACATTGAAATTAAATATCATTTATAAGAGAACATGTAGCTAATAATGAATTTGTCTTGATTATGTAATACTGAGAACAATTAGCTGACATATTTACTATCTTAGAGAAGAATTAGGATTTGTGACCCTTTGGAATGATTTTGAAACTCTAGGAATGACTATCTAGAATTCAATTAATTTTCTTGAAATCCTTTCATAATTTTAAGGAAAATTATCTAGATATTTGAATTGATTTCCACATTCAAAGATTTTATCCAAATTTTATGAATTTTGACAAGTTTCAGATTCTTTGAATCTCATTTTTCACTGAAACTGTCTTGGAGTGACACCTGTTGGAGTCGACTCATGTGCTCTCGGTCTGACCTTGGAGCCGACACCGCCTGTGGAGCCGACTCTAGTTCGAGCGCTGACTGTGTTAGCGATTTGGAGTCGACACCTTGCTTTGCGGAAGCTGACTCTAAGTGATCCCCTTTTGATTTATCTAGGGCAGAGTTGAAACCTTTATTGGGAATTGTATCCTAAAACCAATCATTTGATGATTGTGCTAATGTAAATAGCATATAAATTGATATATTCATAAAAGTTATTTGGCAGTTTATTCATTACAAGAACATCTTTTTAAAACTCCTAATAGTAATGAAGCCATTAGAATCTTCTTTTACAATAAAGGAGGATTTATCTTTGAAGGTCCTCAAAAGAGTTCGTGACCAAATGATATACTATGATAGGGCTATAGTACTATCAATTATAGGACATTGTAATCATATTTGGTGGTTGTCCTCTTAACCAAGGAGTGTAGAGATACTGATATGATATACAGGTAAAGTGTAGGAGTACATTTCATCGAACGTGACTCATTTTCGGACACTCTGCTATCAAATTAATGTGGTATTTTTAATGCTCAAATGAGGGATGGATCTCCTATCACTGATCATGTATTATACATGATCGAGAAGATAGAACTCCTTAGCAAGCTCGGCTTTCCCCTACATGAATAGTTAGGAAAAGATGCGATTCTGAATTCCTTGCCTCCATCCTTCCGACCTTTCCTTACTCATTATCGAATGACAAAATCTGCAGTCAACTACCACAGTTTGTTGGGGTTGTTACAGAACTTTGAGAACGACAATCAGCTCTTTAAGGGTTTGGTTAATGTGGTTAAAGGATTTAAGATAGGGCGTCAACCCTTTGGGAAAGGAAAGAAGAAAAAGAATAAGAAAAAAGGTGCAACATGCTAGGACATCTATAAGGAGTCAGATGCAGAAGAAAAAAGTTAATAAAAGTCAGGCTGAATGCTTTTATTGCAAGATGTAAGGGCACTGGAAGAGGAACTGTCCTCTTTACATTGCCACACTTGATCTAAACAAGCCAAAGAAGAAAAAGGGGCAAGATGCTGCTCAACAAGGTATTTATATGATAACACCTTGTAATTTTTTTGTATATGATAATCAGACCTGGGTATTAGATACCAGAGTCATTTTAACATTTGCAATTCATTGCACGGACTACAGGTCACTAGAAGAATTGAAGACAACGAAAGATTCCTCAATGTCGGTGATGGAAGATTAGTTCTGATTCTGGTATTAGGAGTTCTTGAAATAGTTTTTAATAGAAATGTCATCGTACTAAATGATTGTCATTTTTGCCCAATGTTCGTGTTGAACGTAATTTCTATAGGCCTTCTGGCCAAAATCATTATGAAATTTCAATAAAGGATGTTACTTTGAATATCATTATGAATGGAGTCACTGTAATGACTGGGCATTTATCTAATGGCATTTATATATTATCACAGCCTGTAAATATAGTGTACAAATCAAGTAAGCATGTTGGCCCAGATGGCAACCCAAGAGGAAGGGGGTGAATTGGGTTCTTTAAAAAAATTTGACTCTTTAAAACTATGTGCTGTGAAACAAATGAGATTGAGTGCAAGATAAATGCAAAGCACAAATGAAGAGATAGAGAAAGATAGAAAGTCAAGGTATGACAAACACAAAGATTTTATAGTGGTTCGGTGTATTTAACACCTACGTCCACTCCCAAGTATCACTTGGATCCACACTATAATCCACTTGATTACAGTCGAGTTATTTTACAAGCTCACAACTTAAAACTTGTTGTTTCCCCCGGGATCACAACGAACCCAGCTAGTTTTCCGGGCTACCAGCACACAACCCAACCACAAGCTATCCTTAGCTTGTACCGAGGTATACTACCTCCACTAATTCAATCCCCGATTGAACTAGCAAACATAATGAAAAATAGAGTTTTGAATATACAGCAGCTCCTCAAATGAGCAAATAAATAACAAAATAAACAAGGATAAGAAAAGCCTGTTTGAAGCTCTTTGAATGTATCCTTTTCTTCTTTCCTCTTCTCCTTTGAAAAATTGAATCAGGGCCTCAGCTCAGATTCTTCACTGAAATTTGCAGATGAGAAGTTGAGGATTGGGGCTTTTGCTTTCTTTCTTCTAATGATGGAAATCTCCTTGATTTGAACTTGAGAAGCTTATGGATCTCTCTTTGAGCTTTCTGGAGTTGATGGATTTAAGCTTTGAGTCTTTCCTCTTTGATTTCTTCCTCAAGATTTTTTGGATTTTTCAGTCTATTTTTTCTTTAAATGGATGATTTCCCTCCTTTTTATATATCTCTTAATCCAAGTTTAGGTGGGAAATCTAGCCGTTATGAGATGCTTGGATACTCCTACACATAAAGAAAAATAGCCGTTAGAGGTTAGGTAAAAAGAAATCTTACCGTTGGAGTCCGTTCTGACAAATGAAAATCCGTTTTTGACAGGTTGAAGTTGGCTCCAACTTTTCAGGTGTCGGCTCTAAATCGGGTATCCAAAAATAGCAAATAAAAAGTTGTTGAGGAGTCAGCTCCGGGAAAGTTAACTATCGGCTCATCGCTTTCGGGAGTCGGCTCCGCAATCCAAAAGTGTCGGCTCCAGAAATGTCCATAAAAACATGCTCTCTGTTCTCAGGTTAGAGTCGGCTCCAGAAACTCAGGTGTCGGCTCCCGAACTCTCAGGTGTCGGCTCCCAAATTCTAGGTGTCGGCTCTGGAAACTGAGACAGAATACACTTCTCTGTATCTCAGGTTGGAGTTGGCTCCGAAACTCTGGGTGTCGACTCCAGATCATGCCAAAAATCCAGAAATCTTCTGATACGCCTTGGGTCGGCTCCTGACTAGTTGGGTGTCGACTCCAAATTCTGAACTTTGAAAAATTCTTTAAAATTTGATTCAAAACTTATTTCTTTATTCCTTTTGATTGATTAAATATTTTTAATCCCTGAAATACTTATTAAATCTATCAAAAATATAGTAAATATACTCATGTCTTTTATTAATCATCAAAATCATAATTGGGTCAACAAAGCACCCTAGAATAACTGATGTCATAGATATTTATCTTTGGCACCATCGGCTGGGTCATATCAATAAGAACAGATTAAACAGGTTAACCCATGAGGGCATCCTTCGAGTTGATGATTGTGAATCATTAACTACCTATGAATCCTGTCTTCTTGGTAAAATAACCAAGTCATCTTTTACTGGAAAAGGTGAAAGAGCCAAAGAGCTATTGGGTCTAGTACATACTGATGTATGTGGACCAATGAGCACTTGTGCCAAAGGTGGATATTACTACTTCATTACTTTTACAAACGATCTTTCTATGTTCGGTTATGTCTATCTTATGAGACATAATCTGAGCCGTTTAAAATATTCAAACTATATCATAAAGAAGTAGAAAAATAAATAGGAAAATGTATTAAGATCCTTCAATCAGATCGAGGAGGAGAATACCTTTCAAATAACTTTGTGACATATCTAAGGGAGAATGGGATTCTCTCCCAATGGACTCCTCTAGGAACACCGCAGCATAACGGTGTGTTGAAAAGAAGAAATCGAACCCTATTAGACATGGTTTGGTCCATGATGGGTTTTGCAAGCTTGCCAATATCATTTTGGGGATATGCATTAGAATCAACTTGTCATATTCTCAATAAGGTTCCAAGTAAGTCTGTTTCTAAAACTCCACATGAGATGTGGTATGGACATAAACCGGTTATCACCTATCTGAGAGTCTGGGGGTGTTCGGCTTATGTGAAATATGCAAAATCAGACAAACTTGAACCCAAATCTGACAAATATTTTTTTATCGGCTATCCAAAAGAAACCAAAGGATATTACTTCTACAATACTGAAGAACAAAGTTGTTCATTAGTAATAGAGCGATTTTCTTGAAAAGGAGTTCCTTAGGGAAGGAACAAATGGCTATAATGTTGAACTTAAGAAAGTCATCAAGTAGAAGGAACAACACAAACCATTGAACCCTTAGAATCTGAGTTGATTAGATCAAACTCAAGACCCATTTTAGATGCACCATTAAGGCGATCTGATAGAGTACCACATCAATCGAACAAATACTTAGGTTCTTAGTCCAGAATGAGGATCCTATTGAGCTCGATGAGAAAAACGAGGATCCGATCACCTATATGGATGCTATGCGAAGGACTGACTCTGATAAATGGCTTGATACCATAAAATCCGAACTTGATTCCATGAAAGACAATAATGTATGGACATTAGTTGACCCACCCGAAGGGATAAAACCCATAGGTGTAAGTGGGTTTTCAAGAAGAAAAAAGATGCGACGGAAAGGTAGAGACCTATAAAGCACGTCTGGTTGCCAAGGGTATCGTCAACGTTATGGTATTGACTATGATGAAACATTTTCTCCTATGGTAATGCTGAAATCCATTCGGATTATACTAGCTATAGCAGCACACTTAGATTATGAGATTTGACAGATGGATGTTAAAACTGCTTTTCTAAATGGTAATTTAGAAGAACAGGTGTATATGATACAGCCTGAAGGTTTTATATCTGAAGACGAGTTTAAAGTGTGCAGGCTACAGAAGTCCATTTATGGACTTAAGCAAGCATCTAGGAGTTGGAACATACAATTTGATAATGTGATCAAATCTTATGGCTTTGTTAAGAATAAAAAAGAGCCTTGCATCTATAAATGGGCTAACGATTCTGTTATTATATTTCTTGTATTATATATGGATGACATTCTCTTAATCGAGAATGATATCCCTGCATTACAAGGAATAAAGACATGGTTATTATCATAATTCTCTATGAAAGATCTGAAAGAAGCATCCTACATCCTAGGGATGAAGATCTATAGAGATAGATCTAAGAGGATGCTTGGTCTATCCCAATCTACATACATTGACACAGTGCTAAAGAGGTTTAGCATGGAGAATTTCAAGAAAGACTATCTTCCAATAGGCCATGGAATTCATCTTTCTAAGAAGGATTGTCCGATAACTCCTAATGAAAGACAACATATGAGTCGAATTCCATATGCTTCGGCAGTGGGATCGATTATGTACACCATGACATGTATAAGACCAGATGTAGCATACTCACTAGGAGTAGTGAGTAGATACCAATCTGATCCAGGAGAAAAATACAGGCAAGTTGTTAAGATAATTCTTAAGTATTTAAGAAATACTAAGGACCAGTGGTTAGTCTATGGAGAGTCTGATTTGAAACTTGTGGGATATACTAATTCCAGTTTTCAATCAGATCATGATGACAACAAAAGTGTGTTGGGTTTCGTGTTTATCCTAAATGATGAAGCTGTTTGCTGAAAAAGTTCCAAGCAACATACAGTGGCAGATTCAATATGCGAGGCAGAGTATATCGCTGCATCAGATGCCATGAAAGAAGATGTGTGGCTGCGAAAGTTCATCTCCGAGCTTGGAGTGTCACCTTCCATAGATGGATCAATCCTTTTGTACAGTGACAGCACTGGTGCCATAGCTCATGCAAAGGAACCACGAGCATATCAGCGCACCAAGCACATATTGCGCCAATTTTATCTTATTCGAGAGATTATAGAACGAGATGACATAAATCTTCATAAGATTGACGGAAAGGAAACCTAGGCGACCCATTTACTAAAGCACTCAGCATCAAGGAGTTTGACGACTATAAGTTGAAGATGTGTATTAGATACTGTAATGAGTGGCTTTAGGCTAAGTGGGAGTTTGTTGGGAATTGTATCCTAAAGTCAATCATTTGATGATTGTGCTAATGTAAATAGCATAAATTGATATATTAATAAAAGTTATTTGACAATTTATCCATTACAAGAACATCTTCTTAAACTCCTAATAGTAATGAAGCCCTTAGGATCTTCTTTTACAATAAAGGAGTATCTATCTTTGAAGGTCCTCAAAAGAGTTCGCGACCAAATGATATACTATGACAGGGCCATAGTACTATCAATATAGGACGTTGTATATCATATTTTTTGGTTGTCCTCTTAAACTAAGGAGTGTAGAGACACTAGTATGACACACAGGTGAAAGTGTAGGAGTACATTTCACCGAATGTGACTTATTTTCGGACACTCTGCTATCAAGAGTTAATCTGAGAAGATATGGGTATAAGTATCCTTCAGACCCGAAGATCACAACTAGTGACTTGTAAGCAACTCATTGTACTTAGGTGCCGAACCACCTGGATTTTTAATCCAGTTATGAAAGGTTACTGGGTGCAGTCAAGTACTTGTGATAGTCAGTTATGGATCAAGATGGAATTTGACCTATCCCGTTAAAAGGAGAAATGCTTGTGTTTCAATTTAGCAAGACCTTGGCCAAGGCACTTCATATGAAGGTCACATGATCACTAAAGTTGAAATCACTTTATGGATTTATTGTTTAGAGTTGACAGGCTCTTAAGCCATCCTTAACATTTGTGGTCAAAAGGATAAATTATACGGTAACTATTTCTTAGGGTTCTTTGAGTTTGCTCGGCAACTCTTCAATCTATCCGGACGTCGGGTTCCATTGCTAGATAGGCACATCAATAGTATAGAAAGTTGTTCCTATGCTACCGGCTTAGGTTCGAACCTAGAGAGTCACACGCATAGAAGTTTCCTAGGATGATCTATTTGCTTATCAACGATTGAGAATTGTATATGATTTAATTAATCAATTTGATTGATTGAATTATCTCAATTAGGTTAAGTACAATTGAATAAGATTCAATTATGTTTAAGTCTATTAGAAAGACTAATCAATTTCAAATATTGATTTGAAATTAGACTTGATTTGGATTTAAATAGATTTAGGACTAGCCAAATTTGATTTGGGCTAGGACCATGATCTATGTAGGTTCAATCCAATAAATTCAAATTAGTTTAAACCAAAACCCAAACCTAAACCCATGTGTGAAAACAATTTTCTCGCATAAGGATCTCAAATGATGAGATAACTAAAATCTCATCTCATAAGAGATTAAATTCTCATGCAGAATTTAATGTATTAACTTAATCTTCTAATGGTTTTCATTAGAATTCTAAGTGTTAGAATTCATATTTAATGTACTTCTTTGAATCAACCAGACGATGGAATTCTAAGTGTTAGATTCACATCTTTTTCGTTTTTCACCGAACGTTGGAATTAACGAAACGTTGGAATTGTTGGAATTCTAAGTGTTAGAATTCATAGGTTTTCACCAAAGTCACGTTGGAATTCTAAGTGTTAGAATTCATGTCTCTGGTTTTCACCAAACGTCAGAATTCTAAGTGTCAGAATTCAATGAGCTAAAGGCTAATTGAGCCTATAAATAGAGATTCTTCACCAGATAAACAACAACGATATGTTATGGATTGAAATTCTAAAGAGTTAGAACAGAAAGTCCTGGTGTAATTATGGTGTTAGCAAAAGTTTGGTGGATCCTGGAAGAAGATTCAAGTGGGAGGATTTAAGATCGGCAAAGTTATTTTTTCGTAAGCTAGCACTCCCGGGAATCCGATCATTCGGGACTTCGCGTGGACGATACTAGAGGCCGAACGATTGAACGGCTGCAGAGCACAAAGGATTTACCAATTATTCTTAAGGTAAGTGATATGATCCCTATATCTTAAGGCAGACTTCAAGACAAGTAGTATGACTTTTTATCTTGAAGATCAAGATATGATCTTGATGATTTTATTTATATACATAATTTAGATCAAACGATCCTATAGTATAAGGCAAAGATATGATCTTGATGCATGTTAGATAGATTAATATTTAATCTTTAAGCTTTCACATTGATAATTGTTATCAAATTTTAAAATATGCATGCCTTGGAGGTTATTTCTTCCTACAACCTTCTTGTTCCATCGACTCCAATCCACTCCAAATCTCTCTCTACCTGTCCCAAACCCCAAAATCTTTTGAATCCATCCTCTCTTGACATCAAATGGCTCCCAAGTGTCGTGCATCCGCCATTGGAGTCACTGTCACCACCGGAAGAAGAACCGCTCGACGTCCGACGATGCAACCATCTCCGAGCTCATCTTCTACATCTTCTTCCTCGACTCCTAGCTTGATTCCCACTCCACCTTTACCCCAAATTGACCTCTTGGCTGGGAAAGATATCACCACGGGAAGGAAGGTTGATTTAACTTTTTTGATTCTAAAGGCTTTACTCTCGGGAAGCAATTATAGGAAATGGGATGAGAAAAGGTAAGCTCTCTTGACGTCCTCACCTATCCTGGTCTAGTAAAGGAATTTTATCATAATCTGAGTAGAGGAGATGGTAGGATTGTTAGCTCTGTTAGAGGAACTCGGATTCACCTGACTTCTAAAATTTTGGGAAATTTGTTGGAAAATTTTAGTGATTGGGATGATTGCCACCTTACAGCAATAGAGGAGAAGCACTATCAAGGATATTAGGAAAAGATATGTCAGATTTTG
Source organism: Calamus simplicifolius (assembly GCA_900491605.1). NCBI lineage: Eukaryota > Viridiplantae > Streptophyta > Magnoliopsida > Arecales > Arecaceae > Calamus > Calamus simplicifolius. The sequence goes on along the minus strand of UESW01000036.1, from coordinate 3,212 downwards.
AGGAATAAGTGCAAATCAGTTACCTTTGGAATTAAGACTGTTACATAACATATGCAGTATGATTTTATTTCCAAAGACTGAAAGATTTGAATGTTTTAGAAAGGGATATAGTTGTTATGGACTGTGTAGTAACGGGACAGCCCATCAATTTAGCTGAAATGATGATTGGTTATATGGCAGGCCAGTAGCAAGAAAAGATCCACTTTGCCATATGAAATGATTTTGACTTTAGCTTTTCAAAGTCAAGGAGTAGATATTTTGGAAAATGATCCACTGAAGAAATTGAGACATACGGATTACTATAATATTGTCACACTTCACCGTATGGGCTTCAAGAAAGTAAATGGTCAATGGCAAAGGAAAAACATAGAGAAGAAAGGGTGGTTGAAGCTGATACTGTAGTCCCTGGTCCTTCGGAGGCTGGACCATCTGTGAGACACTCTTCACCTGGACCGAGCAGTTTGGCAGCCCCAGCGATACCAGTAGCTACAACCACTTTTATCCAAAGTTCATATGAATTTTTTGATAGGCAGATTGAGCAGCTCAAAGCCCTGTTGGCAGAGCATGAGGCTAAAATTAAAGATGGTGTCAAAAATCAACTTTGGGAATGAGATAGCTGTGTTACACTTTGGAAGAAAAGGTGAATAAAATAGAGTCATCACTCAGTACATCTTCTGATGCCTTGAAGACTGATATAAAATTAATATTTAACAAAATTAAGGACATTGGAGGTGACTCAGATACTTATTCCAAAAGTAATCCTGAGCTTCAAGAGAAAGTCATGGTGGCTGCTTCTCTAGTTGAGAGAATGCTTAATGATTTTATGAAAGTTCAAGAAAAAGGAATGGGACAGATTTTGGCAGAACTTAAGAAGATTCTGAGATGTTACTTTCTCCAAGCCAAGCCAAGTCAATTCTACTCCAATCCAATCAACTTCAATCTATCTTTAGATCTTAAGTTTAGCATATGGAAACTAGTTTGTATCTAGGACAAACTTATAATTTTGCCTAGAATGTGATTAGAATCATGTATCATGTTGTGAGTATCTTGTCTTAACATGTTATATGCTTTATACTTTGTACTCAATGGTATTTTATATGAAATCAGTCTTGACACTTGCATTTTAAATTTTAAATTATTCAATTCCTGTATTGATTTTAATTTAAGCAATGTCTACCCTATAACTTCTTAACCTTTTTGTTGATAACAAAAAAGGATGAGAAAGAGTGTATATGCATATGGACTTAAATGGATATATTGTATGCACATACATAGGGAGAGCTTAATCAAGTTGTTCTCACTCAGGGGGAGCTTAATTGAGTTATTAAAATCCTATTTAAAAATTCTATTTGTATGATACATAAGAAAATTATTTGAATTACTTTTGGTTAACATTATTAAAACTCAAGCATAACTATGAATTTGCTTATTTTTGATAATTATTCATTAATTGATTATGTTGATTATGCATATACTCAATGTTTTTGTCATCATCAAAAGAGGAAGATTGTTGACTCATTTATTAATTTGATGATTAACAAAAGCCATGAGTATATTCTCTGTGATACTAATGAGATTGACAAGTGTTTCAGGAATTTAGAAAGATTAAGTATTTATATTTCGTACAAAAATGGGCTTGAATCAATTTTTAGTGATATGTGTCGAAGTTCAGACTTTAGAGCCGACTCCAGAAGTATTAGCCAACTCCGGAGCGTATCGGAACTATTTGGTACATTCGGCACGATTTAGAGCCGACTCCAGAAAGTTAGAGCCAACTCTAACCTGAGTTATAGTGAACTGTCTTTCTGCTTCAAATTTTAGAGCCGACTCCAGCAGAGTTAGAGCCGACTCTAACTAATAATAGAGACTGTATTTTTTGGGACACTATTAGAGTCGACCCCAAGGAAATTAGAGCCAACTCCAGCTCGAGTTGTGTCAACCCCATAGCATTTCAGAGCCGACTCCACGATGAATATTTTCTTTCTATTTTGGGAAACCCAACTTAGAGCGACATCTGGCTAGATTAGAGCCAACTCTAATCTGTCAGAGGCAACTTTCAGATTTGTCAGAAATGGCTCTAATGGTCATATTTCTTCTGATTCTCTTCAACGGCTCTTTCCCTTTACGTGTTAAACTCATCCACAAGTACTCTCAATGACTATTTTGCATCAAAACATGGATTAAGAGAGATTATAAAAGGGCATTCCGACTGTTCAAAAAGAAAAGGAAGAAAAAAAGAGAAAAATAGAGAAATATCAAAGAGGGAAAACTCTGATTCAAAGCCTAACTATGCAAAAGAATAGAAGAGAAATCCAAAAGCTTTTAAAAGTCAAATCGAAGGATTTTCATCAATTAAAAGAAGAAAAGCAAGAGCCCTAGTTCTTCATCCTTCTCTACACCAACATTTCTTCAAGCCTAAGTTCAATCTTGAGAAAGATCATTCAGAAGAGAAGAAAAAAGAAGAAAAGAAGAAAAGCTCAACATCAAACATCTGCTAATCAGGCTTTTCTATTCTCATTTTTATTTATATTGTTTATCTGCTCATTTGAGGAGCTTTTATATTATTGTAATCATTTATTTGATTCACTTGTTTTCTGATTCAATTAGGGATTGAATCAGGTGAGGTAGTTGACCTTGGACAAGCTAAGATTAGATTGTGTTAGGTTGTGTGCTGGTGAACCTATGAAAACCGGTGGGTTCATTGTGATCCCATTGTAAAACAACAAGTTCGAGTTGTAATCTTGCAAAACAACTCTGCTGTAATCAGGTGATTATAGTGCGTACCCAAGAGTTGCTTGGGAGTGGATGTAGGTGTAGCTAACACCGAACCACTATAAATCCTTTGCGTTTGTCGTGCTTATTTCTTCTCTCTTTCTCTCTAATTTATATTGTGTTCAGCATTCATAGCATCATACTCTCTACACTTTATTTGTGCATATTCATCTTGGAAAATTAATTTTAATTATAAAATTTTAAATAACCCAATTCACCCCCCCTCTTGGGTTGCCATCTGGGCCAACAGAAAGTCTGCAAAAAGTCTCGAGGATCGGAGATTCTGGCGAAAACCCTTCGATGCTCAAGTCAGTGCTCCGGACAACAGCCGTGAGCTTGAGAAAGCTCGGCTTAGAGAAGTGCTCTCTGTGTAAGCGTATAAGGGCTTGAGTGCCTTACTTGAGCTTACCTTGTTGGGGGTCCCTTTTTTCTATTTTATT